>CM055658.1:27937795-28461508 GCA_029378335.1 Agrilus mali | reverse complement strand
TAATTTACAAGAATAAATATACAATAATCATGCCAACATACAGAAATTTGATAATTGTTTACCCATTTGTATTTTACATATTCTACCACTTAATATTTAATGGAACACTAGCTTTTTCGATTTCATGATATTCAGTATGAAGAATTGTGTTTGTAATGTCACCTTCTTCCCCTTGGACCCACTGCTGGTACAGATATTTGACGATTTTATTTTCATTTTGATGTTGAATGGGCAAATTAGTATATAAATCTTCCAAAACGGCTGTTAAATCTTTCACATTACCGTTTTGTGGACGCACCATGGCACCACCGTTTAAGCAACCTGATGGACATGCCATTACTTCCACATAGTGGTAGTCACTTTTACCTCTTTTTAATTTCCGGACTAAATTTTGGATATTTCTAAAACCATTAGCAATAGCAAACTTAAGCGCCACCTTGCCATTCTTGTCTAGTAGAGTGAACTCTTTAAAGTCGGGATTTCTATAAAAAAAAAACGAAGAATTCCAATTACTCGAAGCTGGAAATAGACAATATGCATATGTATTTATTTATGATTAATTCACCTTAAACATCTCAGTTCCATTAAAGGATTCTCCACTTGGAAAAGTACCTTAGCCGCAAATTCAAATATATTATGGGCAAACCCTCCTGACCCACTTCCCATATGTCTTTTTAAACATGGAGTTATTTCTTGATTTATTGAATCCCATGGCTGATTGAAGGTCGAAGATGACACTTCCTTCAAAGAGACGTTTTCGTTCAACAACATTTGTTCAAGTTCAACTAAAACAACCATAAGTCAAATGCGTTGCTTGACAGTAATTGGTAATTTTCATTACTTGCCGTTATCACACAGTCAACGTCCCTACTTTTGTTTTCTTTATTAATAAAGTCTTCTCTGGCAGCCTCTAGTTTCTTATCATAACATGGCATAAGAGTTACATGATAAATTGGCCAAGGAATGTGCTTTTGCACAAATCTCTTTAATAAGGAACCCATTATTTGTTGGGGAGACTTTGTACTTGATATGTAGGGTAAAATAAAACTACCATGGGTCTTTTCCGCGTAACACACCCAACCTAACCAACCAATACAGTCACAGTTATTGGTAATTATCCACTAAATAAAATATCAGTTGAGTTCTTCGTGAAATATTTTTATGATTAATTTCACAGTAGTTCACTGTTTTTAATTTAAAAATAAAAGACACGACAAGAATAAATATAAATACATTAATTTTATAGTTGTACATTTTTCAATCCATTTAATATAACATATGCTTTTGCAAATGTGCACTGATTTTATAAACGAAAATTAAGTCACTATTTCTAAATTTCCTTGTTAAATATATTTGTGTGTTTTGTTTTAAATTAAAGTAATCACGCTATATAGTAAATCAAGTCTGCAATTATTACTTGCTTTATTTAGCAGCCAATGTTATGGCTGTTCTCAAATCCATGTCAAACAATATGATAAGCGCTTTAATAATATCACAATTCATTAACTATACAGCATAATTATTTTAATTTAAGAGAGGACACAAAAAGAAGTCTATAACTGTATAATATAAGTATATGAATAATTTGCATCCTTTTTGTGATCTGTTTAATAAATAAATTAAGAAATATTGTTTCACTTCTCATATATAACAAATATATTTATAAAAACATATGTTAAATGCACTGAATAATACATATAGAACTAAAAAATAATAGAAAGAAACTACTTAACATTTAAATTATACCTGGACAGCTGGATGATAACATAGGAAGTATGTTTTTGTTTCCACTAATTTCTGCTGATGAGTACCTCTCCACAAACTCTTTTTGACTTTCTAAAAGAGCAAAATCTTCTGCAATTGTCATGTCAACTACCATATCAGCTCCAAGACATTTAAAATATCCAGCCAATTTTGCAGCACACTCGTTTGGTTCCAAATTATACTTGATAGCTAAAGATAACATAGGCTGAATGGATAAAGACACAATTATAAATGGAGTTTCTAAAGTTCTTCCTTCTTTTTGTAACATTTTCTTTGTTCCAAATACTTTTAATAGTTCCTCTTGGTTTTGTTGACTGACCAAAACACTTTCGGCAGATGTAATACAGCCCGAGCAAGCAAGGCAATCTGACAATGCAATCTCAACTTTTTGAAGTTTCTGAGGTGCCATCAACTATGAAATAGATAATGCAATTTAAAATGCAACTATTGGATAATATGGAAAATTTACCTACATCTTCTCCTTGATAATATGTCCCATCCTCTTGAATAGAAATTTTCGATCCTGTTATTGTATGACTTTTCTCGATTATAATAGGCTTTATGCATTCCTTTAAACAATTTTCGTTAATAAAATTTACAGAAGACAGTTACAAACCAAGAATTACCTGAGAAGGCGTTATAAAGTCGTCTAAATCCGTTAATTGTAATGCACCACTAAACTGCGCCATTTACCGATACAATAATAAAAGTATGAAATAAATTAATTTATTCTACAGATAACAATTCGTACACATGTATTAACAATACCTTAAAACCAGAAATGAATTAAAAAAACATTTCTACAAAAATTTCGTATAAACTAACCTCACTATCTGGACTTTCTTACTTCTTACCATTTGATAATAATACTCAATAATGCTTATGATAATACCTTAGAAGTATACTGTGATAATACCAATTGACTGCCATTTATGATACTGCTGGTGTCCCATAAAATGCCCATAAATTAGCTAGTGCCTTGCCTGTGTCTAGCCTAGAGAGAACAATGAGAGAACAGTGCATTACTGTTTTCATATGAAAAAGTTATAATGTAACATGGTTTTCACCATACATTAATAATCAATTATTTACTAATAATTCATTAATTGAAAAATAAACCCACGGTACTAATAAACCAAACAAAAATGGTTTGCTATTGCGAATTCTGATTATTCAATTTTAAGATTCAATTTACGATAAATAAATTTGTGACAACCGTCAGGGTTAGTTGACACTCAATAGGGAAGATGTCGCTACTCGCTAGTGAAAAATATCTTCATAAATAAAATCTTTAGCAAAATGGGTTGTCTACCTAAAAACTTTAATGAAAAAAAATTTAGAGTAATGCAAATCAAAAAGCAAGTAATGGGAAAGTACCGCAGATAAAAGAAAAAACTTATCAAAGTTTCAAGGTCGATGACGGTTCGCGATTCCGTAGCGATCGCCGATCACTAAACAAAAAATAAAAAAGTACATTTTAATATGTTCGTGTTATTACTTTTTTAATAGTCTTGATAGTTATACCGAGTTATACTCCTTAGCATCTACTTAGTGGGTATTGTCAAATTGAATTTATTTAAAAAAAAACATTCAAATGTGTTTCTCTGCATCCCGAATAGATTTAGGAATAGATTAGAGTTTTCCGTTAAGTAGCTGAGTCGTTAGTCTGCTACGTATACATTTAAATTTAATTTAATACTTTATTAAATATATTATGCCGCTTCGTTCTGATTTATTCAAAGACGTATTTTTTTTCGTACAGTTACTTAAAACGAAAAACTATATAAGTATAGACCATACTTACTGAGTTCCATTTTTATTGAACAAGTTTAACTTGTTTAAATAGGAATGAAGAAAAATATTGTAGGACAAATAAATTTTGTACATACATGTATTATACTACAACTACATATTCTAATAGTAAATGTAATGATAATAATTTAATTAAAATTTAACAATTCATTTCTTGCTTCTGTAAATCCAAAAAGTCTAAACAATTCTGCTAATGCTGTACAAACTCCCCCTGCCTTCAACGTAGATTTAAAATCGTCTAAAATATTATGTGACGATATTATTTAAATTTTTTCTTATGCAATTTAAACACGTACTACATTACTACATACCTTGTTTTAAATTAAGAACGGTACTAGTTCCGACGTTTACCTTATAAACGTTTCTCAGCTCACATTGAAGGCTATCCAGTAGACAATTTAAATCAGAATTGTTCTGCAATATTAAATAAATGTAAATATGTAAATGTATATGGTTATCAGACTTTATAAATGAAAACTCGATGCGTTGTAAGTTCACTATTTACTTACCTGTTTTTCTAAACAAAGATTTAGCAATTGAGACAAGGGTATGTTAGATTTATTCAAAATTGCGTTCTGTATGTCGTTTAGTTGCGCTAACAATCCCGTTTGATTGTGATTATTACCTTTTCTTGTGGGTGGAGTAAGAGAAAAATCTTCTGCACCTTGAAGATTTTCTTGCATTTCCAACAGATCTGCTTTTATTTTTCCTGTAGCCGTTGCTAAAGCATACGATAAAACCGCAGCGTCGTAAGCTTCCATTTTTAAATTTTTCGAGGAGCTGTAAATCAAAATGAGTTCAAATCACACTCTGTTATCGCCGATCAGTCAGTCACACACAAAATACTTTTATCACTTAATAAAAATAAGTATAACTCTGTAACCTTTTAAAAGACTTGTGATCTATCCACCAGTGAATTCAAACTATTTATACTCCATTTGTACCTTAAACTTACTTACCTTTTCAAACTAGAACTACAGCTAACAAACATACTTAAACAGGAATCATCAATAAAAGTAATTAAATTAATATTAAATACACAGTCACATTACATGCACTTGCAAATTAACAGAATAACTAATAATAAATAAAACAAAAAGCCGTGTTTTACCCATTTATTAATAATTAAAATAAAAATAACGCCTATTTACAAACTATATACTCATCAATCATATAGCAAAAAAATGTCCTAATCTAATAGTCTCTATTATTTACACATTTATGTATGCTCAACGATTAAATATGTTGATACATAATTAATAATAGTCCACTGAATGATATCCTTATCTACAATATATACAATTCGCATTCTTTCTCTTCTACTTTTCTATAAAGGAGGTTTTTTTTACGGAAGAGATCGTACGCAAAGAAAAAAAGAAAAATGATTGCGACCATGCCAGAAAAAGCAAAATTTTTATTATTCACATTTTTTTTCCTGTGCAGTATAGATAAAATTTTCAACGACTAATTGTCGAAAAATGTGACATTGTTAGACTACAATAAATGAAAAATATTGACAGTTAGTGCATAGCTGTGTTTAAATTTTCCGATTTAAAAGCACACAACCACGCAATCACGACACTTTCCTGTAATAATGGAATCGTTTACAATCGAATATGCGCCATAATCATGTTTAATAAAATAAATAACTAATAGCCCGAATAAATTTTTGTTAGCACAGGAACTCATCAATTTTAAATTTTTAATAAATTAAAAGGAAAATATACAAAATGACACCAGGTTAAAAAATAAATTATAATTAGTTAATTGTAGTAATATTGTAATGCACTTTCAAAAGTAATTGGTAATTACGGAATAAAGAAACAATAATACATTGATTAATATTTTTTATGTAAACGAGCTCCACCTTGTATATAAACCGCTTCCTTTTCGTTTAAAACAGAAGAAAAAAAATAAATATTAATACACGTTAATGTATCAATTACAGAAAAAAAAGCGCACAAAATACCGTGACTATGCCGTACTCTTCGTTTTATTTTTCCATGTGGTATCTTTTATCCTAAGAATCTAAATGCACAAGTGTTTTTTATAATCAAATAACGTTTTTTCAAGGCACGTAGTTTGCATTCACAAATTAATATAACAGCACGAATGATTCAACAACACGAAACTCACCCTCCGACTTCGGTATTGTTCTCGTCAGACTTTGAAACGAAAGCTTTCAGCAAAGATGCGGGTGGTTTTCCTGGTGGCAAATTTTGCATTGCTTCCTGTTGTTCGCGAAGTTGACGCCTTCGTTTTTTGCTCCATAACTCATGACAATCTTGCCATGTAGGAAGTTCAGGGGCAGACATTCTACAAAAGAAAGACATTTTAAAATTATAACCAAGCATAGAAAGTGAAACGACCTCTTAATATCTTTGTTTCTCTTGAAAGTTTATTATGTTATGTACATTTAGTTGTTGATACTTACTCCTCGGGGTTGACGTTTCTTAACCAGTTCGACCTGAGAGCATCCTCCGCAGTGATTCTTTTATCTGGATCAAGTTCAAGCATTTTATCTAATAGATCCAGTGCTGAGGATGGCATGAACATAAATTCTTCACGGATACGTCTGCGATGTAATTTTTTCGGTTTGAGTGTGTGAAATAAGGGCAATTTAATAACAGATGGCCAGACAGCGGGTGTCGGAGTACCACACAGTTTAGATATCATATCTAACTGCATCATTTCAGCGTTTGCCTTTAAATCAAATAAATTTAAAAAGTAAAAATTGATGATGATAATAATAATAATAATAATACGTAATAATAGTAGTTTCCTACCTGAAAAAGGGGGCGTTTAAGGAACAATTCCCCTAAAATACAACCGCAACTCCAAACATCGATGGCAGGTCCATAACGTTCTTCGCCAAGTAAAAGTTCTGGAGGTCGATACCATAAAGTAATCACCTTGTTTGTATACGGTCTTTGTCTGTCTTCGGCATTATACAAACGTGCCAAACCGAAATCTGCCAATTTTACTTCGCCTCTGTAAACGTACATGTTTTATTCGCTCGAGACAAAATCAATTGTTAATTCCTTACTTGTTATTCATAAGAATATTGCTACATTTTATGTCTCTATGGAGGAAGTTTTTCTTGTGGCAATAATTAAGACCATCAAGCAGCTGTTTCATTATACTAGAGTTGTTTTGTTCGTTAAAGTCTACCAAACCGGATTCAAGAAGGCCCATAAGATCGTGGTCCATATATTCGAATACCAAATAAAAAGAACCCTTATCCTGGACAAAAAGCGATTTCGAGTACATTCTTTAATTAACAAATAATAAGAATACTATTATCAAATTTGCTTACATTCCTAAAGTCTACTGCGTCTTGTTTATCAGTCACAATTTCTCTCAAATTTACGATATTTTTATGGTTCAGTTGTCGAAGAATTTTAATTTCCCTAACGGCGGTAATAGGAAAGCCTTCTTTTTCATTTTCTAAACGAACTTTCTTCAAAGCAACCATTTCGCTGGTTTCCATGTCTCGCGCCTTATATACCTGACCGTATGTACCTGTAACAATTAAGAATTGAACACGTTTATTTTTCAAGTGTTCAATTATAAATCCGAAAATACACAATTAATCAAAAATAATACATTTACGTATTTATTTTCAATTATTCCTGTGATGATGGAAATAACCATTTAACCACAACATATTACTTGCAAAAAATCTTTTACCTTCTCCTATTTGAGTTATAACTTCAAAAACATCTACGCATCTTTCACCCCAGTCCCTTGAAGTGTTAATGTTCCTCGATGTTTTACGCCTAAGTATTTTCGGCCTCTTTAATTTTGGTTTTGGGAGGTGTCTGGCCTTATCTTGGGGCTTTGAACTCACTCTAGGAGGCGTCGTTATAGCGTCCTCGTCTCCACTAAGATCCTCAGTACCAGGAATCACTGCAAAAAATTACTGCATTGAAATAAACTATGTACATATTTTTAGTTAAAAATAAAAAAAGAAAAGCAAGCACCTGGTGGCATTGGTAAATCTTTAATACTTTTCCTTGGTGGTGTTTTGACTTTTAAACTTGGTTTGGGACTAGGGCTTCGACTGGGTGGCGACTCGATAGCCTCAAGATCTGTTTGATTTATACCGGGTGGCATGGGCAGCTTGGTAATATTTTTGTGCTTATTTCCTAACGTTTTGATATCATTTATCGCTGTCGTCGACTTCTTGGCAATCACGACAGGCTGTGGTGGAAGAGGGACAGGTTGTTTCGTAATCGAACTGACAGATATCGGCTGAATAGGTGACGTAACAATCGGGAGAGGAGGCAAGGGCGGATGACCAACTACCGAAGGTACCACCGTAAGAGACCCATTATCATCTACAACCGATTTCTTGTTCGTATCAGACTGACCTTCTGGTAACGCTATTTCGGTCAAATTAATTTCACTTTTCTTGTTTTTCTCCATTTCGGATCCGGTATCGTCAGGAATGGGAATTTCATCTACGGAAACGAAAGGTTGAAAACTGGAACTGTCGGAATTTATTGAAGCATCCACGTCATCTTTTGGGGGTTCTTCTATTACATCGTCTTGCTTATTGCTGTCATCGCTTTTTTTCTCTCGAAGATTTTGTTCTAAACGCTTCAATTCAGCTTCTCGCTTTTGTCTATCTTTCACCAATTCAGCAAACAAACTTGTGTCAGTTATTTTGTTCTTCAGCTGCGAAGATTTAATGGAATGGGGCGTCGGACTTCTCAGTCGTTCTCTGCTACAAAAAAAATCGTTTACATATACTTTAACACCAACAGACTAAGATGCGTTTTTCTTTGACAAACTAAACTTACCGACCAACAGGTGATTTAGATCTCGAATATCTATCCTTATCTTTGGTCATTCTGGGACTCCGTGATCGGTACTTCTTTGTAACTTTACTTCTACTTGGTGACCTGCTATAATGTTTTTTATGCCAACTAGGTGATCTAGAGCCCCTCCTTTTCGGACTACGACT
The DNA here is from genome assembly GCA_029378335.1 of Agrilus mali. Taxonomy (NCBI): domain Eukaryota; kingdom Metazoa; phylum Arthropoda; class Insecta; order Coleoptera; family Buprestidae; genus Agrilus; species Agrilus mali. Next base: position 28,452,963 of record CM055658.1, on the reverse strand, counting down.
CCTCGAATGTCTGCGCTTATCTTTTGATCGATCTTTACCGTGTCGTCGATGATGATTGGATTCTTTCTCGAGACGCCTCCGTTTTCTTGATGGCGATACACTTGAGCGACTCAACGAACGACCAGGATAATGATTCATGAACGATTCAGGACTAGGATTTCTATATGGGGATGTCTTCATAGGAACGGGACTATAATGTCTTGTATAATGTCTGTCTCGTTCACGATATCTCTCCGATATTTCTACCGGGGATAAAGTTCGATCGTCCATAATTTCCATTGGAACCGTTGTTTTATGATGGGAATTTTGTTTCGAAGGCAGCAAGGGGGGCGTGTGGGGCGACTCGCGGAGCGCAATGCATTCTTTAAAATTTCTTAAGGGGGGTGTCACTGGCTCTGCAGTTGGTGATCTTACATTATCGTCCGGATCAGGGGAAGCTATATGAGAATCGTTGGATACAGGCGAACACGCATCAGTGGCAAGGATACCCACTTGTTTATTCTCAGAAAGTACAGGCTCCCAATCTGATAAAGGCTCCTTTTCGAGATCAATTTCTTTTACGATCCTTTCAACCGTCACCACTGAACCGATACTCTCTAAACTCGAGCTTCTTGATCGATGCTGTTTCCTTTTCCTTTTTTTCTTCTTTTTTTCTCTTTTATGCTTTTTCTCTTTTCGTTTCTTTTTCTTTCTTTCCAGTCCATCATACTCTGTATAAGGAGATGTTATCTGTCTGTAACCTTGCAAAGGCGATATGTCCGTTTTTTTTCTATGCTTTAGGTCACTAGACCGGGAAGACATCGATGAAGCTGACATCTTTCTCTCTCGGTGAGATAACATAGGTGATGTAGTTTGCTGCACCATGGAAGGATCTAGAGAGTGAGGATGTCTACTAGTAGGAGAGTATAATTGCGGACGAGCAATATAATATTCCTCTTCCAGTTGATGACTACTATGAGAATGTCGATTAGTATAATACCTATTTCCGCGTAATGAACGGTTACTCAACTCTCCATCATCACTGTAACTTTTAATACTCTCACCACTCTGAATCTCTCCTGCTTCAGGTGCAGACAAATCTTCAGAACTTACATCTGAATATTCAACTAAAGGCTTCAATGTGTTTGATTGTACTAAACTGGGGCTTGCAGAGCCGCTGCTGCTGTTGTTACGATTTTTTCGTTTTTTAGATGATCTTTTTGATTTTTCTTTATTTTTATCATGTCGGCTCTTTTCCATTTTTAGAGAGGAGCAATGTATATCCAGCACATAGTAACTTGTGCTGCTTTACGTTGATATCTGAAACATTACCGTAACTTTTAATAAGAGCAACTTTGTGTTTTTTTAATAGGTTATGTTTTCGTTCGAAAAAATTAATTTACAGAAAACTTAAGTATATATAAATTATTTATATAAAAGAGCTGTAATTAATATTATTAAAGATGAAAAATAAGAAAATAAAATATCCGGTACGTAGCTGACATACGTGACCTTGACGACGATATATCTGTAGCCTGGCTGTCAGCCATTTGTAGGGTGGGTCGAAGTTAAAGAATTGTGTATAAATAAAATTAAAATAGATAACAAAGTAGCTATGACTTCTATATAATATTAAAATACTTACCAAAAATGTTTTCGAATGAAAACGATCTTACACAACACCAGCACAAACAAATCACATCACAGTTAATATAAACGATATAAACATTTTGTAATCATGCAATTTTGCTTGCTTTCGAATTTTCTATTTTAGATTTTTCGTAACTGTTTTTAGTAGTGGCTGTTTTGTTGATATTTTAACTAAATTCAGATTTGTATTTTAGGTGGTTTTAGCTATAATTGAGCATAAAATCATTCCAAAGAGCCAGATTAATTCCGAAATATATATCCAGCCTGCTAACGCTTTCTACGCCATTATTGCCATTAGCAGTGTCTAATGCGTCATTCTCATTCGTTCTTCGTTCCGCCTCGAACAACTTCATTTATGACGTCAATTTTAGCTTTTAATGTCAACGTATAACTATTTTAAATGCATCATAATAAATAAGTTTACATATAAATTGCATTAAAGATTTTTTTAGTTAAATTTAAAATTGAATTTAAATTTATATTATGAATATAAGCCGCCTAAGAGGAAAAAAACTTTTTCTGGAAGTTTTCCATAGATAAGTGTTCCATAAGTCTTCGATCATATCATCATAGATTAGATGAGTATTTAGTTCATAGTGATATTAGGTTTGTCAGGTTGGTAAATGGTAATAAAAGAAAAAGGTAACGAAGTAACTGCATTTGTAGTCACGCCTTTTCTGTGACAAAAGAACATTTTTGTACAAGTACATACGAGACTTCTCGAAGCTAAAAGCCATAGCTAGCCACTACATTTGCTTCTGCTTTTACACTAGTTTGTCCAATGTCCGAGAGCTACGTGACCTTTGTGTATATGCAACCAACAATACATGACGCAGGGAACCAAATTTTAATACATATCCCTAAACGATTTCCGAGGAATTGCAAAAAGTAAAAGGAATAAATTAAAATGAATAAGAGAAATATAAGGGCAACAAGCATTATTTTTACTTATATACAATTTCTAATTTTTTTTCCAAAACCAAAAAGCTACACCACAATAATAATTATTAGTTAAACGATAGTAATTTTAACAAAATGAGAGTGTCAATCCCAATCAACAAATACACTATATATTACTAAAAACGTGGTTACGTAGCACTCGGACATTTATGAACAATATTGTTTGTATCATATTATATTAAGGATAAACCGTAAATATCCAAATATGCATATGATTTGAAAAATATGTACACGCACTTAATTGTTACATGTTTCAATTAATAAATATAATTGATAAAATTTAAATTGCATTTTTTGCAGTTTTAAAATAGACTTGAATAATTAAACTAATTAACAAATATTTAGATTATGTAATCTATAATATATTAGTATTTTTTATAGTATAAAAATAGTTGTCAATAGTCAGCATAAATTGCATTACATATGAATTTAAATTAACAAACTATTCCGCTACTTTAAACATATATAACTCAAATAGCGATTATAAATTTAACAACATTTTGTATAAACTTAAATTATTGTTTTCCATAATCTTTTATACAAAAAAGTAAAAAGAAATGTATATAAAAAATATACAATATCACTTTATACAGCTAGTTAAATCAATGAAAACGGTGTAATAAGTGTAATATTGCAGCAAAAGAATAAGAAAAATAGACGCGTTTCTGAACATTGTATGTTAAACAAGGCACTGCAATGGCACGGAGCAATTTTCAAAAATAATGCGACTTTTCTGCATTCTGTTAATAAAATCACAAATTTTTCTATACCGTACAACTTGACAATATTCTCAAAAAATGCGTTGATATATATCGACTAATTCGATAAATACATTGTTAAATACTTATTGCTAAAGAACGTATCGTGTCTTAATGTCGTGGTTACAGTCTTTATCACAGCTATCCTAATTAATACGCCTAATACATTAATACATACTTATATAAATGCAACATGTAGTTATTAATAAAAATAGTACAAATACGTATAAAAATAATTTTGTCAATTACATTTTGCGTGTAGATTTAAATAACGTCATGGCTCGTATATCTTTATAGTATAGAAAACGAAAAAAAAATGTACATTCATAAACATCAAAAGGCACTTGGATAATTTAGGAACGAAAAATTGTGATATACACTTATCAACGACAAATGCTAACAGCCTTATTAATTATACACTAGGTACCAGTACCTACACAAATATACTTAATTATCTAAGCTTTTTATGAACTGAAGAAAATAAAATTTAATTATATCACCAGCTTATTACGCAATTAAAAATTAAAATTCCATCTCTTCCATGGTTTTTGATAATCTATTATTATCTATACGTCTTCTCTGGCTTCTTCGAACTGCATCCGCCCTACGATACGGCTCACTCTTTAAACCTAAAAGTATATCCTCTAAAGCACCATTATACACCTCGTCTTGTTGCAGTAACTTCTTTTCTTGAACCATTTTCGTTCTGTGTTTCAATTCGTTTATAACGGCCTCCTAAGAATGTTAAATAGAGATATTTATATTTTACTTTATGTTGATTTAATAATTTTTAAAACAAAAACAAAATGAAAATGTATACCTATTGTATGATTTTTGAAATGATGCATGAGTATTATCCTATTTACAAGGTACATGAATTTTGCAGGTAAAACTTTAATGTTAAATTTAAGAAAAAATACATTAGTGATAGTTTCAAAATTGTATTTTTCTTTTATTTTTAAATACTTATGCATTACTACAATGTTTCCCAAGTAATAAACTATGCAGTGTTAATAGATTTATAATGTGATCATATTGTTACTAATGGCAAGCACAAATTTTTGATAATAGGTGATAAGCAACAGTACTAATTGTATAAAAATCAAATAAGAAATTAATACAAAGCGAGAAAGCACTAAGCCAGCAGGTAGCACGACGGAAAAGGGTAAACTCAAAAGAGACGTTGCACACAAAAGGTAAGATCACTGTTTTATAAACTTTTAAATATATAAAAAAATAAGAAATAACAAAAACTAAAACTCACAAAATACTCCTTTATCTTGATCTTTGCATATACACACATATTTCCGTAAAAACCAAATTAATCGAACAATAACGTTCACGACAATAAATGAGCAAAACCAAATAAAATTAAGCCTCTTCTTTTTCACGTGTTCTTAATATGACGAATAGCATTAAAATAATAATTTACAATTTTGACTAACAAATTATTTCGGTACTCACAGTGACTTCTTTTGAGGCCAACTCTTTTAATATACAATCTTTGGAATCTTGTTATAATATTTGATAAACTCACGTGCTGTTTTTTTTCGTTGTACTTGTTTAGTTTTTGAACGCTCTCGCTGTTGTTAGTGGCCTGTTGCAGTCTCCGTCTGTTTTCATTATCGAAATCGGCATTCTGAAAGCAATAATTTATTAAAGAAACAATACGATACAAGGGCAAACTAAAATTAAATAGACACAAATACGTGCCTTGAAAGCTTTTGTAAATCTGACAAGAAGTGAAAAGAATGTATTAGCATCGGTGGCTCTCGGTGATTCGGCAAAATATTCTGCCATTTCTTTAAAAATATCATTGGCAGTTTTCGCATCGTTCTTTAGCTTTCTCAATTTCTCCTCAGAGTTGGAAAGAAAATCACGAATCACTAAATTTTGTGTGGTCCTGCCGCGGACATCGGCTTCCTTTCTTACCATATCCATACCTTTTTCCAATTCTTGTACATCAGTCGTGATATTTTCCAGTGAAACTAAAAAATAAAATATTCGTCAGATAGCAGCTACAGTCGGTGCCAGCTTTAATACATAGGACGTACTCGAGAATTCTTTATGTAAGAATCTCTTTTATTATGGCCCGTTTGTATAATATATAAACGAATAAATATTATTGTCAATTGAAATTTTACATGAATGTTTTAAATTAATTTATGTTTGAGTGGCAAATCTAAATAAATACAAAGGCAGAGTTTTCCAGACATTTTGAATTAAAATAATGTAAGATGCTTTAACTGCATTTAAATTTACAAATAATTGTAAATATTATAAATAGGTATAACATTTTATACTTTAATCATGGCAGCCATAGGCAATATATGCACAGGTTTACCAGTTCTCATAAGGTTATCACCGCCAAAAGCGTTAACTAGTGTTTTCTTTACCTGTCGCTGCTTTTTCAATACATAACAACTCAGAATCAAAATTAAGAAGTTCAGGAAATTTGTCACGTATTGCGGCTACAATATAATGAAGAAGAGAGATTCTTTTATCCGATGATTTAGTATCCTGTAACGTATCCAAACTCTGGAGTTTGAAACCGTAAGTGGGACCCCTCTTGCTGCTGTTTAAATAATTTCCAAAAGCCAATACTACTTCAAGCACGCTTTTTAGTTTCCTCGAATTTTTGACTGAATTAGAAGCGGAAATTACAGCATTCACTTGCTAAAATTGAAGGTAATTGATTTATATCTTATTTTATAAAACACCATAAAAAACTATTATACCGGCATAATTAAATGAAGATTGTCGTAAAAGTTTCCAATATAGTTCATAATAGAAAGTTTAATAGAAATTCTTTCGACTTTGGTTAACTGCATAAGGAACTTGTCTTCTTCGGATAAAACGTTAACATTCTTTCCTTCAACAACGTAATCTCTATATGCTTTGCACTCTTGTTCTGAAGGGATCATTTTCTGTAATAGCTCTACGTTATCCAGTGACAACTGCTTTAGATCCAACGTGCTTATTGCATTTATTATTTTGTCAATTGGCATGTTTAATTTTCTTCTTGATATCGCTGAAAATATAATTTATTTTATATTGTTAACTTATTACGTTATTCTGATCAATTTACCGATATTCCGTAATCGCGTGTGCTCCAACAACGACTCTTTCTCAGGCTTTTTAAACCTTTTACTTGGAATTGTAGTAAGACCGTCGATTTCATTACAATCTACCTCCATTGTTGTTGACAGACCAATTTTAAATTTTTCTTCGAAATCATCAAAATCTATGTAATTAAATAATCTATCGTCATCTAGTTCATTGAAGATGGTGCCCCTGACTTGGTTTGGTTTTAGTGCTATCCAGTTAACTGTAGGCAGCTTATATTTTGTTTGCACCTTTCTTTTAATTGTCATGGCACCGTCGGGAGCCTGCATAAGCCCGGCTAGAGGTGGAGGAACTGGAGCTGATGATAATTTAACTACAGCAGGAGGCGGACAAGGCGGCGGAGGAGGGATGGATGCTGATGTAAACTCTGCAACACTTGGAAATTTGTTATTGCAAGATTGCAACGAATTGTCCAACGAGGAATGGGAAGAAGACGACGCCAACGACGCAATTGGCCCGTGTTCAGGAACTTATCAAAATAAAAAACAATAAATGTAAATATATATAATAAATAATAATGTAACTTACTGTCAATATTATTGGGTATACTACTTGTTAGCCTTTCAAATTCGAACAATTTAGAACCTATTTTTTCTGACTTCTCTTGCCAAATTATCATATTTTCTCGAAGATCTTCGTTTTCTTGTTCTAATTTTGTGATTTTTGCTTCCATGTCCAAAAGCTTTTGTGCATATTCGAAATTTTCATTTCGCGCTGTATCTTGTACTCGTGTTAACTCGTATTCCATTTCTGCCAATTTCTCTAGTGCAGCAGTTTTTGTTTCGCTATCTTCCAACAAAGCCGCCACGTCAAAAACGTTATCAAGATACGCCGAAATTTGTATTTGCAATTCTTCACTTTCAGTGAATCGTAGCCTTTCTAAGTATTTATCTAAACCTAAAGCCGTAAACTCATACTGAAGATGTACACGAAAATTCATATTCTCCACAGAATGGACCACAATGTTTATGAATTGCATGCACGCAACCTACAAACAAAGCAATTAGACGCCAACTGACACATTCAACAACACTAAAAACTACAGCTGCTGATCGTTAGATGCCACGCTGAGAACGAATCAAACCATCAGACAAATCCAAAAAATTATGATTAGATACATATTAGCATGAATTTATGTTACAGAATTATTAATAAAAAAAAGCATAACACCTATTTTTAATTGAGAAATACTTTAAAGAAAACGTTTGTTAACAAAATCGTTTATGAAAAATTTATCTTAATAAAAAAATTTATGACGAAATGACATGGTGAAATGAAATAAAATAAAAAAATGATAGTTACCATAAATTCTATATGAAACATGTCGAAATTCATAAAAAAATCCATTAATGTTTGAAATCTGTGTGCTTCTTGACATATTTCTTTAAAGTTGTCAAAAGCTGAGAGAATTATTTCATGACCACCCTTTACCAGACAAATAGCTGCTAACAATTCTAAAACGAGAGCTTTGGTTCGAAGACTTTTGTGTATCAAACTTAAGGAAATGCAGTTTATCGCCTCTCTGTGTTGAATTACCATATTAAAGCCATACTATTATAAAATAAATAAATAGTTACATATTATTTTCAAATCATCAACAACAGAAGTAGAAAAAAGTACATTATGAAGGTGTAATTAAATTAATTCTCAATAAGCATGAACCCAATTATATTTGGCAAGTACACTTGCTCTTTTTAACTTAAAAGAAATTACCTTGTTATTCATTATTGCTCTCATGCACATTATACAAACATGAATATCATCTTTTGCCTCTCCCATATTTAGTTTAGCCACGTGTTTCGACCTCCTCTTTATACTGGGACTTTCAGATATATCTAATGCTGGTCTGGCATATCCATTTTGACGGCTATTTATACCTCCACCATCCCCTACACCAACTCCAATACTACCTCCACCGTTTGTATTGTGTTGGTGGAATGGACTATCACGATTTAATTTTTCTTGGGAGTTATTCTGAAACTCAGTTATTCTTTGTTCATGTCGCATCATACCCAAACGGAAGCTCAAATAGTCGATGAGAACGTCCAAACCTTTATTTTCTTCATTAAGGAACTCCCTTACCCATCTTAAAAAATAAATCCTCTCTGTCATAATTTACCAATTACTAATAATAATAAATAGTATCAGCAAAGACTTACTCTATATGATTGGTTCTGAGTGATATTTCCAAATCTCTTAATACTTGAGTGGAAGTTGAATCTCCAACCATTTTTCGTTTCTGGAAAAATATATAACAATATCCGTATTTAGTCTAATGTGCAGCTTTTAGAAAAGTTTTACAGCTTACCCTGTGGCTTCTTGAAGCTTTTGGATCTAGATATGTCTGTAGTTTATTTAAATAATAGGAAGGAGGATCTTTGGCATGTACCATTTCCTTGAAATAATATTCAAAGTAAAAAAAATATTTTCGGAATGCACCATTAACAACCTTTGTATGTATGTGCATCTCACAATTAGTTGTATAATAAATAAATACATATTGCTTGTTAATTACTGTCTAGATAATTAGGTCATGTTTGTGTAACAATAAATAAAAATAACACACCTGATCACAGATAATGTCCCATTTCTTTTCAAAATCATAATTCTTAAGTAGTCTAGCTTTATCAGGGGGCAGGTCCATCGAAGCCTACAAAACAAGATTTAATACATATGTATTACACAAACAATGGTTTTATTGGTTAGATATGTACCTCCAAATACTAAAAACAACAAGCTGCAAACCACTTGCTACTTTATTATTTTTTTTATACCCACCCATAACAGCTACAGATATATTTTGTAAAATAACACGGATAACAAAATGCCTCTTAATATCACAACATAACATAACCATAAAATAAATCAAAAATTATTTAAACTTATTTTTCTATAATTGAACTTACCAGAACTTTCGTAAATCTTCTTTCCAATTCATTAGGATCAGGCATTGGTTGTTTCGATTTAGTTCTGATGCTTGGTTGTCTTCCATGATGTTTTGATGGAACGTTGTCAAGACCCTCAGAAAGTGTCTGTTGATGCTCGGGGTTTTCTCGTTTTGAACTGTACAGTCCCATAATTACTGTCGAGATATGCACTTCATTGTTTTAACATTTTTTTTTAAGTAACTTAAACAACGCTGTTATTTACTCAATTTATACCATAATAAATACAAAATTACATGAAATAACTGATGAAACCGCCCAATCCTCCAATTGCTCGAACTCGATGACTATGTGATGACTGTGACTCCAATGTCTGCGTGATGTGATACTGATGTGCTGATGTGATATGCGATATGCGTCTAACATAAATATAAATAATAAACAAAGACTGCCTTTGCCTAGATGATTACTGTTACAGATATTAACAGTTGCGAAATTTTTAATATGATTGTTAGGGGTCAGCACAATACTAAAAATTACGTATTTTTTTCTTCTTAAAAAAAAGTGCCTGAAATAATAATATAATTAGATTAGAATAGCAATACCATCACAGATTTTAAATAATAATAATAATAAACGACATTAAAATCTGTCCTGCTTTATATTTTTTTAAGTTAAGTACAGATGGAGCAGTGTATGTACCTTTAATCATAATTTCCTAATCCAATAAAAAAACTACATAAAAGTGTTAAACGTAATAGTCGTAAGATGTCTCTGGCTCATTAATATCTCGAAGGTTACAATTCAATTTTGTTTAAAAAATAGTTTCCATTTTACTTACAGCCCTTAAATTTGCACTATTTAATTTGAAACTTTTACAGCAACTTCGTACCTAGGCCTTATGTTTATACTAGTATTCAGGACCTCAATTTGTAAATATACGGCAGTATAGGAATGAATATACATACATGTCTTCTTAATACATTATTTATTCATCCAACAAGTACAGTAAATAATAATTGCATTAATCTGTGGTAGTTATTTTTTAAATTATTCGAAAGAGAACGAGGGTGACTTAAACATTTAGCAGATAGTCATGATCGTGATTATCGATTATCACAATGATCATCACTTTCTTCTTATTCTTCGATCCCGTTTGCCTTGATCAGTTGCGTTCTTTTCTGGATAATCCGGGTCCAGTTGAACGGCCGCCCGCGCTTGGTCGGCCAACCTCGAGGTTTTTCTTTTTTTTATTATTATTATATACCTACACGGCGGTATCGATCAAGAGAGTACGACGATCGTGGGCGGAGCTTTCCCACAGTCGCGAGCGTGATGTGAGAGGCACGTGGATGGCCAAGAGCCAGGCACGAGAGCAAGAAAGGTCTTTACTGCGCGGGGTTTGCAGTGGACGCGAGCTGGTGAGATGTACGTGACAACAATGGTTGAATAACAATAATAACAAAATAATATGCCATGGGATGTATCAAATCTTCGCCGAATGGACACTGGTATACTTTCATCTCAGGTCTTACTTCACAAATAGGCAGTAAAGAGTGGGTGGGTACCGTGTAGTCACTTGTGACTTAGTCACGACGAGCTGGACCTAATAATAATAAGTAATAAGCGTGTACATACATTGCCGTTGCCGCATCACGTTCGCCACCCGCGGCTGTGGGCGGAGCTTTCCCACAGTTGTTCGCGAGCATGACACGTTTAGGCACGTGCTCAACGACAAACGTGCAACGTAGGTACGAATCAGAAATTTCACTATTTTACCATTTTAATTTTTTCCTTTTTTACGTTTGCATTATAAATAACCAGACATAATTAATTCTTGAAATCTTAGACGCACAAAATAAATAATAAGGAAATCCTACATACAGATATAGATAGATATATATATATATAAACAAAAAATATAACATGTGCAGAACAACGCATAAAAGTTTCATCAGTAGACAATAATAGTATGGAATGCATAGGTACCTGTATGGTTGTAAATAGTAGTATAGTTATATGGTACTGGGCTGGTAACCTCCTATAGGTACACCTTTCTCGTTTCTCGTGTGAGCTACACCAGATCCGTTTTCCCGAAAACAACCGAACAATAAAACATGGGAAGATCGTGGCCAACCTTGTCTCACGCGCGTCACTGAAAGGCATGCTGCCATTACCCCCACTACCATCTATACTGTTGTGTACTATGGTGTACGACACTATTATATTCGACCACTTAAAATAGAATAATTTCGATTTAGGCGCTGTCGAGTGAGCAGCGTCTCTCTCTCTGTATGCTGTTGCGGTAAACTGGGGGCGCGCGTAAACGTTCAACTGCGTAGTCGTTATTACTGACGCGAGCAATTTTTCCTAGTCTTAGTCTATGTAATTGGAAATAACAACAGGTGTTTTCTATTTTCCTTATGGTCACTGGAAACGAAAATATTAATATGGGAAGTGCGCCAATGTCAAGCAATCCCACGGTTGACTCTACTGGGCCCACAAAACGAGTTAGCGACAGTAGAAGGGTAAGTACCTACCAGATTATAACGATTTGTCCAAAGTATAGATATTTTCTCAGGAACTATGTATTTAATTAAAACATGTTTATGCATGTACTGTATAGGAAAAATTAATGTAATGTACTCTAAGTACTTGGTAATTACTGTTACATGAAATCTATTTAATCAATTAAGGGAACATAGAAAATTACTTTTTATACAATAGGTATGTGGAGTTAGTTAACTTTTTTAAGTAAACACCTATTTACTAAGGGTGCTATTTTATTTTCATAGAGTAACAAACCAATAATGGAAAAACGAAGACGAGCTCGCATTAACAACTGTCTTAACGAATTAAAAACTCTCATTTTGGATGCCATGAAAAAAGACGTAAGTATGTTAATATTATTCTTTATCCACTGTAAAATTGTTTGTTTTTATGTAGGTACCTACTTCTTATTAAAAACAAAATCGGGTGCTTTTCCGTAATAAATTATTGTAACAATATACTTATCGCAACTAGCACTGAACAGAAGGCATGTGATACCTACATCGTTATCTGTGTCATATGATTGTATGTTTGTTTACCTGTTTTTTTTTGTGTGTGCCTAATCAGTAGGTACCTACCTAATAGCAGACAAAAAAAAAACAATACAATTAATTTCCTAATATAAAGGCGCGCGCAGGCAACTGTAATGAAATGAGATTATGTATGTTAGTAAATAATATTTTAATTAATTTTTACTAAAAAGTGAACGATTTCAGCCAGCTAGACATTCGAAGTTGGAAAAGGCGGATATTTTAGAGATGACGGTAAAACATCTACAGAATCTGCAACGACAACAAGCAGCTATTTCTGCAGCAACAGATCCGACGATAATAAACAAATTCAGGGCCGGCTTCAGCGAGTGCGCAAACGAAGTCGGTCGTTTTCCTGGTTTAGATCCGGTCGTGAAAAGGCGTCTTCTTCAACACTTGGCCACATGTTTAAATCAGGGCAAACCCGATCAACCCCACGTGCAGGTTCACATAATACCGTCACCGTCGTCCGAACTACAACCTCAACAACATTCCACTGGTGGACTAATTTTAAGTAATGGCAGTGGTACGGGTGTGCAATTGGTACCTACCCGTTTACCGAACGGTGATATTGCCCTGGTTCTTCCGTCAACGTCGTCGACGACGACAGGAAGCATTAACAATAATAATATTGCCGCTTCATCCTTGCCACTTCTAGTTCCGATTCCTAACAATAGAACGTCGTCGATGGTTTCGCCGTCTTCGGCATCTTCCACTTCGTCTGAAAGTCCAGAACCTTCGGACTCTTCGTATTACGGTTCTTCTGTAATACAGAAACCGTTGTCGTTGGTCATACGAAAAGAGGAGGAAGAAAAATGGCCATCAAGATCTCCTCTTGTAATGAGACAATCTGAGCCACCGGAGGAAGAAAAACCGTGGAGACCGTGGTAGTACCATAGTTGTGATGGTAAATAAAACTGTTGTGTCATTGGTGCAATTCAAGTTCAATTTTTCTTTTTAACGGTGCGACGGGTGCAATTCGTGCGTGCCTATTCATAGTGCCTTATTTATAATAATACCTACACATAAATACCTATGTAATTATCAAACACGGTTGTGATACGATTGATTTTTATTATTAATATTTTTTTGTTTGACTTGTGATAAAATAATAGATGTACGTTTGTATAATAAGAAAATTGAAGAGTGAAACATAAACATCACGTATGTATGTCAAATTTTGTACCTACCTATATTTTTTATATGAACGATAAACGAAACTACTAAGTATACTACCTAGTTTTTTATTTTTTCCTTTATGTCCATTCGTTCAATTGTTACTTGTCGAGTTATTGTATGACATTATAGGTACTACATATCCAAAAAGTATTTATAAAACAATGACAATTTTTCCGGATTTTGTTTCCATTAAAATGCCTGTTCTAGGTACCCACCATCATTAATTTGTATGTTATCATAAAAATTTACATGAACATAAAAACATAACCAATATTTTACCTACCTACCTTACTTTATCGACAGGCAATTGTTACGACGAAATTCATTGTTGTGTCATATCAGTCAGTAATGGATGTTTTCATTTTACACTGTTTCCACTATAATTGTTAGTGTTAAAATCGGCACCGGCATAGATAAATATCAATCTAAAGAATTTGGTATTAAAAACGGAATGTTTAATTGCTATTATCGTTACTTAATGCAATTTAAAAAAAAACGAACACTGAATACCTAATATGTACAATACTCGTAGTCGTACTTTATTGGCGCATGCGTAATAGTATGTGCTTATCCTGTGATCATCATACAATAAGTTGTTAATTGTATTTTAACGATTACTTACTGAAGAAGTGGATGTAAGTACCTAGATGAGTATAAGTACTTTTCGGTAAGTAAATAAACACTAATTTTTGTAGAAATATTCAGTTTAATTAACTATACAATAACACCCAAGTAAAAAAGAAATAAAAGTAAACATAACCTCAATTTGGCGTGCATAAGTCGTTGTTGTTAATGTTTCATTCGTGTTGGTTTTATTATTGTGTTAATAATATAAAAAGTAAGGTTTTTTTATAATGTTAAACGATTAAAATATGTTTAAAATATATATTTTTTTTACTTGTAAATTTAAATTATTCCTTAAAAAAAGAAACAGACAGAGGGAACAGTTGAAATTTTATTCTTGGTGTGTGGTCGCTGTTCTAATATTTAATTTTCAACGAAACTTGTTATACCTACTTGGCTCCTAGCTACTTATTTTCTTATTATTACATGCAAAGGGCACGCCAATGCCAAACAATTTGTACGAACTCTTACCTACGTTGCCTTGGACCACCTACCTACCTTCCTCTGATTGTGATTAGGATAATGGCTACCTTAAACTTTAATTAAATTATTACTGACCAAAGAGGTTATTTTACTTTTTTTACAGCCCACCCTTAATACGTACGTACCCATCTTATTAAATAACAATTATATTATATTATGTATTGGTAGGTACGTATGTAGTATGTATAACAAGGGCGTGGCAAGGATTTTGCGGATGGGGTGGGAGGCAAATTTGAAAATACATGCCGATATATTTTTCTCAAAAAAGTATTTGTGATTGGTAAAAAATTAAATTTTAGGCGCTCTTTCTTTAAGGGGCAGCCCCTCCCCCTATTTGTCGTGAAAAGAAAATAAGTGCCTACGTACATATATAGATACCTAGCGTGAGAATTATTAATTTCCTGACTACCCACTGCAAGCCTTCGGTCGAAATCGAACTTCCTCTTTAAATGTTACCAGTATTTAGGGTGGCTAAAAATTAACGAAGGGTGTGGGAACTAATAATAATAATGGGGTGATACGGAAACAGACGTCTGTTTATTTATTTTTCCGTATGTACATACCTTCAGTACACATACATATCTACATACGTATAGGTATTATATTAAAATAATGTTTGTATACTATTTTATTTAAAAAAAAATGAAAAAAACTTGGTTTTTATTTTTTGTACATCGTAGTACATTAGTTATATGCATACATACCTGTCGGTCAGCATTTTGTGTTGTTCTGAAGACAGCAGAGACCGGCCACGGCCAGACGTGCATCACGATTTCTTTTCTATTTGGACCTGTTGCTGTTGGGACTTGGGACTCTCTTGCAGGCCGCATATGCTTCAGACTTCAGACAAAACACCGACCGACATTATTGCCCACTGCATTTTTAATTTAGATTATGTACTTATTAGGAATAAAAAAGTACCGAACTGCAAGGAAAAAAAATTAGTCGAGTGCGAGTTTGAGTAGTCGCTCGCCGAGGGTTCCGTACCTTGATAAATGTATTGACTAGCATAAATACCAACGAGGGAGTGTAGTGTAGTGTAGTGCAATTAAAAAGATTGAATAATTATGTAATGGGTAGTCTTTATATATCCAACACCTAGGTACCTACCTACAAACATACATATTATATTTTTATGTGTGTATATTATGCGTTAAGTAAATGTACACACGGTATACCTATAGCTGCACAGATACATACGTATTTGTATATGTATTTTTATGTAGGTAGGTAGGTAGGTACCCATGTATGTAACGTATGTACGTGGAGATACATTTAAAGTGGTGTGTGGTG
The DNA here is from genome assembly GCA_029378335.1 of Agrilus mali. Taxonomy (NCBI): domain Eukaryota; kingdom Metazoa; phylum Arthropoda; class Insecta; order Coleoptera; family Buprestidae; genus Agrilus; species Agrilus mali. Next base: position 28,436,946 of record CM055658.1, on the reverse strand, counting down.
TGTCCGGTCGCGCGCCTGAGAGTCGGGCGTCCGTCGAATTCTCACGGCCTCGAAAAACACGACCAAGACGCGGCTAACCGGGCTAACCGAGATCCTTTTGGAGCACGTTCCACGCACCACGGTGTATTTTAATTTTTTTACCTAGACACTGAAGATACATACAAAGCTAAAGTTCGTAGTGATGAAACGCCACACGCGACCAACTTGCACAGATTTTGCGTCACACTGTATGTACATATATGCTTCCGAATACATCGGGATTTAAATTTTAATATCCATTTTTTTCGAGATACTTAAACATATATCAGCCAAACGCAACCATTACTGTGTCTGCCAGCCAATTTGCTCCAAAACTATTGGATCGATTAAACTGAAGTTTATTGGTACATATTTTAATAAAAGTACGTGACAGACAAGCGTTTGTTTTTATGGATAATACTACGGAACCCTTGACAAGCGAATCCACGTAATTATTGTGCACTTACTACTTAATACTTACAATAAGTACAACTTATCATGTTAATCTGTGCGATCATTATATGTGGTGGGCAATAATAGAAACGGAAATAAACAGACTAGGTATGTAGGCAGCAGAGAGCAGACAACGAAACGTTAAAAGCATCTGTGTATAGTAGTTTCCACCTTCGCGTGTCACGTCACCGCGTCACGCCGCTCACGCTTTGCTTTTGTTTTCTTTTTTTATTGTAATAAAGCGCCTCGGGCGCGCCGACTGTGCCACCCGCGATCCTGACTGTTCAAAAGCATTAAAATGTATAGTACTGGGCAAAAAACATATACTGAAACAGTCGTGCAAACCAAATAATAATATGAACTTTTTACGTAACGTACTGTACATTTATACAATATGTACTGATATTTATTTATGTATGCGCCAGTGGGTGCATGCATGCATGTATATACATAAATAACAAAATAAATATGCAACTTAATTTCTTGTGGTTACGATAGTGGATAGCACTCGTTGTCTGTTTAAAATGGATTAATGTGCCGCTTATGTCCCTCGATAATGGAGTTAGTTATAAGAGGCGCCAACATTTTTACGTCATCACTTAGAAATTGTTTTTCATACTTATCATTATTTAAATATATTTAAAAGAATACAAATTGAATATATTAGAACATTAATTTGGTAACAAAATGTAGATATGTATATTTTTTATTATTAGATTTATTTTACGTTGTTGTTATCTACGTTAGGTAGATAATAATAGATAATGGGTATGTTTTTCATTGGCGGTTCGTTTGATTTTCGTTTTCGTTTATCGAAAAAGCTGTTGACCTAGAACTCGAGAAGGATTAATTCTTTAACATCAAGAATATTGCCGACATTTTCAACTATCTACCTAACCGTCTCGTAATTTCAGTTTTTTTTTTGTTTTGGATTTGGTACACGTAAAACATTAACGGAGCCAGGTAGCGCTAGTTTTTATAAAACGCATCATGAAAATTAAATATTAATTAGGTACATACTACAATCCATAGAAATGTTACCTTTTTTGTTTTATTATGTACCTATACCTACAATTTACCATCATAAGTATAATTTTTAATAATTGTAACTGTTTTTTGATACGCCAATGCATCGCTACCCATATGTATGTAGGTATGTACACATTTAGTAAATATGTACCTATACATATTGTTAATATTTCTGATAATAACTGTTATATTCCCATATGGCAAGCGAGACTTGAGCTCATGGTAGCATTTACAGTATAGTATACAGGGAGTTACTATAATTGGTGTCATCTATCGATTAAGTTTCTTGTCTTTCTATTCTAGTTATTTTGGCATTTCAAAAAATAACTACAACTTATACCTTTTTCTAATTTTTTAAACGCCGCCACTGGAATTTAATTGTTTTGTTGGTTGCATACCTACAGCCATGTCGTAACCTCTGTGTATACGCAACCAACAATACAAGATGCAGGGAATCATTTCAAATGTACCTAAAAGTTTTGACAAATTTCAATATCAAAGTAAATAAAAGCTCAACACTTTAAAAACAGAATATAAAGGCAAGAAACATTGATCTTTATTCGAATGTAATTTCTGAACAAGGACGACACTGACAATTAACTGACGGACAACAATAATTTTAGTAACTGACCAGTAACTAGATTCAGAGTGCCAATCCCAAATTGACAAGTACACTATTGGTTAGTAAAAATGAGGTTATGTTGCTCGGACATTTATGAAGCCCCTGTATACATTTGTATATATGTACAGTGCGGCATCATCTTTCTGTCGGTGGTTTGTGCGACAACGACGATACCACTAATTAAGATAGACATTGTTTGGCTTTTACTTATTGACCTCACGATCGGTATCGTTAACGACGTACGACGTGCTATAAAAGCCAACATTCCGTAAAAGCGTTAGTGCCGTATTAAGGAAGAATTGTGAATGTTTTGGTATTTGTTTAAGTTCCATTGCCCACAATATCTATATTTAAATATTGCAGAGGTAATTTCGGATAGGTATTGAATGGCATGTTTTGATTTATAATTTTATTTTACAGATTGGTCATGTCTGGTCACAACGGACGAACTCCAGAAGCGTGAGATTCTTAACCCAATACGACACTGGACAACTTACATAAATCGTTTGGAGAACTGGTATTCGCATGCCCTTTGTAAGTACATAGTATTTAAGTAATTTTAATAACTAAATACAGTCCTGCGTCGTACGTCGGCTGTTGGCGTTTGTATAAGTAGTATCGCGACCGCCGATATTATTGTTGCGGTCGTGGTCGTGTCGTACTCCTCGTACCTACTGAAACTGATTATTATTATCGTCTGGGGGCCGCATGACGGGTCAGATCTCAGGGCCACGCGTGAACTCATGCCCCATGGCTCATTACCGAAATATCTAAAACATAAACATAATTTTACTACATCTACATGTTATCTTCTTGATACATTTTTAATAAATTTGTAGACATATTATTGGAATGTAGAGGTACAAACACAAACGTACATACGTTTATTTGATATTCATTAATCGTGAGCGTCGGCACACGATGAGCTTATGTACTGTAACTACTATAGCCGTACCACCGTCCCATGTACCCACCCCTCGTGCCTATGCCGTTTTGTAGGTAGTTTCTCGCGTCGTCATCGTTTTCCTCTCACGAGCCTCCGTTCCCACGGTTTCAGAATGCACCGGACCACAAATCAGAGGCTGCTATGCTGGTTTTACCGCCGAAGACAACACGCGGCAATCCGATACTTTGGCTGTACAGTCTTTCTTATTACAGTTGTTCTCGAAAGTTAAAATTTCGTTTTTTCAGAAGAACTGTTGTGAACTTTCAAGTCACATAACTTGTTTCTTCGATTTTTTTAAATTGATTTATTATATACTAAAAACAATGACAATACATTTATTTTACCTATTAAGATCTAATAGTTTATGGTTTACGATATTGTTTCACTAGGTTTTTCAACTCCAATTCTTTTTAAAGTTTCTCTAAAAGCTCCGTTTTCACTCAATTAGCTATTTCGAACTTCTTGAAATATAGAAAATTAGTTTTTCAAAACAATATTGTAGATAGATATATACAGACATTAGGTAATTAAATGTGTTAATTCTGTTTCATGATGCATCTCTACAAGTATAAATGACCCTTGTTTTAGCTTTTATTAAATAAAATTGTGTCGTATAACGTGAATGTTCGTATTCGTGACTGCTTGTAGCACCTGTGTGTGTTCGGCATGACGGAGGATCTAAAGATGAAAGAATATACCAAAGACCGAACACAGACACAGACATGAACGCGTTACATAGACCACAACACATCTTCGGACGTGCCAGGAATGAAACGAAACAACCAACAACGAACAACGCCAAACGCTTCGCTTTCGCTCTTTCTTTCGGACTGTATTTTATTATTCTTGTCTACTTGTGGTATGGTATGGTATGTGTTGGAATAGCAGTGTGTAGTAGAATACAGCATGAGACGTGAGGTCAGTCGTGTGACCATCCCGACGAGCGACGACTTCCACCGTGGCTCTCACGCAAAGTCGAAAACTTGTAGCTTGTAGCTGTATACAGGGCGATTTCTTTAAAGTCTAGCAATAGCAATAAACGATTCGGCTATTTTAAAATCTACGTAACGTTACAATTAACTAATAAACGGATAATTGGTTGATGATAAATGATAAAACAGTTATTATAATACCTATATGTATATGCACGTGTGTGTGCGTACTTATACATATAGAAAACGTTTAATTAATAATTGGATACATACATATCTAACAATAAATGTAAATACCTTAAAAAAGTGGCATTACTAATTGTAAGTAAAGTTTACTAATTTACTTACAACCATTATGTACCATATTTTAAATATTGCACGTTTTAGTTCGCAGTTATTATCGTTCAAAAGATACTTGATACAGACACAGCTAAAATACTTTAAATACATAATAATAGGCAAAATGATTTTTCATTATATTCATTCGTTAAATTTTGATTTAAGCAGATTGAATATGTACTTATGGTTTTCTATTTTTTCACATACTGATAGGTGTAGGTATTCCTATATATGCATTATATTTATGTATATCTATCTAATCGAGATTGAACGACAAATTATTACGGACAGCAATAGTGAAATTGTACATACAATCTGTAAACCTACTAGAAGTACATACATACATACATACATAATAGATCAAAAGTTAATCATGCATTTCAGACAATTCAAAATCGGGTAAATATTGTTGTTGTGCTACCAATGAAATTTCCATATCGATAGGTTTTGAATCGTCGTAAAGAGCTGGCGCTTCGCACAAAATCGCGAACGTACCGGCTATTGAAGCAATTATAAAAATCCATAGGAAAAGTCGATCTAAAACCATTGCGACAAAACCCCAGTCTTGGTCTTCCTTAAAATGAAAAAAGTAATTCGTAACAGATCGTTTATTTACTATTTTACCTTTGGTTCGTGGATTTTTTTTGCTCACACAAATTAGTAATTCGAATAAAATTAATTAACCAATAAATAATTAATAATAGCACTTTTTTAAAAGATCAGAAACAGTTTATAGTTTATGATGAAAAATCCAAAATCCACAAGTCAAAAAGTAAAGGTAGATAATGATACAATGTGGTGTTGAGTAGGTAACCATTAAAAATATGTAATGCAAAGGTATACTTACGGCATTAAACTGATCTTGTCTCTGAATATGGTGTTGAATAAACATAACGTTATGAATTGCTTTCTCCAATTCAAAAGGATATTTTTTCCTTGACGTCGAATCCGATTCGTCCAGACCCGAAAACACCGAGGACAATCCATTGTAACGCATTCTGTTACCAAAGGAACTCGAGAAACCACGTAGCCTTAACAAAAAAAAAACAAAAATAAAAATAGATTTAAAGGTAATTAAATCATTTGTGTATACCTATTAGTAGCAGAGCTCGAATATAAACCATTACATCCACTAATTCTGTGTCTGGATGACGACGACGACGACGAAGATGGAGAAGACAACGTTGATGGTAACGTGTCAATTTCGTGTTTTTTAAATGTCTTTCCCATATTCATCTTGTTCGATGCAAGCTCCGTAAGAAGATCTTTGGGTACCCTCATCAGTAAAAGTTTGGGTACCGTTTTTATGAAAATAGATCGAACCCAAGGTGCCATCTTGTGCGTACTCGGTTTTCGATAATGTACGTTGAGTATAACAATAGTAATAACGACAGACAGTCCCACCAATATCATGGTGAAAAGAATATACTTGCCCAGAAGAGGCAAAGCGAGGGAAGTAGAAGGTATTATTTCCGAAATGAGAAGAAAAAACATCGTCTGGGAAAGAAGGATGTTGATACAAAGAGCTATCTTCTCTCCCGAATCGGCCGGAAGGTAAAAGACAAGGACGGAAAGGTAAGATATACCTACACAAGGAACGATCAAGTTAACTGTATAGAACAATGTTTTTCTGCGAAGAGTTACATTAAAGAAGATATCTACGAATAAAATTCAGATTGAAATATCAAATAAATTAATCGAAAAAATACTTTCATTACCTGGATACGGTTCTGCACAACATGGATAATATTTGGCATGCCTTTCTGCTGGTACGGATAATATATCCCATTCGACGCTCGGATAGTATTCCTTTAGATCTATTCCTACAGCCACCTTGTCTCCGGCTCCTTCTTGATTAATGTGTTTAAGATCGATCTAAAAATTATTTGATTGTTTAAAACCGAGCTGTGGAAGTCACTATCATGTATACCTATATTTATTAATTTACCTTATTGCCGTCGTAAGTCCACGAACCAAATTTCATAAAGCAAGTCTGCTGATCGAAAGGAAAATACCTGACGTCAATTTCGCAGGAAGATTTAAAAATTGCGGGAGGAGTCCACGTTACTCTTCCAGAATAATGTAAAACAGCTTTAGTCATTGTCGTTACAACATATTCACCATCGGCACTGAAAAAATAAAATGCACATAAAAAAAATTGGCGATAATTCAGGTCGTCGTTATAACACACTTATTGTATAAAACGATGTCAGGTAGCCAGATATGTTCCGATGGCACGTATAGTTCAGTGACACCGCCATATTCGCCAGGGTCCCATTTGAATTTGTGATCTTGCCATTCCTGAAATTAATTACCACATAAATTACTAGTCTTGACACGGCTTACCTCAATTAATTAAAAGCACCAGTAATTTAAGAAAAGAAAAAAAATCTTACGTGTTCCATCCACACATTCACGGTTAATATTTGATCTTTTAGATTCTAGAAAGGAAAACGAAAATAATTTTTATTTTTAATGGCGCTTTGATTTGTTACAATCTAAACATAATTAAAGATTACGATTTGTTTAGGGAGAATACTCACAAGTTCTATGAGTTGCGACAGCCTCAGGCCAAGTTTGACCAAAACAGTATCGGTATTATTGCTTACAGGTCTAATTAACCTGTTGTAATTACTCAGCAAGTCATCATACAACCTCTTTGCATCGGGATTACACAAAACAACACACGCGTAACAAAATAACAATAACAATATACAGTCGTATGCCATTTTACGATCGTACGTCTGATGATTTGGTATCCGAATCGAAAAAAATTTCAGGAAGTCTTAGATACAATTAAAAACTAGTTAATGTTTTACATTTTTCGGTCGCGCATTCGCTGGAGAATAAATTTGTTCCTGCGGGATTCTGGGTCGATAGTGGACGCGCATGTTCTAACAGACACGATTACAAAATTAAATTTTACATTGTCATTTATAGGTTTATTTTATGCATTAGATTATACTTATACGCAGATATTTACGCACTTATCGAAATGTAACGTAATTATAATTATTTCATCAATATTTGACCTTTTCCGACGGGGTTAACTTTCCATCGAGTATTCTTAAATGGCTAATATCGGGTGGTGAAATTTACAATAATAATAATAAAAATAATTTTGCAAGTGGTGACTTATATTTCACTTCATTTTTTACTATTAATTTTATTAAGCTATTAACGTAATTCTTGTTTTCAATACAGTAATTAAAAATTTAGCTTAACTGCTTTCATTTTTCTTATGCAAGATTTCTAAATTTTCATTAAAAATGTGTTAAATCTATTAAATGAATGCAGTGCTTGTGAATACTCTTTTCCTAATGCAGGTGTTTTTGTGTTCCTTTAAATTCCTTTTTATCGTGAAAAATGTCCTATCCAAAAATGCCTTGTTCTACATTTTACGAATATACCAACGAATAATTGAAAATACACACTCATATAACATGTATGTAAGAATCAAACTTCAAGAGCATAAATCATTATATCTGATACCTAGTTTTTATTAAATTGCATAGATGCGACGGTTAGAAGCCCCTCTTCAAATTGTTAAGCATTTTTTTTTTTAATTTTATAATAGAAGGGTACCTATGAAGGTTCCCCGATTCCTGAGCAAAGGGTTGAAAGAAAAGTATAATGTGTTAACAAATGTCGATGCAAAAAAGCAAAAATTAATATTAATGATTTCCAATCGATCGGTATTCAGGTGTCGATTGTGTGTCTTTTAAGCAAATCACTTCATAAAATTGTCGACTCATTTTCAATCAATTAGGATAGGACTCCTTTGACGAACGAGGGAAAACCCTCACAGAAATGAAAGGGATTAGCACCTGTAAATAAATGCGCATGCACCTACCTAATTTATTTATATACATATTTATATCATTCTTTTACAGTTTATTTAAAATAAAGAATTAATAAACAAAAACACAATAAAAACTTAAGCCTGACAATTCATTTTTGTTTTTTGCTAATAATTTTTTGTGCTGTATTCCTGGAATTAAATGTAGATAAATCAATTTTACAAATGTTTTTCATCCGTTGTCTTTTAACTCGATAATTATAATTTTTACGTTTGAGACTGTTACACTAATTAAACAAATTACGGGTACCTATATTCCATTAAGTAAATATTTAGGGAAAATATATTAACGTTAAAATACTTGTAACTTTTTACCAAAATAATTTTTCATTTTGTCACGCTTTATGATAATTTACAGGGGGGGGGTGTCCCTCGTCAGATTAAATCTCTGTTAAATTATGTTAAAATATTAAACAAGCGTAAATTTAAATAATGGTTGTGAAGGTGACAAAAGCCTTGCCAATTGGAAAATTATATGCTAAGTAATTATCATATTTGGCGTCAGCAGTCGTGATTTACGTAAGATGCTTCAAGTCACAGCAAATGTTAATATGGTAAAAGCACATTCATTGTTATGAACTACAAATAAAGACCGACATATTGTATATACTTCTACAAATGAATAATTAATATTTTGCTTATGAGGATTTTTATATTAATGACAACACATAAATCACTAAAAATGGTTTTAATTAAAAACTATGTTAGCATGCGCTTAGCTTTTAATATTTTTGCTCGTTAACGGCAACCCGTTAAGTAACTTATGACCCTTATCAATTATCGGGCAATTATTTAGATACAAAATTGCGCTTCAACTCAAAATGAAAATTACTTAGCACCTCGTCAAATTTGGTCGAAGTACATGCTAATAACTTGAGCAAATATTTGTGGTTGTTTGGTATGTTATATACTTTGTATGTATTTATGAGCATTCGGAAGTATTATACCTTTTACGTAAATTTTAGTTTCAAAATCATATTAAAAGTAATATAACTTCGTACTGTTCTAAATCTCCATCATGTAATAATTATGTTTTTTTTTTTAGTATATTATTTCACATTATCTAATCATAAAAACCTTATTTTCGTAAATGAATATACGGTATCTCGACGAATAAAATCTGAGAACAATACTACAACGTAATTTTCTTTTAGAGTAGGTATGTATTTTATTTTCTTAAATGCATATACAAATATTCCATCATTACCAAGTCAGTCAAGTTATTTTAAAAATCATAAAACTATTCTATTCCACATATAATCGAATCGATTCGGTCATCACTGAAAACACATTAAATTAACGTTCCCAATTGACTAATTCAATTGAAAAGTACAAACGAAACAGATCAGTAAAACTAAATGAAAATATAAACCAGTGTTTTATAAATTACTAATCTCCTTGTTTATATGCATGTATATATACCATATAAGAAATACGATGATTTACGCATTTTCTATTAAAATAACACTAGAACATTAAAGTTGAATTAATACGGTCGAGGTCTGTTAGACGGTGGTCCATCTCTGAAATAATAACAAATTAAATTGAAACGAACACCACTACATTACTTAGTACATACCGACCACCTCCACCTCCACGTCCACCTCCGAATCCCCCACCGCGTCTAGGTGGTCCTCCGCCTCCTCTTCCACCGCCCATAGGAGGTCTAGCACCTCCTCCAGGTCTTCCCCCTCCCGGTCTACCTCCATTTCCACGATCATCACGAAAACCACCGCCACTTCTTCTGTCTCCTCCGCGATCTGGACCGCCGCCACGTCTTCCACCGCCACTTTCTATTAAGGCTCCTTCGGGCTTCGGTGCTCCACATCTGTTACACTCCTTACGCCATGCGAAGTTGGTGTTACTGCAATCTCCGTTCGGACACCGCCAATCGCCCTCACGAGTTTCACGGTCACGACCACCACCACCATTGCCTTGATAAATGCACACAAATTCATTTATTTTTCACATAGAAATAGTTATACTGAAAAATTCCATTGAATAATTTTATTAGATATTACATACAACCGAAGGAGTAAGACAATGTAAAAAGAGAACGTTCAAGTGTTTCCCCCGACAGGATACACACGTTACAATAATAATAGACAACGTGTGCGTTTAATAGGGAACTTGCTATACCCCTTTATTGCCAAAAACAAACAGCATTGAGGTTGCTGAAAGATGTAAGCATTGGGGCAAAATAGTTATTACTTTTTACTATTTTCTTGTATTTAATCTAGTTATATTCTGAATAATATTACCTCCTCGGTCTCCGCGATCTCCACCGCCTCGGCCGCCGCTCGGTCCTCCGCGACCTCTAAAACCTCCTCCACCACTACCACCGCCACCACCTCCACCTCCGGGTCCACCTCTTCTCCCACCACTTCCACCGCCACCGCTCCATGTATCTTTTTTTGTTGCAAGTTGTACCTTGATAGTAAATCCTTTAAAATCTTTTCCATCGAACCAACTTATAGCCGACTGTGCAGCATTAGCATCGTCGTAGGTCACAGTTGCTTCGCCCTTAGGTAAACCAGTCAGTTTATCTTTGTACATCCAGATCTTCAACTTTTGTGATCTTTTATCCGTCTACAAATTACAATAAACATAAACCATCAGTTTTTTTTATTATACATGTATGTACTACAATACATTCTCTCATTTTTGCAATATATGTATTTGTAACAGACTATATAAACAATTTGTAAAATGGTATTTCTAACAAAATTGTGAATAGAAGTCTGTTATATGTACTTTAGCAGAACGTCAAAATTAGCCTTGGACATTTCATTTATCCAAGAATAGAGTGCTGTCTGCATTAAATTATATCAATAATTAAAATATTAATTAATAGGATTCTCTCCAAGGGTAACTGCAATGGTCTCACTGAGGGATGGTTTATTGACTCGTATCGCCATTTTAAATTGAGTGAGACTTTTCTTAAAAAAATATGAAACTGGTTGTTAACCGCTTAATTTAGCTTTATATTCATACTTTCCTTAGTTGTCTTTTCTTATATTTCTAATCTTGTTATTTAGTTTTAACTATATATACCTACTTCTAAAATAAATAAATAAAAAACAGTCAGAAACCAACCTTAATAACGCCTATTGCTCCAAAATGTTGTGCAATGTCGTCCTCAGTCGATTCTGGGTTCATTCCAGACACAAATATAGTGTCTTCTTGCACAATCATATTGTCACCTCCTATAAAAATTTAATCAATTGATTAATCATTCATTTCAATTAACACAAATTAGTTGGTACCTTTTAAATTAAGTGATTTCAAATTTAAAAAAAAAAAACGAACCCTTAATTACACATAGTAACCAATTATCTGTTTATCTTTCATAAAACCTTTTTTTAACCATAGACCAACAATTCATTTTATTTTTTCATTACCTAGCACCCTTTTTACATATCAATAAACAATAATTTAATGTTTAATTACGTACATATTTAAATCTAATGTTTAAGGAGGTAAACTAAACCCAATGAAATTTCGTGAATTGTGCTCGAGTATTATTACTGCTTAATAATTAACCTTTAAGCGCAACCTAGTTTTTTTTTTTTATTAAAAAATATTACAAAGTAACAACCATACAAATGATTAAATGAAAGAGCTGACCTAAGACAGTTACAATATGATTTTTTAGTTCTTGCAGTACCCACAAATATTCTATTTGCTATAGTACGTCTACAGACTTAAATCTAAAGCTTTCCACCAAGAACTAAATAATCAACATAAAAACCACTTATTTTATTTTCAAACATCGTGTTCCTACTAATAAACTGTATAATACATTAACAAAACCATATCATATCTTCTACCATTTTTTTAACCATTAACGAACGCTCCAATTATTTATAATCAGTACCTTTCTTGTATACCAACTGATTTAACTTGTTTCCAATAAGTAATACAACTTTAATAAATAGGTAATTAATTTATCAATTCAATCAGCAACAGAATTGATATAAAACCACTTTTTTAATAATAATTTCGAAAGCGTTGATATGATATAAATAACATTCAACAAAAAGTCGGCTAGCAATCAAATTTTGGAAAACTACTTATCACTACGATTATTAAGGACATTATAAACGCAGACCAATTATGTTCAGATAGACCACCTGATCGTCACCAATAATAAACAATAAAAAAACGCAAGACAGCTCTTTCATAAAAACAATATTTAAACAATACCAAGTAAATCAAAAATTAAAATGCACCAAGCCGTTGCAACTTGGTGCTTTTACCTTTGTTAAATGAACCTCTGTTGGAGCCACTAAAACAGAAGGTATTTCATCAGTAGTTGTTGCAGCAACAAGACAGACAGACAGAGACAGATTCATATTGACGGCAATCGATCGAGGGGGAGATCGGGGAGACAAGACGTACGAAACACACACGCCCCGTGTTTTATATGTAACTTCTTCTAACGTTGCCTTCCGTTAAATAAAAGTCTTGGTTTTGTTAGGTCTCGTCAGTCAGTAATTTTCAGTCGTGAAATTTTGAAAGCAAAATGGCTCGATCCAAGTTATGCAGGGGAAACAAACACTTTTCTTATCGCCGTCTTCAATACCACCCACGAAATGAGTTTTTTAAATGCAAAAAAAATTGACATATATATACAACCATACTCCAGCAGTTTAAGACAATAAATGATAATGTCAAAAAAAAAAAACATTTTCAAAGGGGAACCTTTTTTATTAATTCTTTTTTTGTAACCTGATGGAAACATTTATAGGTAAGGAACCTTTATACTCTTAACCTGTTTTATTTTTCCATTTATTGTTATTAAAATCCATTTAAAATTAATTATATTTTACCTTTAACTATTTCATTGCAATTAATGGTAAAATATTTGACCTTTACTGAAAAACATATCAATATTTCGTACGTCAGTGTCCAATATTACCTTTTCAAACCCCTATTTTTTTCAAATTCACCTGTTAAAAACTTTTGAACAACTGCATTACTAAATTTACAATTACCAGATTCATTTCAAACTTTAAAGACTTATCAGCTATAATAATAGCTCATATAGAACCACATCATCTATTAATATAAAAACAAAAAATTAAGTACTACTACAGCAGTACTACAAATATATTGAGGTGACATATAATCACTCCTTTGCATTTCTTACATTTGTAATAAAGAAAACAAATAAATGATCATTTCTAGTGCAAAACTAAAATGATTTTCTGATAACAGAAGTGTTTAATCTCCTACACATTTCATTATCTTATTCTTAATGCATATTATGTCAACCTTATAAGTTCAATCAAAATAAAAACTAGCTTACCCGTATCCCCCACCACCACCTCTGGGACCTCTGTCATCACGTCCAGGATAACCTCGACCTGGGCCTCCTCCTCCACCCCCTATTATAATAGTGCATATAATACATGAAATACGTAATTAAAAAAATATATTTACCATATCCACTGCTTCCTCTGTCTCCTCCACCGCCATAACCGCCCCCACCACCACTTCCGCCCCCGCCGTAACTGTCATAATCTCCGGAACCACCCCAATTTTGAGTTGGGCCACCTGTTAAAAAATAAACGTAAAAAGATATTATAAAATATAAAAATAAATACTTATAAAATAAATTTTAGCGTCTAAATAATTGTATGGAGAAGTTCTACCCCTAAATTTTAAATAAATGAAGGGACTATCATTCACCATTTATTTTATGACATTGTAGGAGGTAATCAGCTCATTATTAAGAAAACTGATGCCATGCCAATGTCAAAAAAAAATTAAAATAAGAGAATATGTACTTTTTTAAATTACCTTGGGTACCACCATAACCTCTTGAGCCTTGATTCCAAGAACCTCCTCCCCCTTGACTTTGTCCATAATCACCACCTGAACCGTAACCATCTCCTGAACCGCCATAACCGCCCATTCCAGGAGGTGGCTGGGAATAATCTCCATAACCTGAGCCACCGTATTCTACATAACGAAGTTTATTTTACAGAACAATTCCACAAATGGAGGGATAAGTATAAATAAATGTGATTTAACGGCCTACATCAACAAAGAATGTCCATTAATTTACCGCTTTTGACGCAAATATGTACAAAATTGAAAAAATAATGGAAGAAACATTTTCTATACGATAAAAGTAGCAACCGATGCAACGAAATAAAGAATAGATGGGTTAGATAAATTATGATTAACTTACGTGTGTCAGGCATTTTTAATTTTGCAATATTCTATGAAGTAAACACTTTATAAATACTACTTTATCAGCTCCACCCTTCGACAACGACCTTAACAGCACACAAACAAGACAACAAAATGAAAGGAAAATGAACAAAACCATAGATCATACCATAGACGAAAAAGAAGACAATGAAAAATTGGATGTGACTATAGATAATTTAATAACAGCCACAGTCATAATTCAATAGTCAACGGCGCCTTTGCCAAATTGGCGCTTCTGTTAAAACCCATATATAATTATTTTGTTAATCGCTACAGCCTTTTTTTTCTGAATTTAGGTTTATTTACTTATTTTATTATGTGCTTTTTGGAATAGTTACTCTGATTTCAATTATATGAAAAGTAACGCTCGGAGTAATTTAGTTAGTAATATAGTTTTGTGGGTTAGATCACGGTATGTAAAGTTTTATCCCTCCTTTAAGCCAAAGGTATTTACAAAAATGTTTTTTTCTCTGGAATTGACATTTCATTCTTCTCCACAGAAAATATATTTTTCTAAAGAAAAACGTCGGGGTTTGGCAACCCCGCCATAAAAAATCGGTTATGACCGTGGTTGTTTAAGGACGAGTATCACAGAGCTACGCAAACGCACATTTGGTGGCGTAAGGCTAACTACCATATATTGTAAATACTATGGTAACTATCTACCTACCTTCAAAATGGACTACAAATGACACCTAACAATTCAACCACAGATAAAAGCACATATAGATAATTAATATCTTACAACGATTTAACGTTCCGAAAAAAAAATGGATAATTATGAGTGTATATTGTGTTGCATATATACGGAAATTGGATATCCCATAGATGATTGCTAGATGATCCTATATAGGGATGATCTAATCTATGGGATAATCCTAGATGACGATCATGACGATCTCCATGATTTGCTCCATGATCTCCATTATCATCATTGTTTAGAGGACAGACATATAATGGATAATTTATTTAATGATCATGCAATTCAAGAAACAAAGTTTAAACTTAATTTTATATTCTTGTGTATAGTAATTAATAAGTGTATTAGAGAAATTCACTCAAGAATTTTAAATTGAGGCAAATTTTTAGGTCAATCGTGTGGTTTGTTAGTGGTGTATTTTCTCTTTGGACTATTATTTAATTTTATCTAATAGGAGGTATTATTCTTACAGGATTGGAACCATCATCTTGCCTTTCATAGTTGAGCATCTTAAGTTGCAGTTTTCCTCCTAATGGAAACATTGACAACAGGAGTAAGTTAAAGATTTTGTAATTTTGAATAAAACACAAGTTTCAAGAAAAAATATGTTGAAAAATATACACTACAATATTGTTTCACCACATACTGTGTTCAACATTATATTTTTTCTTGAAACTTGTGTTTTATTCAAAATTATGAATGGTTCAAATATTAGAAGATTCTACTCTATAAAGATTTTGTTTTACGTTAGGTGTAAAATAAATAAGTTATTAAGTTAGCTTAACAAATATGAATTAAATCTCTTACACTCGTTCCTCTTTGAAATGATCTCACGTTTAATGTATTTCAATCATAACTTTTTAAAATCTTTATTTCCCATGAAAACCACATAAGACTTCTGACATATGGTAAATTAATACTGTGAAATCTCAGTGTATACTAAAGAAATTTAATTGGAGTTGAATTTAATATGTTTTAACCTAACAGAAGTTTTTATTCTTAGAGAAACCTAACACATTCTACACAGTTGGCCATCGAAACTATCAGTTGTTGTTTCAATGTAGAAGTAACAATGGCCTTTTTGTCCTCTGTAAACGGTGATAAGAGGGGTAAGTGTCAAACCTTTTCCCATGTATGATATTTTCGCCCCCCTTTGTATATAAAAAACAGTAATTTCATTATTATTTACTTTTATCTTTTGATAAATAATTTTTTCCATTATTAAATTAGTAAAAAATACTAAAATGTATTAAAGTTATCTAGCAACATCAGTTAAAACAATATTTCAACTTGAAAATAAGTGATATTTAGCTTCAATCCCTAATATGGAAATATTATGTATTTATTTACTATGCGCCACCCAAAAACAAATCTATAAAGAAGAGCGAATTTTATATGGTGTTTTTAATGATTTAATAAATTAAAAATGCTATAAAATAGATAACATTTAAAAACTTGCCTAACTAACTATCAACTAGGGCTGGTGATAATGGCAGGGACTTTTAATAGGACATTAGGGTGAGTGATAGCGGTCACCCGCTACACCACCCTAATCCAATTTCACTCGCTTACTTGATCTTACTTACTGCCGCCTTCAACTCTCAAAACTAATTCTTTTATACTGACCCACATAGTGCTCTTTTAGTTACCCCCTTTGGAAGTTGGTCACGGCCCACATTTGCCATGCAATTATATTGAAGTTCCGTGTAGCGGTTCCGATTTTCGTAAAATCAAGAAGTTACATATTTAAATTGGGACAATTCTAATACAACAAAATTAAAACACAATTAATTAAATTAAAGTTTAATTCTGAGTGAGATTTTAAAACTGGTATTGTTGATTGGTCAATTTTTTACTTCAAAATAAACATGTACTAAATTATGAAAAAGAGAAACTAAAGTTGTTATCTATTTCTCCATTTAGGTACGTGGAATAATCATGAGGATAGCTTTTTCCTCTAGAGAAAAGGATAACGATCATAACGTGAAGTCTATTCCCAATTTGCAATATGGAACTGTTTATTTTTTGAACACAAGGGGATTTTGCAGAGTAAGATATACGGTAAGAGGAATTATTTAATAAAATTTTTGGAGTTTGATGTTTGTTAATATTTGGGACATCAAAACAGTAAGGAGAGGGTACATTGACAATGCTTACGACTTGTTAGTCGAAACAATTGTCGAGTAATTAATAAAATATCTTGTTGAAACATTACTGATTCGATTTCTCAAATATTAAACATGTTTAATCACAAGACACCATAGTTAGTTTTAATATTTGTCTGTTAAATTATTGAACGTTAATGTTTATACAATGTGTCTACTTAAGTTGGAATCATATGTAAAACTTTTTTATTCGTTTTATAAAAAGTTTTGCATAATCTGAAATCCAAAATGGAATAAGCAAATGTTAATATATATTTTAAATTTGTATATGAGGTTTGTTAAAAAAATAATCTTGCTCATAAGTAAAATATCTTCTGACGAAAACGAAAATCGTAAAATAAATCGATCAGAATTGAAATACGCAGTACTATCCATTTGCGTTAAAGTGAATTTTTCTTTACCTTATCAATTAACAAATTCATTTTGCAAATATTACTGAGAATCAATGGAAATAGTAAGCTGTAAACTAATATTACAGTGATGCACAGGAATATATATAATTACATTTTAAATATTCCACGTATGCTACGACAAACATCCACCCTCTTTTTCTAAATATTGCTGTAAATCATTCATTTGTAAAACTGTACGTTCCTTATCATGTTTGAGGTAATTTCCCAGCATTCTTCTGAAATAAACCTCTCCAAATTATGAACTTTTTGAAAGGGGGACACTGCTAATAAACTTTATAAATAATGGTGGATATTTGAAACAAACATACATGGACTGTTTTAAAATGAATTGAAGGAATCAGAAGGACACTGTTTTATTGGAATCTAATCCAGTATGTTCCTCTTACTAAAAGAATTATTTATAGGAGTGTACGTATGTAAGTAACGACATTAATTAAATATCTTAAACATATGTATTTGTATACTTCTGCAAGTTTAAGTATACCACTGCTTGTATACTGCTGGATTAAAATAAAATGTAGTAGTTTCCATTTGCCAAGTAGTAATCGTTTCAGAAATGTTAAAAGAAAAGTTGCTAGAATTATTAATTTTATTTATAAAAGTTACATGTTGTCGTTTATAGCGCCACTACATTTGATGTTATACATTTTTCTATGGTTATGTCACCTCTATGATGTCATTTATTGTTTATAGGTAAAGTCAGAATTTTAGGTTATCAAATGTTATTGTGTTGTGAGTAGGTGTTTTAATATTAAATTTTGTAATTTAAATAATTAATAATGTGTTAATTCGTTTCTTTTGTCCATTTCTACAGATTTGCTAACAAATGAGAGTGAATTGAGACCATTTTGACGATTATTCTGAAGACCAATCGACCACAAGAATAATGGTGTTGTTTGTTTTGGATTTGATTTGCTATGGAGTCTTCACCTTGCATCATCATGCAGTTAATGTTCGAGGGATAAATGATAACAGCGTGAAATATCCTGCATTCAATTAAGGTAAGAATAAATTACAGTTGATTGTAAATTACTCATTATTATTCTGTTGCCACTGTATGTGTAATGTGTTTCAGGGATTTAAAGTTAATTGAAGGAATCAGAAGGACACTGTTTTATTGGAATCTAATCCAGTATGTTCCTGTTACTAAAAGAATTATTTATAGGAGTGTAATAAGTAAGTAACGACATTAACTAAATATCTTAAACATATGTAGTAGTTTCCATTTCCAAGTAGCAATCGTTTCAGAAATGTTAAAAGAAAAATTGCTAGAATTATTAATTTTATTTATAAAAGTTACCTGTTGTCGTTTATAGCGCCACTACATTTGATGTTATAAATTTTTCTATGGTTATGTCACCTCTATGATGTCATTTATTGTTTATAGGTAAAGTCAGAATTTTAGGTTATCAAATGTTATTGTGTTGTGAGTAGGTGTTTTAATATTAAATTTTGTAATTTAAATAATTAATAATTGTTAATTCGTTTCTTTTGTCCATTTCTACAGATTTGCTAACAAATGAGAGTGAATTGAGACCATTTTGACGATTATTCTGAAGACCAATCGACCACAAGAATAATGGTGTTGTTTGTTTTGGATTTGATTTGCTATGGAGTCTTCACCTTGCATCATCATGCAGTTAATGTTCGAGGGATAAATGATAACAGCGTGAAATATCCTGCATTCAATTAAGGTAAGAAAAAAAATTTTTTTTTTTGTTGCCACTGTATGTGTAATGTGTTTCAGGGATTTAAATTAATTGAAGGAATCAGAAGGACACTGTTTTATTGGAATCTAATCCAGTATGTTCCTGTTACTAAAAGAATTATTTATAGGAGTGTAATAAGTAAGTAACGACATTAACTAAATATCTATAAACATATGTAGTAGTTTCCATTTGCCAAGTAGCAATCGTTTCAGAAATGTTAAAAGAAAAATTGCTAGAATTATTAATTTTATTTATAAAAGTTACCTGTTGTCGTTTATAGCGCCACTACATTTGATGTTATAAATTTTTCTATGGTTATGTCACCTCTATGATGTCATTTATTGTTTATAGGTAAAGTCAGAATTTTAGGTTATCAAATGTTATTGTGTTGTGAGTAGGTGTTTTAATATTAAATTTTGTAATTTAAATAATTAATAATGTGTTAATTCGTTTCTTTTGTCCATTTCTACAGATTTGCTAACAAATGAGAGTGAATTGAGACCATTTTGACGATTATTCTGAAGACCAATCGACCACAAGAATAATGGTGTTGTTTGTTTTGGATTTGATTTGCTATGGAGTCTTCACCTTGCATCATCATGCAGTTAATGTTCGAAGGATAAAAGAGAACAACGTGAAATATCCTGCATTCAATTAAGGTAAGAATAAATTACAGTTGATTGTTAATTACTCATTATTAATCTGTTACCACCGTATCTGTTTCAGGTCAACGCTGGAGAAGACAAAGAAGATCCATTCCGTAGTTAGAAATCTTTTAACATTAGTTATTTTGTTTTAAATTAGTTGTTTAATTTTGCATGTTTGTTTTATTAGAATTCATTTTGGTTTGTTTTTATTATTTTGCATGTTCTCTTGCTTACCTCTTCGCTTTGCTTACTGCAATTCTTACTATCACGCTTCGCATTTACTCTATATGATCCGCAGGATTCAACGTTTCGTTATCTTGCTTGTTCCTTCTTATCCAAGGCGTAGAAGCAAAGGCCTCCCTGAGTGACTTGCCTTGGACTTAGCTTTTTAGTTGTTCTTTGAAGTGTCTTATACACTTTACGCGGTCTTCTTCTTACGTTCGCTTCATTTTTCAGACTGTTTGGTGTGGGTTATCTGGAATAGGAGCAATAGGCGACTGCCCAGCTCTCACAGGCGAAATCTGTCCAATCTTTTCTACCAAATTCTATTAGTTTTTGTCGTTAGTCCTTTTTAATTTAGTTAATTAATACACTGCACTATTCGCTTACAGGTAAAGGACATCGATCGAAGACTGAAGACATCATACTTTATTCTTTTTCATTTGTTTTCTTGTGTTTTTCTCTTACAGGTATTTATAAACTATTATATTAATATTTAAACGATATTGTTGTATCAAAAAAGTCCCTCTGATACTCAAAACTTTTCTAAATTGTCTTTTTGGTAAAATTATTAAAACTAAATTTAATTTTAAGCATTAGAAATATATTGGCGGATAAGGGTTGGCTATAAGGGGTAATTGTGGAGGCCACGGAGTATTAGAGGGGCTTTTTTAGTCCAAATATAACGTTTAAATGTTGATATAAAAGTTTTTCGTGTTGTAGTAAAATAGCGGAAGTTATTAGTAGTCGTACTGAATTATTTTTTTCGTATTGTTGTACATGTAGGAGTATTAATTTAATTCATTTCAATATACCTACAAATAGAATAATATGAGAAAATCAATTAAGTGCCACAAACAACATCTTGTTCTCTGTTTTTTGTAAGTATTTATTATAACATGAACGACATATAAACTGTTATAATGATGTAATTGTATTTTAATTTGTTGTGTTCTTTCTGTTTCAGTATTTTATTATATTGTAATTAAATATTAATATTGTTATCATTTCGAACTTGTAAAAATATAAAGATAGGTAATGCAATGTACATAAAATCATGTTAAAATGTATTGTACTTATATTTTATTGATGTTAGTATAGATCTGGCTTATAAAATAATGTAACATCCTAATGAACTATTAATAAACTTATAGAGGTTGAAAGTTGTTTTAATTTAGCCCTCTCAAAGAAAGTGAATTTAAAAATAAAAAATTTGCTTGTTAATTTATTTATTGACTACACCTCGTAAAGGTACAGAAATCGAAAATTTGCTTAAACATTGACCATTTGTATCAGGAGAGCATAAGTCGCAGGAGGTATTTTTTTTTATTTATTGATCAACCCTCGTATAAGCTCAAAAATCAAAATTTAGCTTAAATTTTGGCAATTTCTATCAGGAGAGCATAAGTCGCAGGAGGTATTTTCTTTATTTATTGATCGACCCTCGTAAAAGCTCAAAAATTAAAATTTAGCTTAAATTTTGACAATTTCTATCAGGAGAGCATAAGTCGCAGGAGGTACTTTTTTTATTTATTGATCAACCCTCGTATCAGTTCAAAAATTATAATTTTGCTTAAATTTTGACCATTTGTATCAGGAGAGCATAAGTCGCAGGAGGTACTTTATTTATTTATTGATCAACCCTCGTATAAGCTCGAAAATTAAAATTTAGCTTAAATTTTGACCATTTGTATTAGGAGAGCATAAGGCGCAGGGGGTATGTTTTTTACTTTATTGATCAACCCTCGTATAAGCTCAAAAATTAAATTTTTGCTTAAATTTTAACCATTTGTATCAGGAGAGCATAAGCCGCAGGAGGTATTTTTTTTTATTTATTGATCAACCCTCGTATAAGCTCGAAAATTAAAATTTAGCTTAAATTTTGACCATTTGTATTAGGAGAGCATAAGTCGCAGGAGGTATTTTTTTATTTATTAATCAACCCTCGTATAAGTTCAAAAATTAAAATTTTGGTTAAATTTTGACCATTTGTACCAGGAGAGCATAAGTAGCAGAAGGTATTATCGGAAAAATTAAATTTTTGAAGAAATTTCAACATTTGTATTAGAAGAGCATAAAAAGGGAAAGTTTTTTTTTTTAGAAACATATATAGGTAGAAATAATGGTTTCGAAAAATCTTTTTCTCATGATATGTCTGTTACAGTTTTATATAATTAACGAAAACAGGTATATAATTTTAATTGATTTATTAATTAAACCAGTTATTTATATTTTAATACAGGAATATACATTTATTATATATAATAACACATATAATACAATAACAGGTCCATAAAATACCGTAAAAGTACTAACAATAGAAAATGTACAATGTATGTTTCGATTATTAGATTAATATAATAGTACAAAACAAAATACCTGAAAGAGAAAGTACACAACAAATTAAAATACAATTACATCATTATAACAGTTTATATGTCGTTCATGTTATAATAAATACTTACAAAAAACAGAGAACAAGATGTTGTTTGTGGCACTTAATTGATTTTCTCATATTATTCTATTTGTAGGTATATTGAAATGAATTAAATTAATACTCCTACATGTACAACAATACGAAAAAAATAATTCAGTACGACTACTAATAACTTCCGCTATTTTACTACAACACGAAAAACTTTTATATCAACATTTAAACGTTATATTTGGACTAAAAAAGCCCCTCTAATACTCCGTGGCCTCCACAATTACCCCTTATAGCCAACCCTTATCCGCCAATATATTTCTAATGCTTAAAATTAAATTTAGTTTTAATAATTTTACCAAAAAGACAATTTAGAAAAGTTTTGAGTATCAGAGGGACTTTTTTGTTACAAAAATATCGTTTAAATATTAATACAATAGTTTATAAATACAAATAAATACCTGTAAGAGATAAATACAAGAAAACAAATGAAAAAGAATAAAGTATGATGTCTTCAGTCTTCGATCGATGTCCTTTACCTGTAAGCGAATAGTGCAGTGTATTAATTAACTAAATTAAAAAGGACTAACGACAAAAACTAATAGAATTTGGTAGAAAAGATTGGACAGATTTCGCCTGTGAGAGCTGGGCAGTCGCCTATTGCTCCTATTCCAGATAACCCACACCAAACAGTCTGAAAAATGAAGCGAACGTAAGAAGAAGACCGCGTAAAGTGTATAAGACACTTCAAAGAACAACTAAAAAGCTAAGTCCAAGGCAAGTCACTCAGGGAGGCCTTTGCTTCTACGCCTTGGATGAGAAGGAACAAGCAAGATAACGAAACGTTGAATCCTGCGGATGATATAGGGTAAATGCGAAGCGTTATAGTAAGAATTGCAGTAAGCAAAGCGAAGAGGTAAGCAAGAGAACATGCAAAATAATAAAAGCATGCAAAATAAAAAAGAAATTCAAATAAATAAGCATCTAACTACGGAATGGATCTTCTTTGTCTTCTCCAACGAAGCCCTGAAACACATACAGTGGCAACAAATTAATAATGAGTAATTAACAATTAACTGTAACTTATTCTTACCTTAATTATGTGCAGGATATGTCACGTTGTTCTCATTTATCCCTCGAATATTAACTGCATGATTTAGCAAGGTGAAGACTCCATAGCAAATCAAATCCAAAACAAACAACACCATTATTCTTGTGGTCGATTGGTCTTCAGAATAATCGTCAAAATGGTCTCAATTCACTCTCATTTGTTAGCAAATCTGTAGAAATGGACAAAAGAAACGAATTAACACATTATTAATTATTTAAATTACAAAATTTAATATTAAAACACCTACTCACAACATAATAACATTTGATAACCTAAAATTCTGACTTTACCTATAAACAATAAATGACATCATAGAGGTGACATAACCATAGAAAAATTTATAACATCAAATGTAGTGGCGCTATAAACGACAACAGGTAACTTTTATAAATAAAATTAATAATTCTAGCAATTTTTCTTTTAACATTTCTGAAACGATTGCTACTTGGCAAATGGAAACTACTACATATGTTTAAGATATTTAGTTAATGTCGTTACTTACTTATTACACTCCTATAAATAATTCTTTTAGTAACAGGAACATACTGGATTAGATTCCAATAAAACAGTGTCCTTCTGATTCCTTCAATTAATTTTAAATCCCTGAAACACATTACACATACAGTGGCAACAGAATAATAATGAGTAATTTACAATCAACTGTAATTTATTCTTACCTTAATTGAATGCAGGATATTTCACGTTGTTCTCATTTATCCCTCGAATATTAACTGCATGATGATGCAAGGTGAAGACTCCATAGCAAATCAAATCCAAAACAAACAACACCATTATTCTTGTGGTCGATTGGTCTTCAGAATAATCGTCAAAATGGTCTCAATTCACTCTCATTTGTTAGCAAATCTGTAGAAATGGACAAAAGAAACGAATTAACACATTATTAATTATTTAAATTACAAAATTTAATATTAAAACACCTACTCACAACACAATAACATTTGATAACCTAAAATTCTGACTTTACCTATAAACAATAAATGACATCATAGAGGTGACATAATCATAGAAAAATTTATAACATCAAATGTAGTGGCGCTATAAACGACAACAGCTAACTTTTATAAATAAAATTAATAATTCTAGCAACTTTTCTTTTAACATTTCTGAAATGATTGCTACTTGGCAAATGGAAACTACTACATATGTTTAAGATATTTAATTAATATCGTTACTTACATATTACACTCGTATAAATAATTCTTTTAGTAACAGGAACATACTGGATTAGATTCCAATAAAACAGTGTCCTTCTGATTCCTTCAATTCATTTTAAAACAGTCCATGTATGTTTCAAATATCCACCATTTTTATAAAAGTTTATTAGCAGTCCCCCATTTCAGAAGAATACTAGGAAATTACCTCAAATATGATAATTAAGGAATGTGCAGTTTTACAAATGTTTAATATTTGGGAAATCGAAACAGTAGATGTTTCAACAAGATATTTTAATTACTAGACAATTGTTTCGACTAACAAGTCATAAGCATTGTCAATGTACTCTTGAAAATGACTTGTTAGTCAAAACAATTGCCTAGTAATTTAATAAAATATCATGTTGAAACTACTGTTTTGTTTTTCCAAATATTAACAAACACCAAACTCCAAAAATTTTATTAAATCATTCCGCTTACCATCTATCTTGCTCTGCAAAATCCTCATGTATCCAAAAAGTAAATAGTTCCATATCGCACACGCTTTCCTTGATTATGATCTCTAAGATAAATAGAGACAGAAAAATAACATATTTAATAAACTTTCTTCAGAATTTCAAAGTTCTAAAAGGACAAAATGTCTGTAACTTACCCTTGTTATTGCTGTTTAAAGAGTGCAGAAAGACCATTGTTACTATATTGTACACAAAAATTGTAACTGTTACACCAGGTGTCCCAGGTTTGAGTAGTAGTCCTGGTCCTATAGAAATAATAAGTTGTATTAGTTCAAATTAAGCTATGGTGAAATATAGATGTTAATGTAATTATTCTAACGTAACTATAAGAGGTATTTAGAAAATGCTGCAAAACAAATTAATGCCTAAGATACAGCAAGGCTCATTTTTATCAAAGGACTTGAAATAATTAGTCATTTGTAGTGTTGCAAGTGTAACTGAACGATTTTAAAAGAGAACAGTAAACGATGTACCATAATGAGGGATGAAGTACATTGATCCAGTGAAGATATAATTAATTTATAGTTAATTCATCAGTAAAGGTGAAAAAAATATATTATTGTAACCAATAATTCAAATACATATAATAAAAACTATGACAATGTACCTATCTGACATTTCATTTAAAATGAAAATTTAAATATCTTATTAAAACGTCCGTCAAAATTACTGTGTTGTCTTAAGAACGGTGTGGTTATTTTCCATCTTTAGGATTTATAAAAATGAAAGTATTTCACCGACAAAAAGTCGTCAAGTAAATGATGGTATCATTTTAATTTATTGTTGAAATAATAGTCACTATATTTCAGCTATTCCTGCGAGCAAATTTACTCCATTGTATCGGACGTCGAAAATTATGTTAATTTTATTCCTTTTTGTCGCAAATCGGAGGTTCTTAATAGAAAAGGTCACAATCATATGCAAGCCACGTTAGAAATCGGGTTTCCACCGATTGTTCAAAAGTTTACATCGGCAGTTACTTTTAAAAAACCGTACTTGGTCAAGGCAGTATCTTATGATAGGCATATTTTAGAACATCTAGAAACAATTTGGAAATTTTCTCCGTTACCTGAAGCTCCCGAAAATGCATGCATAATTACATTTGATGTATGTTTTCAATTTAAATCGGCGGTTCTCTCTGGTATAGCTCAAATGGTATTCAACAGAATAGTAAATCAAATGGAATACGCCTTTTTAGTTGAAGCTGCTAGACGTTTTAATAAAAAGAAAAAAAAGAATATTAATCATTAAAATACTTTTCGCATTTCGGCGCTTTTGTAATTATGACCTACTAATAAATTATCATAGTTTTGAAATTTAACAACCAACAATTTTTTACATAATGCTACTTTAACTCAACTCGGGAAAAATATGTTTTTATGTAAATTAGTAGAGAAAAAGATTAAAAACAATCACATACAGTTAAAAAGTAACTTAAAAGTCATATAAACCACTAATAAATTGAAAAAAAATCTTATTAATAACTGCTAATATGGCTGAGGATAATGCGATAAGCAGACTATCGATGAAAGTGCTAACCATAGATTACTCTATGGCTGCAACGCTCGCAACGATCAGTGGAACGCGCCCTATGTAAACGATCAACAATTGTCAAACGCCTGATCCTGATCGTTTTTATCTCTATGATCACTACTCTGCTTTCCCTCTAACCCTACTTTCTTTATTATTGTTATTATACTAATATTATACTAATTTTACCTATAAAATAGTCTTAAAAATTTTAATCGCTTGAAGTAAAATGACAACCAAAAAAAGAGTAAGTTAATGTAATAACTAATTTGTAATATCGTCTAACGAAATGTTGTTTTAGGTAGAAACTACCACTGATTCTTCATCTGGATCCTCATCGGCGTCAACAACATCATCTTCTTCATCAAGTGGATCTGATTCTTCCTCTTCCAGTGAGTCGGAATCTTCTTCTTCTCAAGATATATCAAAACAACAGTTACATCCGAAGTCCCAAGGACTTACAAAAGTTCCTACAGCAATTAAATCTCAAAGCACTACTGAAAACAAAAAATTACTTTCGCTTGCAGTTTCAGCACAAAAACTTCGTAAAAGCACAGATGTTCCTCTTAAACTCCCAAATATACAAAAACAAAACGAAAAGAAACCTAAAAATGTCCAGCAGAAATCTTCACATACTTTAAAACCTCCCCAGACTGTGAAACCTTCGTCAAGAATGAGTGTTTGTTCCTCAAATGAAGATGATAATAACGACGAAGAAGATAAAAATAATAAAACAGAAAACCTAAAACGAAATCAGGCACAAAAAAAAAGTCTAATTAAACCTAAAGTTTCTGCTTCTGTAATTTCAAAACTGGGATCAAACCTATCTAGTAATAAATGTAATTTATCAAAAGGTAAGTCTTAAGTACTTCAGAAATCAAAATTTGATTAAAATTACAAGAATATTACTTTTTGTAGGAGTGCATAAGGTACAGAAACCTGTTTTGAAGCCATTCCCGCTAGTTCAAAAGGATACTTCAAAATCTGCTTCAAAGTTCAATAAATCAATTTTAAAGTCGGATTTGAACAAAAAAAAGAGCATATTTTCTCCTGAAAACAGTTCAGATTCAGATGCACCTTCTAATTTAAATGTTTCAAAAACTTCTATCCAGAAGCCACGAAACAAAGCCTCTCCACGTACTCTCGACAAAGTAACCGAACGTCCAAAATCTGATAAAAAAGCTCCACCAAAATCTAAAGCCGTCGTTTCCTCAGCTTCGTCAACAACTAGTAGTAGTGAGTCCTCCAGCAGCTCGGATTGTGATAGCAGCGTCGGTTCGAGCACTTCGACAAAACAAACTGAACAAAAAAAGCCCATCAAAAAAGCTATCACGCCTACATCCAAAGTTTCTAAGGAGAGCCATACCGATTCCGATGGTGAAAAGAAGCAACAAATCAAGCGAAAGCTCACTAGATCTGCAAACACCAGAAAATCTAAGCATGTAGTTGGAACGGCATGTTCTGACACCGATTCGGATACCGAAAGCACAAAGCGATCTCTAAGCCGATCACCGGTCAAAAGAGCACCCGTTACAACTAAAGGAAAAACGAAAATTACAAAAAATACTAAACGAAACAGTGAAATTCCTATTTTAGAAGAACGTAAATGCCCAATTGATGGATGTAATAGTTTAGGTCACTTAGGTGGTCGTTCAGAAAAACATTTTACTATAGAAGCATGTCCGATTTATCACAATTTAACAGCACAACAGTGTAAGGAACAACAAACAGAAAGAAAAAAAAGGGAAGAGTTTAGGAAAAAAGCAGTGGATATTTTCAAAAAGACTTCCAAAACAGCTCCTACAATCGAACAAAAATCGTACTTGTATAAAATAAAAGACTTTCGATCCAAGTTTAAAATGGAACCGGTCGAAGATGTAAAACCAAACTTAGATAAAAGTAAAGAACCCAAACTAGATAATATCGTTCCCGAATACGATCTGAAACTGTTCAGGGACGCGCAAGCTATTGCTAGCGAAAAAATTGAGGAAGAATTAGAAAAACTTCCTAATTTTAAAGGTACTAAAAGTATTATTTTTTTACAATAACTATCACTTCTACAATTGAAGTATATCTTAAAATAATTTGTAGGTACTAAATATATAGAAATGGGTAAATTCGAAATGGAAGTATGGTATCAGAGTCCTTATCCAGAAGACTATGCCCGTTTACCAAAATTGTACATATGCGAATATTGCTTGCGCTACATGAAATCTCGCACAGTGTTACAACGACATGTGGTCAAATGCGTGTGGCGACATCCTCCTGGCGAAGAAGTGTATAGAAAAGATAAAATATCCGTGTGGGAGGTGGACGGTAAAAGATACAAGCAGTACTGCCAGAATTTGTGTCTCTTAGCTAAATTCTTTCTCGATCATAAAACTCTCTACTATGACGTCGAACCGTTTTTGTTCTACGTAATGACCATAGCCGATAATGAGGGCTGTCATACCGTAGGTTACTTCAGTAAGGTTAGTAAATACTGTATGTACAATATGTGCTTGCTACATGACTAAGTAATCATGCGAGAAGAATATTTTTTTTAGTCGAATTGTACGATTTATATACATATTTTTATTATAAAAAACTTGATTTCTTATTAATATCGAATGATACATAATAAATAGGGGCGGGGCGCCTTCTGATAAATTTCTAACGTTTAATAATGACAATGAGAGATTACTAATAGACTAATGTCAGACATACGGGTATCGACAAAAAGAGGGAATCGCGCAACGTAGCGATGAGAAGAGATGTTGCGACGCGACACGACAAGACGCGACGCTACTAAAAAAGCGACGGACGAACGAACGAACGATCGCATATTACGACTATTGCTGCGGCTTCAAGGTTGTTGACCTGGCGCGACGCTCGGTGCTCATTCGCCTCGTCGCGTCGATGTGAAGGGAATCCAATGGTGTCTACGTTAAACGTTCATTCCGATGACCGGAGGCTTAGCGAACGACAATTTTATTCATTTTACGTTCTTACGATAACCACATTTTCCTACTACGGTCCTGTAAACGAAGCGACCGACGCACCCGAACTCGCCTCCATTTCAGATAATCCTACGTATAAATTCTTATATAAAGTATTTATGCCAAATTATCTCGAACATAAAAGTGTATATTAATGTCTATTTAGTTTCAAATTAATTAATAAAACAAAAAGAATTGTAATAGAATTTAAAAATAAAATCGAGAAATTGAGATAGTTTAGCACTAACATAACAACAAATAAGTAAGGTCTATAAATACATATGTATATATGTATGTACCCAATTAAAAATAAAATCTGTTTAGAATTGAACCGATAAAGCGGAAAATAGGTAGTGTCTTTAAACCGTGAAATTAGAGTTTTTAATTTCATACAGATCAGGATTCTTTCGACATGCAGGAGATACCTACATGTAAATGTACATAGACACGGTCATATAGAAAGAAGAACTTCACATTATTCACCGTTGGTTTTTGACAACGAACAACGATTAGTGCTAAATATGTAGTCGAAAATCCTCAAGCAACGACAAATTCAATTCACGTACCTACATAGGTATGTGCCTGCATGAAACATAATCCTCGATAAAAAGGCATTGCTTATCGGGATCGCTTATACCTAGTCGACGTAAAAATACTTTCTCATTTATCCTACCTATATAATAATCATAAAAATTTATCAGTGTAAGAAAAATTACCAATCTTTTTTCGCCTGGTTTGCTCACCTAATTGGCCTGGATGGATATTGATATTGCTCTTAAAATAAAGTACGACTGAAATTAAGGCGATGATAGATGAACATGTGTTTCAAATTTTATTAGTACATATAATTTAGGTATGTATCGCCTTCTATAATAAAATATTTACACACGTAAAATTTGAAAATGAATGAATTCAAATTGGGAACGAGACCACGACGACGATGCGTCTTTCTTATTATCTCATTGAAAGCAAAGGAAAGAAAGGAAGACAAGATACACGGTTGGTGGTGTGGTGTGATGTGATGGAGAACGTCGAACGGTCGATATATCGATTGCGAAGTCGTTTGCCAGGACGGACGTCGTACCGCGACGCGGCGCGACGTTGGAAACGAGGCCGACGCTTGGGGTAGGGCCATCGTGCCGACGACGAGAACCAAAATCTCTTCCCTGTCTGTATCACTTTTTCTCTCTTCCTTTTCTAATTTAAGTATAAGCGGCTGGGTTTGATTTTTATAAATATTGTATTTCTTTATCAGTTCCTTCTCTATAAGACTGCTCTACATTTATATATTTTCAATTTTTATCATCGTTAGGTCCCTCTCCTTTTTACATATCTCTAGGTAATAAAAGTTATGAATTTTACCATCATTTACGCTTTGGTTTATCATTAGGTACTATTTACATCTACATTTCTGAGTAGGTACTTTATGCAGTTTGTAGGTATTTTTGTGTACATCAGATCAGTTCAAAAATGATCTCGGCCTGTAACAAAGTTGGCATTTTCGCATGTGTGTTCTTTGTTATTCCGAACGAAAACACGGCACTAAATTGTGTTATAAATTACTTCCCGTACCCTCTAAGTGCATGTTCTCTGTTCGAGTAATAAATAATATAATTAACAATGACTAGTACGCGTTGTATTTATTATAATAAGTACCTACATATATAAGAGACGTCGCATCGCGAAAAATAATAAAAAAACAAAAATGGAATATACACGTTCGTATAGGTACATACATGAACTAGTATTATGTACATATATGTATATAGTAAATGACATTATTAAAATTCATTCCAATTCTTATATTAAAATTATAACAGAGTTAAGAGTTTTCTGCACGTATACATCGGCTAATGTTGAACCCCGACCAATAAATTTTTTACCCACCCACAAACAAAAATCCCGTTTTGTCGTTTTAAATCCTAATCGAAAATTTTCGTCTGTTCTAAAAGAAGTAAATACTATATAGTTAAACATAATAGAAAAAATATTCGCTTATGTATGTATATCTACATACTTATGTATCTATATTATGGTATAAATTGTGACTGATTTTAAAAAATTTTTCTTCATCATCACAAAGGCAAAAATATCGAATGATCGATTGGGGAAACCCACAGTACATAGAAGGTACATATGTGGATGTTTATGTGCCTACACATGCAATACAAGCATGTGTATGTATTTCTTCGTATGTATGTACATTATTGCACATATACTGTACGTACCTATAAAGCGCGCGTGAATAATAAAAAGTTCCATACACACTTACATACAGATAGATATACATATATGCACCATGTTCTATATTTAGTCGTGAACAACTTTCGATTCTGAAAATAAAGTTCTAATCAGTGGGTAACGAACTAATGTACCTACTCGCTTATTGATGTATTTTTATATCTGTATGTATGTACCTACATAAGTAAATAGGCGGACAAATAATAGTTATTTGTATTTATCTATATTTTGTTGACTGTATAAAACTTTTTTGATAGTGTTTTCAATTTAATTTATTATAAATTAATTTCGGCTACTGTTAAAATTTTCTCATTGCCGTTTATGAATGGAAATTCTGAAAATAGACTCACGCCAAGGCGCCATACAACTAACTCTAATAACTCAACGATCGTCAAGTACGATCGCGGTCGTGCGAGATATGCAAAAAAAAAAAAACGTGCAACTCGACCGTTGAGAGTTCGAGCCCAAGCAACCACCGAAAAAAAAAAAAAAAGAGGTGCATTCCTGGTCCTGTGTCCGTTCCAATTCCCTATCCCAAGACAAATAATTCGGGCGTTATCACTTGGGGGGAGGGGGGGGGGAGGAAGACGTTTGCTGATAATACACCTACATACTGTGCAGTCACGTACCTATAACGTACATTTGTTTATGGATAATTTTAAATACTGACGTACACAATGCGTATGTAATAAATAATAAGTGGGATGGATGACGTAGGTACATACATATTGTTGAATTGACTAATTAAAACGCTTTTTACCATACACGCACATACCTCCCCACCTATCTACGAAATACGTTTAATTGCTCGTTCATTCAAGTTTGGTTTGAGAATATGTACTAAAAAATTATATCTATTACAGTGACGTCATCGATGTACCTGTGTACAATTTAAATCACCTGTGGTGGTATATTATTATACTACTATCTTTTGTTCCAGGAAAAAAATTCCTTTCTTAACTACAACGTTTCCTGCATCCTGACGTTACCCCCATATCAGAGGCAGGGCTACGGAAGGCTGCTGATTGATTTTAGTGAGTAATCACCATTTATTAATTAATTAAAAAAAAAAAGATGTATGCTGGAATGATAGATAGATAACATAAGAAGGTGAATCCAGTTATTTGTGTTCTGCATGGAAGAAGCAACAAGCAAACACAAACAGTTAGGTGTACATTATACATTTATTTTATAATATTATTATAGCTAAACCTCTGTCGAGACAATCTTCTTTTGATTCATATTTCAATCTGACAAGTGGAATAATATGACCATCGTCGGGGAGGGGGTCTGGTCTAGGTCTAGAAAGTTAATATTACTTCTACAATGGCAAAAAGGTTATCGACTTGTTCAACAGTCGGAAAAATTATTGTCTGTGAACAATTTATTTACTTTAAAATTAAATATTAACTGTCGTTTCATTATTTAGAAATTTAGATATTAGGGCGTCGATTATATTGACGTAATTTTTTTGTTTTTTTAACGTTTAACAGGCAAAAAATGTATAATGTAACACATGACGTGTATTTTGCTTTTGTGGGTGCGTAAATGTACCTATATAATATGTATGTATTTGCCTTTAAAGGGTGAACGACCTGAAGGATACAACAGGGAAGAAAATAGATGATGCGGTTGTATTATGTGTGAATTTATGCGAGATAATGTGCAATATGTAGATATCTTTTTCCTTTTAAACTCTAGGTACTTGTATGTATGTACATATATAATTAACCTATTTACATAGGTACATATAACACTCAACAGAAAATACATTAAAAAACGTTTGTGACCTGGCAGATTAAAATAAAAAAAAGTTGAAAATTAAAAAATAGTTAAAAGGTAGAAAATATTTTAGTATGTATGTACGTGCCTACAGCGTAGATAATTGTGACTAATAAGTACCTACCTAGATACCTTATACCTAAAAGAAAAAGTCGAAACATTTTATCGGTGTAGGTCAAGGATCGGAAATCTACAAACGATCGAACGAACATTCGTATCATGATAGGCCTGTAATGTAAATGTCTACGATATTTTATGTAATGATCGCATGTATGCACAAATGCACATACATATGTACCTATATCCCATGTCTGTAATGTGTATGTATGTACATTTACGATATAATTGGTAGAATGTGCCGGACAATCCTAACAAACGAACCGTTTCGAATAGGAAGAAAATGAAAGAGGGAGAGGGAGAGCATAGAGCACGTAATAATAAGAGAACGAGAAAAAGACAGTGCGATAGGTCTCTGACCCTCCTCTTGACGACCCGACTGAATTGGCGAGACAGATTATAGGGGGGTGAGAAAAACCAACTAACGATAATCTGGATTACCTATGGAATACGTATATGGTACATATTTCATTCATTTCTAGGATTATTATGAAATCTAACTAACACTTTTAAATGTTTCGTACGTTCGAAAAAGAAAGAAATCACTCGTGTGTTTGTCACAGTCAAAGTTTTAGGCTCAATAGTTTCGGAAATAAAAAGGAAAATGGTCAACTTTTGTTTCTTTTCTTAAATAACATTAAAACTACTTTAAAGAAATATATTTAAGACCCTCGTATTAAGCCCTTTCGTTTGATATGTCACACGGTACAGTTTGTAAAGTTTTGAGTATGGGGGGACGGTCTCTTTTTGGGGGGCAAGTTATAACCTTAAAAAATAATTTTTGCAAACTGCACCGTGTGACATATCAAACGAAAGGGCTTGTTGCGGGGGTCTCAAATATAATTTTTTAAAGTAGTTTTAAAGTTGTTTAAGAAAAATTTAACATTTCCCTGCTTATCTCCGAAACTACCGAAAAAATAACCTTAAAATAAAATGATAAATAATCAGTTAATGTTGAATACCGATACAAAATTACATTTGCAGGAGGGACCATGTTTTCTCTTATTATTTATGGAACTTTTTTTAAAAATAAATATTAAGTACTAAATTATGTAACAAATAAACTGATGATATCAAATTCTGCAATGGAACATGTATGACCGCTGGGTGGCTGGGGTTAGAAGCCGTTCAGTTCAGTTCAGTTCAGTTCAGAGTTAGTTATGTGTTTTAGCAGCTACCTAACTTACTTTTTTCGGTCCGAGACAGGGCGTGGTGTCTGACGTGACGTCACTCATTGACGACGACGCGACG
The DNA here is from genome assembly GCA_029378335.1 of Agrilus mali. Taxonomy (NCBI): domain Eukaryota; kingdom Metazoa; phylum Arthropoda; class Insecta; order Coleoptera; family Buprestidae; genus Agrilus; species Agrilus mali. The sequence continues at coordinate 28,401,551 of CM055658.1, read as the reverse complement.
CTAGTACGAGCCACACGTATATATATATCGGCGCCAGACGTCGTTATCGATTCGAATCCGCTGCCGGTTGAGGTCAATACACTCCCCCTACCCCGCCGCTCGTGTATCCGCGTCGCCCCTTAACCACCCTCAACCCTACGTCCTTTTGCCGTCTACGCCAACGCCATCGATCCCCTCCTCCATTCCTTCAAACGCGTCGCGTCGCGCCACGCCGCGTGTGAGATGTAGGAAATACTACTTCCTATTGAGTTTACGAACGGGAGGACAAGGTGTAAGAATGGATTATATATGTATTGTTAATAAAAAAAGGACAAATTATTAAAACTTCGACAAAATCATACACAATTACCATTACGTCTAACATAGTCGTTTCTTTTTTTAATTATAGATATAGGTACTTAACAGTGCCATCATTTTAATGTTGGTACTATTTTTACTACCCTTACTTACTACTACTACCACCACCACACTACTACTACTACTACTACTACTACAATTACTATCAATGGTACGCAATGTCGCCTGAATGATGTGGTAGTAAAATAGTAATTCATAATGTCAAGTCGTACTTATTTCAAGCCTATCATCACTCACGAGAATTAATAAAAAATAGATCAGAATCTTATTAATATCAAACAACGTTTTCTTCGTCCTATTATGTTATAGGTTTTAATGAATTTATAAATTGTTGCAGGTTACCTGCTCACAAGAACGGAAGGTAAAATCGGATCTCCGGAAAAGCCACTGAGCGATTTGGGTTTGATATCTTACCGATCGTATTGGAAGGACGTACTTCTCGGTTATTTATGTTCGACCGCGGGTACGACCCTGTCCGTCAAGGATATCAGCCAAGAGATGGCCATACACTCGTACGACATCGTGTCCACGCTCCAGGCGCTCGGCATGATGAAGTACTGGAAGGGAAAGCACATAATCCTTAGGAAACAGGACGTCTTGGACGAGTACGTGGAACGCGTGAAACGTAGAGGTTCGCTATTGAAAGAGGTCGATCCGGCATGTTTGCGGTGGAAACCGTTCGTGCCGCCCCAGCCTGCCCCCGTTTAACACACGGTTAAGGGCTGCCTGCGGCTCTGGGATCATTGTGTATGCAGTCATTTTTTAACCGACACTTAAAAAGAAACTTTTTTCGATATGGGTCTTCCGGATGACGAATCATTTTATGTAATACCTATGTATGTAGGTAGTAATTGTATCGATATTTTTTTAACTCATTATTTTTAAATCGATAACTTATTTTTGTAAATAAATATATGTATGTACAGATACAGACCAACGAATTAATATATTTAGTAGAGCTTTGGATTATTAAATAAAGCTTTATAGGTACGTATGTATTAATTTTCGTATACTTAGTGTAAGAATCTGTCTCGTCTTGTATATGGTACAAGTGTCTATCCGTTTAGTATTTTAAATAAAAATTTAGTACTGCATTTTGTTTTTTCTACCTATTTAGGTACCATATTAAAACGATTTCTTGTACAATCAACCAATGCAGGCCGTAGTCGTAGAATAAGTACAAATTACAATCCCGCCCGCATTCCGCCGCCTGTCTATGTTTAATGACGATTAATAACTGAACTGGGTCGACGCTTTTTATTCGGTCAGTCAATTTACCCATAGTATCGACAAAAATTACTTGTACCAACATGTTGCTTGTTATTAACAAGATCATAACGTAAGTGTAAGTAATAACAGTACCTATCTACAGATTTTCTATTGTATGTACATCCTATTACATTACATTGTATTTTATTAAGCGAGACCGTGACGCTATCATTGTGGTGACGATGGAACTGATTCGTACAGTAAGCATCTATCATACGCATCTAAGTACTTAATATAAGTAACTAAGATTAGAAAGAAGAAAGAGTCGACAATTCCGTGAAATAGTTTCTTTCTCGTCAACCGGAAATATCTGAGATACCAGTTGGTCTGGGCTTTCGCGATGACTCAATACCATCCATATATTGCTACAGTCTCTTTGAGGCTTCGCGGCATAGCATTTCGGCATTTCCGTTCGATGATTCATTTCGACGCCGTTTATACCAACAATGACTTTTGTTTTGTCACTTTAATTTGTAATCCTTATAGGATCACTCGTCTATTTATCTCTCTGACCGTTCGTTATAGTTATATTATGGCAGTTATCTATTAAGTTTCGTTTATTTTTTTAAATTTATTTTAAAATTATAAATATATATATATTCAAGACCCTCACAACGAGCCCTTTAGTTTGATATGTCACACGGTACAGTTTGCAAAACTTTAAACACGAGAGGGGGTGTCTTTTGGTGGGGGGGAAGTTAGAATGTTAAAATTTCTTTTGTTATGTAAGAAATGACATATAACAGACTCGTGAGGATCTCAAATATGTATCTATATTTTTTTAAATATGTATCAAGAAAATAGACAAAAATCAACAATTTCGTCCCTTATTTCCAAAATTAGTCAGCCTAAAATTTGAAAAAAATACAGGACATATCTAACTACCATATATGTACATATATCATGTGTTTCGGTCTTTTGATGATTGTGTTATGGTATTTGGATGAATGCCGCGCGGTGCGGTTCTCGTCGTGACGTTTCGTTCGTTTCCTACCGACGACGACGACGACGACGGCAACGGACGGTGCAACTGCACCACGACCACGACGTCGGTCGGCGTCCGCATGCACCCCATACATACATCTGCGGACATGCTCAGATTTGCCGTCGAGGTGCATTGCTGCAGTCTGCGAGAGCCGCAAACTTGTTCGCCTGTTTCATTATTTGTCGGAACGCGTCGTGTCGCGTTGCGTCGCGTCTCGCTTGCATATCATCCACAAGACTAAGTACTAGGTACTTAACATTGCGGATCTAGTTTAATTTTGCTTGTAGGTATACTATGTACAAAAAATATTTAACGTACCTATGTAGGTACCTACCGTAAATATATTAGGTACATTATTTATTTTATTTAGGTAATTTTGTTAATTTTGAAACGTACGAGAAGTTTCTGCGAATTTGCTGTTTGAAAGTTTTTAATTTCTGTTTAAAACCACGGAAATGAAACAGTCACGCAGCTACGTATTTCAGACGAACCACCCACCCATCACGTAAGTAAATTTTTCATCATTTTTTTTGCCTTCACGAAAAGTGTTCCTGTAATTACTATTTATGTACGGGATCTACCTATAACAGTAAGTAATTAAACGGCAATGTCAACTGGCCCGTTAAACTTTTAAAATAACAACAATTTATCATTTTGCGCATTTACCTAATGATTTTATTGACGTTACATTCCTGTGTCAAAATAAAACAACCCGCTCGAGATCTGCGCAGTCAGCTGTTTTAAAACGATTGATTCATTGTACATACGTAGTTGTATGGGGTAGAAGAACTTTGATAATATATTTAAAAAAAAACCGCAATAGCAACTTTATAACAGAACATAATAATAAAAATACCTGAAGATTTTAATGTACGTATGTATTGGTAGCCACGTGTCTCGTTACAAGTTTTTGTTATTATTTTTATAAATATTAATACATTTGGCAAAGCACAGCCGAAGTACTTTCTTATAAAAAAGTCAGGATCTGGAATTCTACCTACTCAATTTTCACATTGTGAGACTTAATTACTGTCATTAATTTGATTGGATTTTAGAAAAGACATTCAGTTCCGATATAAATTGACCGATAATGTGCAATAAATAAGGTACCTACATATCATCAAAATATTGCCTTAGATAGTCTAATAGATAGAATTGCTATGGGATGAGTGAGTGAGTGAGTGATGGAACGGTTAAAATTTTTGCGTATCCGGGTTCAAAGAGAAGACATTCACCAGAGACCTAGGCTGGCTGCTATGGCTATTTGCTATGTGCCTCGGCATTCATCGCATTTTCCATTATACGTACACAGTTGTCCGCATCCAAGGGTTTTGTTACTATGCGAATGCGAGTCGATGCATTTTGATCCGTCAAAAAAAAAAGAGAACCTTGACAAAAAACGTTCGGCGGTTCGCGTCTTCTTTCATTTCAAACGCCCCGTGTATAACTAAAGGGAATAATAACCTCCATATACTTTTATTATGTTATAATTCCACAGGCAGACATACTTACTTAGGTGTACGTACGTAGGTACCTATACGAAGTATGCAAGTAAGTGTATAGGTAGGTATGTTATGTGGTCGTAGCAACCAACGACCAAATGGGAATATTGGTTTGCAACTACATAAAATGACCTTGGCCATACTGTCGTCAAGGCTGAAAAGAACCCATGAAAATCATGGATGCATCGGTATCATATCAATCTTTATCTTCTACATAATGTAGGTAGGTACCTACACGTACAATGCAAAATCTACGACAACCATGTGACCTCTGCACGTATATACATATGCAACCGACAATACAAGACATGGGAAGTAAGTTCAAGTTTTAACAAATTCCAGTAGCGGTGACAGTTTAATAAATTTTTCAAAACTAACAAATACATTATCGGTTAACTAGACACACAGTTCTGGAACATTTATGAAGACTCTGTACATCATTTGTGACCAATGTTTAAAAGTATGTACCTATTTGCCATATGTATTTTATTAATATTGTAACAATCCCCAATGAATCAATTCTAAACTGAGTTTTGGTGGCCAAATTAATGTCGAACTTGAAACTAGATTCGTCAGGTTTTCTCAGAAAAAACAAAAAAAGATTCAACAAGTTTTTGTTAACGTGTAAATACATAAGTGGGTACATCGTGCATAAGTATTACGTATGTGTGTTGTATATGTACCTACGTGTGTGTGTTCGCAAACAAAAGTGCATCAGATTTCAAAGAATAACGACTTTAATGTCTTTTTTTATTAATTAAAGAAAAAAAAGAGGAACAATTATAGTAGTTGCCTACTAATTTAACTCAAAAAAGGCACCTGCTCTATTATTATTGACGAAGAAGAAAATGCAGATATTTCACCTTTTTGGTGATAAAACGTTCATATGTAAGAAAAGTATTTTTCTAGACCTGATCGATACCCAAAGAATAATATGTGTATACATATTTATTTATATTTAGTAGGTACATAGTATGGTAGGTATGTAGTAGGTATGTTACGTTAATTTTCCAGTCAAGGTCGACATCGTTTATATTTAGAATGGGGTCTTGTTTATGTGTCTACCGAAGAATAACCTACCAACACAAGACGCCCACCCCACACAAACCACAACTGACCATTAAAACACCTTTTCGGATTATGACTTGAAAATTCACAAAATACGAACTTAATTAAATACTACCTATCTGCAAGACGTACAAATTATTTATTATATTATAAGAATATTAATACCAAATAAATAAATAAATAAATACAACTTAACTATGTAGGTATGTACCTATAAAATAGGTGGGAACGTATCAACGTATCGTCGTCGGTTTCGTTGAACGATTTTCTCGGAATCACTCGTATGGGTAACCGCAGGGCAGGTGCTAGCTACCTGGGGCCCCATAAAAACAAGTCTGACCTTCAAATTTGCCGAATTGCAAACTGAAAGCGTTGTTAATGGGAAGCAACGCCACGACGGCAACGGTTGAAGAACCCCAGTTTGCACTCTTTCAGATTTCTAGATACAATAGTAGTATAAGTTTGTACATATTTATATAAATTTAATAAGAATATATAGGTACCTACAAGTGTAGTAAGTAATACCTAAGTATACACCTATAAAAAGAAACTGAAAATAATTGTGCATTCTAAAATATACCTACCTGGGTAGGTACATTCTTTTGGATTTGTTTGTTTAAAAAAAAAAATACCTAGCTAACTAAACTCAAAACAATAACCGTGGACAGGACAGCACTGCGTCCTTGAGTTATGTACTATATATGTAGGTACATAATAAGCAGTTGTTTTTCTGGTGCATCCTATAAATTTTTGTTGGTTGCCATGCAAATTATAATCTATATTTATGTTAAAATAAAAAAATTAGTCAAGTGCAAGTTCGACATGTTCGCCGAGGGTTCCGTGCCCTGCCAAATGTATTATATTATAATATAAATTTATATGTTTTTCTAAGAATATGCAATTCTGATAGTTCATGCTGTAATTAATAGGTGATAAATTATTTTCTGTATTTTTTAATTTAGTACTTTCGGAGAAAAGGTGGGAAATAATCAATTTTCATTGATTTTCTTAAATAACTATTTAATTTAAAATTATGAAAAAATGATAATTGAAATCCCTACAAGCCCTTTCATTTGATATGTCACATGGTGTAATTAAAAAAAAGTTTACAACAGTCTAACATCTGACTTGTCCCGCTCCCCCTCAAAAAAAAACCACCATATTTAAAATTTTGCAAACTGTACCGTGTGACACATTAAATGAAAAGGCTTGTTGTGAGGATTTCAAAAAAATATTTTTTTATAATTTAAAAAAAATAGTTTTCAAATTATTTAAGAAAATAGACAAAAATTGCGCTCCATCATTCCTTGTTCGGAAATACCTACAGAACCCTAAAATTTACACGTGTGGGATCGATGACGATAACATTTATGTAAATAATCTTAGTTTGTTCTAATAGGTACCCAAATACATAAATCGACCTGATTGATATGAGTCGCAATAATTACTTTTGGATCGTTTTATCCTCTCGATTTCTTTTAATTTTTGCGTCCCCTTTTTTGCTATTCTGTCCCGTCCTCTCCAGACCCAGAGCATAACGTAGGTAGTAGTTGGTACATAACATAGGTGATTCCTTCTCGATCTCAGACGCTGAATTTGAGGTTGAGATGGCAACCGTTGCCAGGTTCTTAGCGTATTTCGAGCCGGGCGTGGTGGGTTCGAGAGTCGACACACTGCCGGTAGCTGTCGCGACCGATTGACGCGTATCAGACGGAGAAGAAGGCAACGAACGGCACCCTTTCGACCTATGGGGACGACCGTGGTCGGCGGTCGCCTTCTTCTTCGTCGTACTACGATACGTATAATAATAATAATAATAATAATAAAAGAAGCAGGAGGTTGTGTGTGTACGTGTGAATAAATTTGTTTCTATGTATGTACTTGTATTTACGTAGAGATAAGTATGCTTGTGTTTTATCGAAGAAGAATGAGAATGAGTTCGAACGAACGAATAGTCAGCGTACCGTACGTCGTGCGGCGATGTTCGTTCTGTTATTACCTACCTATAGGTATTGCGATATCAGCTAATGATGTTTGAGTTAGTTATTTTTAAATAGGTACATATAAAACAAAGGTGTTAAAAAAATCGACAATCGTTATCCATTTTTTCTCTTTCGTAACACTTGTGGAATTGCATGTTCGTTACACTCGTGGTTGTTGCAATTGAATACTTTTTTTAATAAGTGTGTGCTACCTTATGATAAGTGTGCAATATACAGGAAGTATGGCTAGCTAACTATTAATAAAAATAAGTACAGGTACGAAAATAATTGTTCGAGTAAAAAATCGAATATAGGTACCTACCTAGGTAGTAGATTTTGAAACTTGATGTTATATTTATTTTAACTTTTATCAACAGTCTGCCTACTCGAATTCCGTCGAATATTTTCGTTTCTGATATCGGATACCTACATCGTTTAAAATATGTACGTAACTAACAATAAGTATTGATTACATTACAGTTATTTTATCTGAAACTTCAACAACAACCAACCAACACGCTAATAACAACAATAACAATTATTATTATTAATAATAATAATAATAATACAAAGGTTGAGATTACATTAATTTTTTTTTTCGTCAATTAAGAATTTATTCATCGATGTTGGATAAATTAGTAAATTATCTCAAAAAATAAAATTGCTTATGCAATTTGTGACATACTGTACATTAGTTAAAAAGTAGGTAAGCCGTTCGTATGTATGTATGTACGTATGTCTGTCATTGTCCTGTTGTTAGCTTCCCGCTCTTCGTCGTTCGCCCTCGTCTAGACGTCCGGGATTGAGGAAGGGCGTGGCAGCCAACCGGCAGACAACGACGCCGACGGACGGTAAAGTAAAACTGTGACGGCCCGACACAATGAAGGTTGCGGATAAGTTGAGTTAGGGCACTCGCCACTCGCTACTAAACTAACCCATGAGATATCATACAAATACGCGTACCTATACTAGTACTAGCTATGCCCAGTATTAATTTATTTATTATTAGGTGTCACCTACGAACAATACGGATTCGCGACATATAATTCCGAGTTATTAATTAATTATTAATATTTTTATTAGACACTAATGATAAGTACGACAAAAGTTACAAAAAGACGAATGGGAGTTACTTTAGGGATCAAATCACCTTGACTTTCACTACAGACACATAATAAGTACCAAGTTAAGATTTTTTTTTAGGCCCTCTAGTTGCGGAGATAAAGGGGGAAAATAAAAAAAATAAATTTTAATTATAAAAATACTATATTTGAGGCCCCCATAACGAGCCCTTTCATTTGATATGTGACAAGCTGCACTTTGCAAAGGAAAAAGAAACATTAACATTTGAACTTGCCCCCCAAAACTAACCCCCCACATTTAACAAATTTATAAAGTACACCGTGTGACATATCGAATTAAAGGGATTATTGTGGGGACTTCAAATATAATATTTTTACAATTTTACAATAAATATTTTTAAGGTAGTAACTAAAAATAGACCCATATATCTATTATAGAAAAACCTATAAAAAGTCATGGTCTTAAAACAACACTGTAAACCAATAATAGGTACATTTGGCAAGGTGCAGAACCTTTGGCATTTGACTAAGTACCTACCTAGATAGATAATTATCAGGGATGCATGTCAGAAATGTTGTAATCAGCTGATTAATGTTTGTGAGATACTTAAGACGATAACAATTTAGGACAACAAAATATTTAATTATAATATAGGTACCTAGTTTTGCGTTCTCTTTGTATTAACCGGAACGTCCCGTTTGCCCCCTCCCTCGCCCCGCATATAACACTGTCTATTTATTGTACGCGTTTATATTAAATTTTATTCGTTTTAAAAAATTTTCAGTGCGAACAAATTTCACAATGTTTCACATAATTATTATTATGTTGACGTCACAGTGTAAATGAACTACATACCTACCTTTTATTAATCGTCACGCTGCTTTAGATGCTTTTTAACCTTGGGGTCTTATCGGCAGATACGCAATACTAAATGATTTTATACCTATCGTACCTATGTATAATAATTGTAATAATAATTTACCTAGATATGTACATATGTAAATACTTATTCATTAAATTCCACATTCATTACGTTTTCTTTGTCATTTCAAGAAAGAATTCGTAAACGTAAAGATACCTCGATACGTAATAACTACAAATATAACGATTCGCATAAAATATCAAAATGATAAGTGAATTGTGTTCGTTTTAATCGTGAGTCACCCATGGCAAATATTCGGGCAGTTACACTTTAATAAGTGACTCAATAAATTTCCTGAAATGCAGCATAAAATATATACTTAGGTAGATACTGTATAACCGCAAATGTACATATCTATCAGTCTAAAACTAAAACTTTTTCGAATTTCAATTCTACAAATCATATCATGATAGCCTAGGCACATAGTTTAGTTATTTTCTGTAATATATAATAAATCACCCACCACAGCTTGCATATGAGTGAGTGAGTACACAGTCGATAAATACACAAGCATCTATATATGTTTATGTATGTGTATGCTATTTGAAAGTGCAATTTAGAAAGTGTAAATTCATGACTCATAACTCGGCAGGCTCGATGCCATCGCAAGAATTTCAATGACTGTTTTAGATGTATGGTAAATCGACTTGTAAATGTGACTAACTGTAATAAGTTCTGGAGTTAATAATAGTGGTATGAGTGTGTACGTATTTGTATGTATTTATTTTCACAGTTGATCTAATATTAATCATGCATACATACCTACCTACCTACCATACATAGTACAACAGTGAATTTCTAAAAAACAGCCAATAAAATAATTACGTTTAAATTAGGAAACGAAAATAATTATCTATCGCAACAATTTTAGACTCAATAGTTTCGGAGATAAAGTGGGGAAGAGTCAATTTTCTTAAATAATTTTAATGCTATTTATCTTAAAATTAAAAAAAAAATTATATTTGTGACCTTCGTAAAAAGTCCTTCCGTTTGATGTGTCACACGGTACAGTTTGCAAAAACTTTTTTTTTATGGTCCAAACTTGCCCCCCATGTCCAAATTAATCTATTCACGTTACTTACACGTCCGTGTAAATGGTCGATTAAAATTCGAACAGAATTCTAAAGAGATATTTGTTAATCATTAACCTAAACAGAACTTAATCCGATCCTGTAGATTCGTAGCCAAATTGGTAGTGACAGACGGACAGTTAATAAATAACAAGAGTGATGATATAAGAATAAGGGTTCCTTTTTCTTTAATTTTTTTTATTTTTGTACGTACGTAATCCTAAATGCTGACTTTTGGTGGCTCATAAATGGCGTCATTACTGCTGATAGTAGTAGATAAATACAAATGATTAACAAATTTAATAATTGCATTAACCGTTATCTAATTACTTATAAATTGCTCATATACCTACATAGATTTTTCATTTTTAAGATACCTATAAAACTTCATCACTGTTTCTGTTTATTCTTAATCACGATTACCTAAGATTTATGCACATGAGTGCATATTTATTACTTATTTATAATTATTTACGATTTGGCATAATTTGTATCCTTTTTTTGCTTCCAATTATTCTTTATTTTAATTGCAACATTCAACCTTACTTTTCTATTAGTTCTATAGTGCACATATGATGCTATTTTATTATTAATCACGAAAAAAAAAAAATACAATGCGAACTTTGCAACTTGTGACGTTTAGGTAATTCCGCGAAAAATTGCCGCTGACATTTTTACAATAGGCTGTAAATTCGCAGCAGAAGCGATGGGCAAAGAACGTCGTTCGTGTCGTTGGATGTATCGTCGTTCGTCCAGCCAAGGTGATGGGTTGAAAAAGGACGGACGGATGCATTATGTGAAGTGAGCGCACATGTCGTAGCCGTTAGTTAGGTTAAGGACCCAGACGAGCCGGATTTACACCCGGCAATGACTCGATCGGTTGCTTTCGGATATAATCGGTTCACGAACGAATATGATTGGACGTTGTGGACAGAAGTTATCTCTCCCACTCCAGCTCTTACCGGCATTTTAGTTGCCACTCGGACGTAGTTGTCGCAGGGTCGGTAAATCGCGTACAGTTAGTACATGGCTTCGTAAAATTATGAAATTTCCCCTTACTGTAACGTATCGTTAATTTTCTATTGCGTGACGTTCGTGTATTATTAAAATTAATTCGACTAAAGAAACCCTTCGCCTGCCTGTATCGTACGTATGAAAGTTGAAGAGAACGTTCGAACTAAGTGCCTCTTTGTGTTTCAATTTAGGTGACAATTGCTTGCTCCTATCATGGGCGAAACATTCGAGACGGTTTCGAAACGGACGATTCAGAATAATGTTGTTAAAAGTGAGACGTATTCGAGAAATGAGTGTTCGGAAAGTCTCAACTGTTACGATTTATCTGAGACATGATTAATTCAAGTGTTGCTCAAGTTCTTTTATTGAATGTTGTATCACTATTATATTTATTACATCTTAACACAGTACAACCAGTGTCTTATCTTCCTCAGAGTCGATAAGGATTTCCGGTAACCATCCGGTGGGAGCGAACAGTCAGCAGCATGGCCGGTCTTTGTAGTTTCGCTCAAATTATTTCAAGGTTTCAGACAGATGTTGACGTCATCAACCTTGGACTGGTTTTTAAAGTCGAATCGGGTGGGTTTCTCGACTATTGTTGGTATGTGTGCACGCAAATGACGGCGCTCTATATTCTGTCCAAGGGTTCTGTGAGTTTCTCCGTATCTTTTACTGAAATTTCAACCAAAGAGGTGTAAATCTTCCTCTGATTCATTTTAGTCCAAAGTTCCCTCTTCAGTGATTAAGTTCTGTCTGTTTTCACTTATCGGCTTCTTTTGCGTTTTATTAAGTCGATGGCTAAAACCTAAAATCCCATAATATGATCATAAACACCAATGACAACCCACTAATGCGATAAAGTTTTCTTCTTTTTATATTTTTTTTTTTGGATCACGTGAATCTACATTGGAACTGTAAAACATTCCATTCCAGACATCTAAATAGTCAATAACACATATTTTTGCAAATTTTACGATCGGTGAATAATTTCCAAGTATTCGTACCTTTGTCTCCAATGATTGGTAAGTCAAGTGATCCTTCTGGTTGACAACAGCTGTTAAGGTACTATGAATTAATAATAATAATATGAAATTTGGTTGATCTGTACGTAATAAGTAAATGTTGTAGAATTTCCAAAATGGACGATTTATCGCGGATCAAGAGCACCTTAAAATAATTTTAGCTTAAATACTGATAACTGCTGCTTTACTCTTTTTATGTAGATATGTATGTGTGGTCGTATTAGTTGCGTGCAATGTTCTCTCTCTTTTCAGAGCGACGGATAAGAAGAAAAGGAATCCGTGGAATTCGCAAGTTATCAGCATTGCCGTGGCCCGTGAATCAGCCAGCAGACCGCCTCCGGTGTTAACGGGCGGTCGCGTCAGTGGAACAATGACTCCGAGGGAGGAGTAGGGGGGGGGGAAAGAATGAAGAATGAGATGCCTCCTTCTTGGTTTGGTTCGCCAGCCTGTTGCTATGCGCGTTACTTCGGTACTTGGCTGCGTTGTCGTCGAGTCAGGTACCTGAAGTAGCGCGCGTAGCGACACGGACTTGCATCAGCACCGCACCGCAGCCGGCCCTGTCGTCATCCGACAGAGGTCGCGATCGCGAATAACTGGCACCGCCGCCCGTCGCGTCAGACAGAAAAAGACAGAGCAGGGAAAAGGAACAACGATACTTTTTTTTTTTTACTACAGTCAGGCGCTTCGCTTTACTGCATTATGAGAGAGAGGTGTGCGCTATTGCAATGCAGTACCCTCTGTCACATGCCTATTGTACTTCATCAGGTGCTCTGGTTTGAGTTTTCCCGACACCTGTTGGAGTACACTAATTATGTGACCGTTTACAACAAATCTTTTTCATCTACCACGGTTCATTGGGAGATCTCCTAACAACCAAATTCGGTTCCAAGTTAACTGAAAACTACTTTGTCATTAAATTTGTATGAAATCAGAAAATGTTTGTGTCTGAGATTTCAATATGTTCAGCAATGATACTGATAGTTTATTTTTAGTATTTATAAAACCTATGTAATATATAATTTTATGATGAAATTTCCTTTGTTAAAATTAGTTTAAATACCAATTGCTTATATAAGTAATTACTATATTATGTTTAATTAATACCTATACGTAATATTTATTTTCATGTTTGTTTTTTTATTAATATTAAGAATTACTTGAATGCATTTTAAGACTGAAGTGTAGAAAATGTATTTTTTTATTGTTATTAAAATAAATTATTTAAAATAACTTGAAGATTATTTGTATACTTATTTAGAATAGATTAATTAGATAAAATAATTTGCGACATTAGAAAATACAAAATTACGTTTGATTTGCAAAGCAAATTAAATAGCACCTAAATTATTAATCAAAAGATTTAAATAACCTGAATTAATACACGTTGCGCCATCTGTTACAGAATAGCAAAACTTATTACCATTTCGGTAAACCTAACCTTAATGTCAACATGTCATTTTCATTTAAAAAAACAAAGAATGTAAACATTGTTCCTATTAATCATTAAAATAGACATAGACGAGACATTACACAAGGTAATGACGTCATTTGATAATTTTAAATACAATAATAATATAAAAATGATATCCATATGTTATTCTTGACAAACATCTGCATTTATAATGTATAAACATCTTTGTTTACTATTATGTTTGGTTTCTCTTAGGTATACCAGGTGAGTTTTTGGTGTGTCCATATTATCTAATATATATAAAAAAAGATTAAAGTAAAGCTTTAGTGAAAGAGGTACGTTATTTAGTTGCAGTCAAATTGAGAAGCACAATGGTGACGAAACGTGGGAAATATTGATTTTTGTTCAACGTTGGCTACAAACATCATGTGATTTATGGAAGCAGACAAATGTAAATCATACTTGTGCATATCCTCCTGAAGTAAATCTTTGGAATATTCATGGAATATGGCCCAATAAAATTGGAAAAAAAGAAGGTCCTAACTTTTGCAACAAATCTATTAAATTTAATGAAAAGGAATTGCAACCTATTATAAATGACCTCCAGCAGTGTTGGACAAACATTGAAAATAATACAGGTAGGACTTCCTTGTGGAAGCATGAATGGATAAAACATGGCTCATGCTGTTCCTCATTACCGTCACTCAATACAGAATTGGCATACTTTAGTCAAGGTTTAAAATGGTTGGAAGAGTTCAACATGACTGATATTTTAGCAAGCAAAAATATAGTTCCTAATAACACAAACGGGTACAATGTGAACACCATTCATCAAGCTGTTGTTGAATCACTTAATAAGGGGCCAATGATTCAGTGTGAAAATGTGAAATCATTAAAAAATCCCTTACTAAGTGAAATTAGAATTTGTTTTAACAAAACATTGCATCTGGTAGATTGTAGTATCTTAAAAAATGAAACTGGTCAAGGACTGTTAACCAACTGTGATTTAAATATGGACATATTTTATTTAGATGGAAAAGGTGCCTCACTTACTACTTTGAAAAATGAGAAAGAGCAAGATCTTCAATATTCGAAATTACTGAATATTTACAAGATTTTACAGTTTCTGATTTGGATCACATTGTAAACAAATATGCAGCACATATTAATAACAATTTAAAATAATTCTTTTAGGTAATTATAAAACTAAAAGCTTAGTAAATTTAGTGACCATCATAGTATAATTATTATTGCAACTGTATTAAAATGTAATACGTAATTTATTTCTATATTTATTTATTTAAATCCAGAGATAATAATTCATTACTTTAGAAAATCAATTAATGATGAGGGTGATGCTAACTAAAAAAATAAATTCAAATATTTTTTAGTTGCATTTGGTATTAAACACCATTTCAAGATTTAACAATGTTTGATTTATTTGCATTAAGAATTGAAATTAAGGATCAAACTTGAGATTAATGTAAGATTATAAAAAAACGAAATAAAAGGGAATGATATAAACATTTGTTTTGTTATTTACAAAAAATTACTTTATAATACGAAATTAATCATAACACCCAATATCAAAAGCAATTTATGCAGTTAAGTTTTAGAGACGATTAAAACGGCCGAAGGGGCAAGTCCTGAAAAAAAAAATTGTGTTTTCTCATTTACTTTTACTGTTCTCTTATGTTATACCTAAGACGTCCAGTGGCTTTTCATAATCTTCTACACCAAATACTTTTCTGGGAAAAGAAGTCATTAGAGCAAAAGGCCCATTTTCATCTGTTCTATTCATTTCTACATAAAGTCGTACTGCAGATAAAGGTTCTTTTGGCCCAAAGGTTTGGGTAAGAGTGTTACCATTTGTTAATCTAATTTGCAGTTTTACTTCTGCATAATTTTGTTGCGTTTGTGGCTGTTTAACAGTAGTAGATGTAGGAGATGGTGCTACACTGGAAATATTTTCACCAGATTGTTTAGCTTTTCTTGCCAATCTATCTTGTTCAATTTGCAATTTAACACGTTCACGAGCCAACTTTTCTTCTTGTTTTTCTCTTTTCCTCTGTTCTATTAATTTTTTCATTTCTGTTTCTTCTTGCTTTCGCTTTGCTTCAAGTAAATCCTTGCCTGACTTAATTCTACTTTTCTCTCTCTCTAACTCTTCTTCTTTTTCTTTAGCTTCTCTTTCTAATCTACGCTGCTTCAACTTTTCTTCAATTTTGGCAAGTTGTTCTTTTTTTTCATCTTCTGTCAATGGTTTTTTTTCCTCAGTAGATTCAGAGAAATTCTCATGTCCTGATTTAGCTGCATGAAATTCTATTTCTTCTTGAGATTTGAAAAGTTTTCCGCAGTCGTCGCATTTTATTGACTTAGCTTCAACTGTACCGGCATCCGGTGGCGTCTTTTGTACATCATCAGTATGTAGGGCAGCTGTAGAAGAGCTTGTTTGATTATCAAAAGTAGTATCATGACTTTTTATGTCTTCTTCGTGGGATAGTAGCCATTCCATTGCGCTTTCTACATCGGTTGCCTTAGTTTGAGTTACAGCAAGTTCTCTACAAAGTTAATGTAGAGGTTAGGACAATTAAGTCCACAATTTCGCATAACTTACGCTCTTTCCCTACTAAATCCCATTTCGACTAGAGTTTCCACTATATCGGGCATTTTTCTAGAACGTCGGTCAATAAAATTTTAAAAAGCTAATTGCACTTTTAATCTTAGACTCATCTACACATCCAAATTAAATATTATTTTTGGAGTATTTTGACGATTTTGACAGGTACAATCTATGACAGATGAATTCTCTTACCAACTGAAAAGGAATAATTTCATTAATCAACAAACCATAGAGTTCAGACTTTTAATGTATTCTATTTTTATTTTAAGCGGTTGGTAGTTCTTTGACAATATTTAGCTGTTGTTTTGTTTGGTATGAAATGTCAAATTTTGAGGTTAGATAAGGTTTAATAAATGTTTATAAGTATTTTGTTATTTTAATAATCTAATAATAAATAAACTTCAACTTGTCGATCCTTCGATGACTTGTCAGGTAAATTTAGGGGCTGTTATTACTGATGTGACGTCAATTAAAAGTAAACTGTTCTTTCCAAATGACGAGAAAGGTATTTAAATGCTGTGCAGTTTTTACGTTTTATGTAATGAAGTGACTTTTCAGGTAATAATTCTAATTGGTTGCAGCAATGTGAAATATCAGCTTCGCCTATAGGAGACATTTTAGCCATATGTTTTGAAAAACAATTACTCGTTTTAACAGCTGATTGGAATTCAAACATCAACTTGTTAAACTACCATACTGTATGCTGTGAAACTCTTGCAGATGATTACATTACTGCAGTTCTTTGTTTACCTGTTGTTACACAAAACATAAGTTCTCATGTAAGGATTTCATTCATAGCCTATGTAAATGGCATTTGATCAAAATATTTACTGTTAAGGTTGATACAGAATGGACATGCATAGCTGTTGGTTTTCAATCTGGTCGGATACGATTCTATACAGAGGATTCCAAATTATTGCTAAGTGAGCAATTTAATACAGAGAATGTTTGCAGCATCAAGTGTCAATCTCAACATAGTCCTCGGCCTGATATCAATCCTGATCTTAGAATAGAGGAAGTGTATATTCAGTATCCTAGTAATGTATGTGTTATTAGTGGAAATCATTTATTTGGAATACTCCGAAACCATCGATCTCAGTTAATTGGGGGTATTTAGTAAACAATACTCTTCATAGTAATAAATAAATAATATCATTATTTTTTCTTATTAGGAAACTTTGATATTGGCGCAAACGATTCATCTTTGATTGTTCCCAAAAAATGGAGTTTTGCAGAACAGTATTTAGTGAATGATTCGGTAGTTGTTGGATTTGAATTGTGCAATACTTTTGATCATCTTTTGACGGCTTCCACTTGTGGTGGTTTTGACACAAAATACAGACTAGTGGCTCCCAATAATACTCTTGTTTTGGGCGTCGGTAACAAACCATTCATAGGCTTTCATTTTGCTATTGAGGGTGGTACACAACCTATGCTTACAGATGTTGCAAAAGCCATTGCTACCAAAGTTAAATCTGCTCTTCCGTATGTACAATTAATGAAAATTGCTGGTTGTATTTTTAATGGTGTTTTTTTTTCAACAGTGGGTGGCTCATTGGTAGTAAAAGTAATGCAGAAAAGTTGCCTTCAGTAGCATCTCAGCTTGCAGAACCCATGGGTTGCAGATTTGGTATTTGCGATTTACGCAGAAACGGTGTTGAAATAGTTCTGTCTCCCAATAGAAGACTTGCCGCAATTACCGATGTACTGGGTCGTATTTGTCTTTTAAATGTTCACGAAGGTACCATTATCCGATTATTCAAAGGATACCGGGAAGCACAGTGCGCTTTTCTTCAAGTACCAGATGAGATAAAGTCGCGAAATAAGATTAAAATTCGAGTAGCAACCTTTTTAGTTATCTATTGTCCTAAGAAAGGCACGTTAGAAATTCTTTCAACTCAACAGGGCATTAAAATAGCCGTATTTACTGCGTCTAAATATTCTAGATTGCTCTATATAACTCATGGTCTAATGGGGTACAGTAATGTTTCAAAAAGCAAATATGTTTGTCGTTTTACTTGTATTCTGATCGATCCGGATGGTAATATTAAGGAAATCGTAATACCATTTCATTTTGCTTTGCCCGAGAAAAATAGTCGCAGAGCTCGAGATATGCATTTATACAAAAGATTGAAGCAGTTTATTAAGTCAAAATCATATAACAAGGAACAAATGTTATCTGAATGTTTGAATACGTGTAAAGAGTTAACTACAATTACAATTCAGTTGCAATGTTTGGAAATGATATCAACGTGTAAAGAAGCAGAAGTGAAAACTGTTTATCAATGTTCCGAGTATTTATTACAAAAGTATAAAACTAGCAAGTGTGAAGAGTTGGAAATAGAGCAAAGAAATTTAAAAATTTTTTCAGAAAATCTGCGAGCAATTTCTCAATTTTATGAATTCATCGTTAAATCGGTGGAGGTGGTAAAAAGAGACGAAAATGAGAACAGTACAAGTTCAGAGTCTCAACCTGAGAAAATTAAAAAGAAGAAAAAAATCACTGAAGACAGTCACTTAAATTTACTTATTGGCACAAAGGAAATGGACAGTTTGCAAAAATTGCTCGATTTGTGTTCTATAAACGTTACCAGTAGATCACAAGTCTGTTTTACGTTTGATGATGAATTTACATTTTCACGTTTTGTTTCAATTTTTGATTTGACGAACGAAAATTATATTTCAACTAAATTGGATGTGGAGGATAACATTTTATTTTTAACTGCGAAATCGATTTTCGAAAGATTCATAGAAGGAAGTCGTGATGATTTTGAAGATTTCAAATTATATCTTATTAACAGTAATGTGACGATGAAAGACTTGTTCCGGCTTTTAATATGTTACTGGGTTAATCGTCACTTAAATGCCAGTATAAATTTGGAAAAAGAAATGCAAATTTTTCATAGAATTGTTTATGATTTGACAAAAACAACTAATGTTACAGATATTGTAGTAGATTATAATCAAACTTCAACATTTTGGAAGGACATTAGAATTGTTCTTGCTAATTCTGAAAAACCATTTCCTGCACTTACTGCTGCATTAATTTGTCGAAGCGTTTCCTTAATAATAGAACACGAAAGAGATGGATCGAGCCTGGAGGATGAGAATGTGGAAATATGGGAAAAACTATCACAAGAGAATTGCGAGTGGATGCTACTAATTGGTAAGCTAGAGGATATATCTCTTCTTAACATAATCCTATCAAATAAACCAGTTACACAAGACACAAAGCTTTGCATTCTTCCAAAATTAAAACAAAAAGACATTCAAGTAAGTCTAAAGCTGATCCTAGAAAAAGGTAAAGGAGCAATTAGTGAACTGGTGGGGCAATGGCTCACAACCATAGGAATCGATCCTCGTATATTAAACGTAATTGAAACAGGCGATGATATACCAAAAGATAACAAGTGCATTGGCGATGGCATAACAGAACCGCTTTTAAATAATCTCGATTTGTTAAGAAAGCAATTTCCTTTCAGTACAGAAAGCGGTATCATTTTGACGAATATGTGCTGGGAATACGCAATGGTATGGCAAAAGACTATACAAGATTTCTCGACTTTGGAAGCGTCACTGACCTGTTTAAACTTAATATCAAACATTCACCTCAGACAGGGCTTGTACAATCTGGTTTGGAACACACATTTGAAAATTATTTTCGAAAGCGCATGTAAGCTCATAAATAAGGTAGGAAAGAAACCTAAAGAGAAATTATGTCTTCAAGATACCGGGTTGACAGATACACAAATGCTCAAATTCATGGAGATGTGTACAAAATTTCTGGACGACTTTTTAGATATCGTTCAGCAGTGCTATAACTCGGAGAGAAAACCCCTCCAGTACGAACCTATTTGGGACGAAAGTAATAATGACCAACCTTTGGGAGAATTAGCGCTCCAACAAACACACATCAATTACGACCTGGTACATTTGCATTATCAACTTAGCCTAATTATGCTCATGCAGATGACATTTAATGTGAAATATCCAAAAATTGTTAACAGTTTGTTTGATAATGTCATGGCGGGACTGTTCTTTACTGATTTTCAGCAGAAGGTTCAAATAGGCTGGCACAAATCTGAGTCAAAAGTGCTTGCATCTAGAACGCAATTTTTACTTAAAGTTATATCCGCAGGTGTCGATATTTTAACAGTGAATAATGTTGGCACAGTCCAGTCAGACAATTACGCAAAGTGGATGGGAAAAGTTTTAAACTTGGCAAAAGTCTGGAACTTGGATGTAGACGTTTTGAAAAGATTTCAGGTTATTGAATTGTATATAAATGGTTTTGATTCTCTGGCGGAAGAATTATTGTCAGCCATCACTGAATTAGATAAATTAGGCGTTGATCTTATGGGGATCGGTGCTAAAAGGCTTGCAAGATACATAACATCGTCTAAAGACCTGACAGATAAAATGGCAACCATAAGTCCAGCAGTCAAACAGTATTTGGACACAATGGTATGTACTGATTCTTACATAAATTCAGTGATCGAATTTTAATAAAATTAATGGTTTCTAGAATGGCGATTGGTGCGCTCCCAGTTCATTAGAAGAGATTACAAACATCTTCATTCATAGTCTTCAGTACATGCAAGAAGAACAAAAAGAATATAAAATTGGAGTTCAACTGTTTGATGCATGCACTTTATTACACGAAATCAAAAGATAGCATTAAATTACCCAAATGTGCTTAAAATAGATTCGATAAAATAAGCATTTAAAATTAAAATATTACGCTAGAAAGAATGATAAACAATTTAATGAATTTAAAAAGTTACATACAAATATATGAATTGTTTTAATTTTATTTTTGTTTTTGTTCTGTTAGTATTTGAAAACCAAATACCTAAATTTTGAAAATAGGCAACGTTAGACATTATATAAGTTAATTTTGTAATAATTATCTACAAAGTCGAAATAGTTTCATCATGCTATCGCTGCTTATTTTCTTATTATTCTTTCTGTTGTGCTTATGTACTGAAGAATTTTTTTGGTTTGATAACAAAATTATAAGTTTTTCTATATCGGAAAATTTATCTGTCCCATGCAACGAAAACACTCCCTCGACATCCCTAGTTCGTATAATGTGATGCATGTTCTGTAAAGCGCGTATTGTTTTTAGTTTCTTTTCAATTAAATCTCGCATTCGTTCCTGATCGCGAAGATCCGCAAAAGCATTTTTTAGCATTTGCATTGTCCGCTCGTTCATAGCTTGTAGCTCTTGTCTTTTTGCGATCATTGCTTTGATATCAATTTTCTTTCGTACCCAATAACCGCGCCAAAGTGCCTGAATTTTCGTTGCACATTGGTTGTAATAACGCCAACGCAACCTTTCCAAATTTTGGTTTAATATTTCTGGTAAATACCACCGCAACAACCAACCACGAAACCATCTTTGTATGGTTGTGGCAGCTTGGTGCCACCGTTTAATAGTTTTTCGTACCAAATAACCACGAAAGACTTTTTGTATTATTAATGCAGCGAAGTGGCGTTTCTGTTCGATTTTTTGGTAATCACCACGACGAAGAATAATTTCATAAATAACATCATCGGCAAAATCAACGTATAGCTGTACAGAAGCCATTTTTCCGAAAAGTAATTTATACCTGAACCTGACCAAATAGGGAGATATGTGCTAAATATTTTGTACGTATTTAGTATCTGCTATAATTGAATGTGAATGTATTTGTTTAAGATAAATAATAAAATAACTGAAGAATACGTCAAGAATGTTATTGTCAACTTTAAACATGACAATATGTTATATTAGCATTGAAGATGACAGAAATATTATTACTGATAAATTAAAAGATTTTGATTAAGTTGTAAATTAATTAGAAAAAGTGACTTTTAACGTAAACAAAAATATCCAGATTTTAAATAACATCAATAAAAAGCTGAAAGAATGTGTAGTAGAAATTTGTAACATTGGTACCACTACCAACTTTTCGAATGGAAGTATCGTACATGGGCGCAATTGTATGTACTATGGCATGAAATACCTAATAACGTGTAAAAATATGAAATAAAATTATAAATGTACAGAGAGGAAAGCGGAGTGTGTGTCTTTGGAAAAATAAATGCAAAATGATGACTCACCGATTTTGCAGTTGTAGTTGGGAGTTCTCGGCTTCAGAAGTTACGTCCTCAGGGTCCTAGGCAGATGAAACAATCCCAATCCTCACTGGCACTAAACTGTAACAAAGAAAATTCTACTTTAAGTACATGTTAATCATTTACAATACATCTGACAATTAAATCAATTGTTGTAAAAATTAAAAAATTAGCTGCCTTTCACCATATCGATTGGCAACCTAAATAAGGGACACATTATCGTGGTAGACTTACCATTGATTTAAATAAGTAACAAGGGTCCTACATTTGTTGAGGTTAAGTTATTAGGTAACTTTCGTACACTCCCGAGTAACAATTTAAAAAATATACACAGACATTACTAAAGTTATTACCAGTACATATTTAGTACCTACCACTAATTTATAAGTAACTAACGGCAAAATCACTAGCTTTATAAATTTATTGAACGTGAAACAACACGACGCACTTTTAAAAGTTTTAACCTAACAATCCGACATTTCACGGTAACATGGCGCATGCGTATACGTAACGCAAATCTTAAAACTTTCTTTGACAAACATTTCAATAAATATCCACGTGTTTGTTAAATTAACTTTTAGAAGAAATAGCTTGATTATTAATTAATGTATAAATCATTTTGTATATTTTTGAATTATTAGAAACGTTTGCAAGAAAGTTTAACCCAATAACACGAGAACGCGAAACAATAAAACTAACAAGACGACGCAGGTACGGTCACGTCGCGCATGCGTACAAGTACGTAGTAGTACGACTTGAATTTCTAAGCCTTCTTTACCAAACTATTAAGATTAAATTAGACAAATTAAAATTATACGAGGGAATAAAGTAAAATTATTAATTATGTAATACTGTAAAAGTTATTTTATCAAAAATAACAAAAACAGCAGATTTTTTTATGTATGTAGATATATGTATATTATTAATAAATTTTTATAAGTAATCATATATATGATAAATGAGCGTAAAATTTAAAAACTGTAAAAATATAAGTACAAATAACGAATAGAAATTTAAAAAGAATCTCATTTCTTTTTTTCTTTGGTCTTAATAATTTCCGGCGTTTTCGGCCTTACGTACGGCTCTCCAACAGGCATAATAAGATGCTGATATACCGGAATCTAAATAATAAATAATAAAAAGGCAGATAAAGGTAAATATAAATGATATGCATCTTAAATTATTTCTTTTTTCTTGTGTTTGCTGTTTAGGTAGGTAGGTAGGTAGGTACTGCGTATATCGATATTATTGAGAGACTAAAGTATGCAACCCACAATACACAGATGTATCGCTAATTGTATACATTAGAAATGAGTAGCTGTTTTAGTGTTATTATCAGATATTTAAGAATTATTATGAAATATTTAAGTATTAGTATCGTGATAAGTTTATGTATGGTATATTTTCTTACATAAGGAAAGGAAGTATCGAGGTTAAAATCATGTCGACCAGTTTTCTTTTCTGGTAAACGGTAATAATTGCCTAAAATCGGTTCTTCGATTCGTTTACCATAAATACCAGCTTTAATCAAATCAATTTCCCGTATTACTCTAACGCCTTTGTCGTCTTCCTTCTTTGGTAAACGTTTCTTGGGAACATCTCCGCCCATAAATACCTTATCATTTTTATATTAAAATAAAGACGAAATCAAATCACATATAGTAGTTTATATAAATATGAGGTACGTTTTACTTTTAGTGTAGTTGAACTGGAGACTCGTTTTAGATCGGCGGGCATTGTATAGGGTCTTTCATTTCCGGGAGGTGTATCCTGAGGGATATTATACCACTGTTTGAACGTCCCTAACGTTGCCAAATAACGGCCGCTAAGTGTCCAAAGTCTTGCGGTGTTATCAGCACTGCAACTAAAAATTTAAACGCAAAAAAAAAGAATTGTTCTATTTTTTTTTGCGTCATAAATACACCGGTACCTAACAAATGTTTGGTTATCGTCTATGTAATCCAACCCGGAAACAGGCATGAAATGTGCTTTAAAACTGTTCAAGAGAACGGGGTAAATCTGGCCCCTGTTTGCCCTTTTTGCCCTACCTTCCCACAAGTCTTTCCACAAAAACGGGAACATTAATCGATATTTTGGCATACTTATGGGGATATTTTCTCCGACCAAATAATTTTTGACCAGCCATGTCTTTACGTAACCGGCGCAAGTACCTACGGGATATTTTTTACTTTACGATAATTATAATATAACTATGGGACTAACCCATTAACAAGTATTCATTTTTGCTGTCGGTAGCCATACTTATGACGTAATCGCCAGCGGTATGGATGGCAGAAAATGAGCCCATAATGCCACTGGAGGGATGGTGCGACCATACCTGTATCTGACCGTTTTCTAGAGCTACAAACAGAGTGCCCACCCTCGGATCCATCGGACGTGTTACCAAAAATAACATGGTGTGTACAGCCAAACCTCGCAGGGGGACAACTACTTCAGGCATTTGAATAACAGAGATTTTTTTTGCTCTTCGAGCAGCCTGTTGTTGGGCTGCAAATAAATTAATTTATTTTCTATCGATTAATTTTTATATTGTAAGTACTTGAAGTTCCTTTGTCATCCGTTTGCATGAATATAGGCAAAAGGCTTTTTCTTTTAGGGGCCGTCGGAGCCCCAAAGCTTCGAATTATTGAGGCTTTTTGTGATTGTTTCCTGTCTCTTTCTATTTTATATTGAATTTTAATTCGTTGTGTTGGATTGGCAACGTTGTACTGTTTGTACGGTTGTCCGGTTTCTAGCTGCCACATAATCAGTTCGCCGTTGTACGTGGCTGAAACTAAAGTTTGAGGCATCCTCATTGCGACACACAGTATATCTTCTGTATGTCTTGTCGACCACGATTTTCCAGCTGCACCACCGGAACCCGAAGTTCCCCCGCCCTCGGAAAATTCTGAAATGTGTTTGTTCCACCCGGCTGCAAAAACCCTATTTCCGAACCAAGCAACTGCTGCTACTTCACAGTCCGGCTCTATTCTCATGTTTCTAATACATGTACCTGTATTGAAGTTCCAAATTTTTAAGGATCCATCTGTGGCACCGGTTAGGAGCAATTGAAAACCGGGATCGAAACAAGCAGCAGTCACTTCTAATCGTATTTCTTCGCCTTGGACGGTTTTAGTGTGAGCATTCTTAACCACGGACATTCTTCGTCCCAACCACGGGTCCCATACTATGATGTAGCTGTCCAAACCGACCGTTACGACTATTTTAAACAGGGGGTTGTATAGTACCCGTGATACTCCACGCGAATGGGTTGTACCGTCGGTGTGTTCGCCGCTTTGCAGCGGGCAAAACTCGAGAACAACAATCATAATACTACCAAGAAGTATTTGTCGATTATCTGGATTATAGAGGAATGTTATTTCAGAAAATTCGCTCAGTTCCGGGCGGCACTTCGTAATAACTTTGAATACAAGATTGCGAGATCAGATCCCATATTTTGATCACTTTGTCTGATGACATTGAAAAAAGTTTTTTTCCTTCTTGTATTATAAGGGCTATTATGGCCGAGTGATGACCAACAAACACACCATTGGGACGTTGGGGAACAAAGGGATTCCAAACACGAACCGTACAATCGAGCCCACCGGTGGCCAAAAGATGGGGTGACTCGGAAAGGGCGAAACAGGTAGCGCCCTTTGCTATTTCAAAAATTGAATTCGTCTTCGTTCCCGTCAGATCCCTCATTACGACCGCTATAACGGGACAGGACGCGCAAGACACGATAGAATGCAAGGGTTCGTAGTACGACACCTGTTTTATCCAATCACTGTGGACATGCTTGAATTCAACGACCCGGAATCCCTCCGCGTATCCTTTTACTAGGTCGTCGTAGCGATATCGGAGCAATGGAAGACCGGGTTTGCTCTTGAACGGACCGCGAACTTTCGGACAAAAAAGTATAATCCGAATACTTCCGCTTTGGTCGCCAACAATAACTTTCGATTCGTCTTCAACAGACTGAGG
This sequence comes from Agrilus mali, assembly GCA_029378335.1. NCBI lineage: Eukaryota > Metazoa > Arthropoda > Insecta > Coleoptera > Buprestidae > Agrilus > Agrilus mali. The sequence goes on along the minus strand of CM055658.1, from coordinate 28,375,139 downwards.
AAACGAATAATATAAGCAAGTCCCTGCGCTTTCCAGGGACGTTATAATGACTCTGAGTTGAAATTTTCTTGCTGAAGTGTCATAGAATCTCAAATCTCGTTCTGTACTTGACGTACATATCACATTGATGTCGGGTAAAGCTACCAGATCGGTAACCCAGGTGGTTTGTACCATCAGATCTGGACATGTCGATTGGACCGTCCTTTCGACCACCATGTCGAGTGTCCAATAATTTATAACACCGTCTTTGCTGCACGTTAAGTAGCTGCCGTCCAAATAGTCGAATGTACGATTTGGTCTTACCATCGGACAAAATTTGATACGGTTAACTGGGTGTCTGTGGTTGCTGCGGATTATTCTGGGCGGTTTTGATATTGGGGCTTCTAAAGACTCGAATTCTGTTGAAATTTCTTTTTCTTTAAACCCCAGGATAAGGAAGGAAATGAACTCGTCCCAAGTTACCATACCATTTCTGATAAAATAAATTTATTTTATCAGAATTATTATTTATTTTTTTACTTTACCTGCCAGTGTTCATTCTCAAAAACAATACAGAAAATTCCTTTTCTTCGAAAGAGACCTTAGCAATGTCATAGAGAAGACCTTTTAAAGTTCCTTCGTTCATACATTTATTTGGGTACGAAAAGAACACATCTTTTATTTTTATTAAGTCGACTTCGTCCAATAAGTCTTGGAGGCCTAATTTTTCCTTTTTTTCATGGCTGAACTCTTTTGTGAGTTTTCTTGAACGTCTAGATCTGAGTGCCATCTCCAATTGACAGTTTATTTGTTGACATATATACGTTTATAATTTCCTAGAGCCACTTTGTGTATATGCAACCAACAATACATTCTTTGGCCCTGTATAAATCGATCCATATTTATATTGAATTGTATGGTTGTTGTCATGCATATTTTGAATACAAACTGTGGTTAGGTATTTGTTTGTGGAAACAATAATTTTAAAATAAATTGATGGATCCTTTGCAAGAAGCTCTCAGCCTTTTCAGGCGTCGTAATTTCAACGACTGCATTACCAAGTGCACCTCGATTTTAGAGAAACAACCACTGGACCAAGTTACGTGGTGTTTAAAAATGAAGGCCCTTACGCAGGTATACGATAGATACATTCATTCAACTTTAATTACTTATATTAGACAATCATTTTTGCCAGAGGGTTTACGTAGACGATTTAGAAACAGATGAAATTTTCGTTGGTGACTTGAATGACGAGAACATTGTTGCATCAGCCCCAAGACCGGGAACATCACTGAAAACCACAATTTCAACAGCCTTAACGTATTTCTTTATATTATTTCCATGAATATCTTTTTTTTTTTTTTTAAATTTTCAATTTATAGAGCTCGCCCTTTAACATCTACAGGGTGTCCCATGACGGGCACCACAAGACCTGATACAACGATCGACTCTTCGTTGCTAAATCGTGCCAAGACCGCTCGTCCGTTCACCTCGCAGTCTGCACGAGCAATACGTATTGGTACAGCTGCCATTTTGAGTCAAAACGACGGGCCTTTTATACAAATATCTCGTTTAAACTTGTCAAAATACGCACAAGACCCTTGCCTATCCAAGCCCTTGTTCGAATATTTGTACAATCACGAAGGTGATATTAGAAACGCAATGGAATTAGCCACAAAGGCTCTTGAATACACTGAATTTAAAGATTGGTGGTGGAAGGTTCAACTGGTGAAATGCTATATAGCATTGAACTCGATAAGAGATGCGGAAAAGCAACTGAGAAGTGCTTTGAAACAGCAACACCACCTGGACACTTATTTGCGATTAATAAAATTGTACCTTCGGTTAGGTAATTATTACGTATAAGTACCTACATATTATCAATAATAATAAATAACAATTTGTTGGAATTTCAGACCAGCCCATGTCAGCGAAAGAAATTTGTTGTGCCGGATTACTATTTTTTCCAAACGATACGTCCATTCTGACCGAACTGGCCAGATTAAACGAAACTATAGGCAACACCGATTTGGCCGTCAAACTTTATAAAGAACTGGCAGAAGAAGATGCCATGAATTTAGAAGCCATAGCGTCCGTAGGACTTTATCACTTTTACAATAATCAACCGGAATTAGCTTTGAAATATTACAGGTTAATAATTATTAATAAATATAAAATTATATAAGCACCCCGAGGGTTCCGTACTTTACCAAATGTATTATTTGTAAAAATAATAACAAGAACTAAACTGCAAATGTAACCTTAGGTAATGAACCATTTTCTAATTTTTTTTCAAAATTTTAGGCTCAATAGTTTCGGAAGAAAATGGGCAATTTTTGTCTATTTACTTAAATAACTTCAACCCCATTCGTTTTAAAATTATAAAAAAAACATATTTGAGATCCTCACACCAACCACTTTAATTTGATATGTCACACGGTACAGTTTGAAAGAGGTTTTTTAAGCTTCCAACTTGCCCCCCCCCCCTCAAAAAAAAAGAAACCCCTCACATACTCAAAATTTTACAAACTGCAAATGTAACCTTTTTCTGATTTTTTTTCAAAATTTTAGGCTCAGTAGTTTCTGAAGAAAATGGGCAATTTTTGTCTATTTTCTTAAATAACATCAACCCCGTTCGTTTTAAAATTATAAAAAAAACATATTTGAGATCCTCACACCAACTCCGTTAATTTGATATGTCACACGGTACAGTTTGCAAGAGGTTTTTTTAAGCTTCCAACTTGCCCCCCCCCCCCAAAAAAGAAGAGACCCCTCACATACTCAAAATTTTACAAACTGCAAATGTAACCTTAGGTAATAAACCATTTTCTGATATATTTTTTTTCAAAATTTTAGGCTCAGTAGTTTCGAAAGAAAATGGGCAATTTTTGTCTATTTTCTTAAATAACATCAACCCCGTTCGAATTAAAATTATAAAAAAAACATATTTGAGATCCTCACAACAAACCCCTTTAATTTGATATGTCACACGGTACAGTTTGCAAGAGATTTTTTAAGCTTCCAACTTGCCCCCCAAAAATAAAAAGAAACCCCTCACATACTCAAAATTTTACAAACTATACCGTGTGACATATCAAATTAAAGGACTTGTTGTAAGGGTCTCAAATAATTTTATAATAAATGGTTTTAAAGTTATTTAAAAAAAATAAGTAAAAATTGACCACTCCCCCCTAATTCCGAAACTACTAAGTGTGAAATTTTGAAAAAATACAAAATAGTCCTTTGCTAATATATTATAAGAAAACCTACGAGAACTTGTTTACAGGCAGACAGGCACAGTTACTTATTCGGTGCTGATTTTTTTAGGCGAATACTATCGATGGGAGCACATTTTCCCGAATTATACAACAACTTGGGACTATGTTGTTTATATTCGCAGCAGTTGGACCTCACCCTGTCCTGTTTTCAACGGGCCATCGAATTAGCCACGGACGCCAACATAAAAGCAGAGATATGGTACAATATTTCTCACGTAGCTCTGGTATGTCATGAGTATTATTATTACGTAACATGTGCAAGATAAATAGATAGAAATCATAGACTTTTACAACTGGAATGAACATAAGCCATCCTTCATCTGCGTTCAATTGAAATAAACATAAAGCCAATATCTATCTCTCTTTGATATTTATTGCACGAGTTGTTGTCTGCTCGACAAGGATAGATATAGGCCACAATAGCGTTTTGTTTCATGACCACGTCCATCGCAATCTAGTTCAGTATAGTTCTATGATCGAAACCTAATCAGGGCACGGACGGAATAACACGTGTTTTCTTTTTCATAATAGGCAGCGGGAGATATTGAATTGGCATTGCATAGTCTCACATTGTGTTTATCGGAGGACTCCAATCACGCACCGGCATTTAATAATTTGGCCGTTTTGCACGAAAAAATTGGCAACAGACAATTAGCCAAAGTCCATTTCAATTCAGCGAAAAAATTGCAGCCGGACCTTCCAGAAGCCACAAAAAATATTGGCTTACTACAAGGAAACTAATATAACTTTTAGTAATGTATCTGAAACTATTTAACAATAATATATATTATTATGTATGTATTAAATAGATTATAAACATTCGTTTTCATTTTATATAATGGTTTATCTATTCTTGTTATTGTTGTATGTTAGTTACCAAATAATTTTGAGATTTTTTTTTGTAGAACAAGATGGACCACTTCATCTTATAAATAACATTTCCCGATTTAAATAATGTTATTCATTCTTAATTCAATCGAACATAAATTTCTTCACATCGGAATGTCGCGACTGTTACGGAATGTTAGCCTTTTAATGGGCTTTGAACACACCTGAAGTTGAGCGAACTAATCGTAAGTTGTAGTAGAAAGCAAAGAATGAATGATATTACACTGTTGCCAAACAAATTATAATTTATTTAAGGCAGAAATAATTTTCTCCTTGACAAGATCTACCTGTTCATATTTTATTAATAATGTAAGTCGTTTTAATCGAACAGGCCTTGTATATCCCTTCACGATAACTAGTTGATGTAGGTACCTACCACATGTACTATTATGAAAAAAGAAACCTTTATAATAGGTTCACTGATATGTCTGTCTGTATGTCCGTTTGTCACAGCCAATTGGTTCCGAATCTATTTTACTTGGTCCATTAAGTTAGTTAAAATTTATTGGTACACATTTTAATCAATTTCTATGGTCTATGGACAAATTTTGAATATGAGGGTCTCCTGTAATATCTAGGTAATTTCTATATTTCTTTTATTTTTTTGTTAATTTTAAGCCCAATATTTTCAGTGTAAAAGTACAAAAAATTATATTTGAGACCCTCATAACAAGACCTTTCATTTGATATGTCACACGGTACAGTTTGCAAAAAAAAGGAAATTTTAACATCCCAACTTGCCCCCCAAAAAAAACCTTACTTTTTTAAAATTCTGCAAACTACCCCGTGTGACATATTAAACAAAAGGGCTTGTTGTGAGGGTCTCAAATATATATTTTTTATGATTTTAAAATAATTAAGAAAATTGACCATTTCCCCGTTATCTCCGAAACTACCGAAATTAAAAATTTGAAAAAAAAAATACAAAAAAAACTATAAAATGCGGTAGAATATGTTTTTGCTATTAATTTTATAAATAATACATTTTCAAGGTACGGAACCCTAGACAAGCGAAATAATTTTTTTTCGAGTGCAATTTTACCGGCTCATAAGTAAGGGGTATGACGAATTGCACTCTGAATACGCATAAATGTATTTACCATTCAGATACTTTGATGAGGTTGTTAACGTTGTTGAGTTTACGGTAACGACTTGGAAAAATGCAGATTTTTACGCTATATTTTATTAAGTAGAGATAAACAGACTGACTGATGTCGAATATGTACTATATAGTAACTAACTATTTATTTATTATAATTATGTTGTATTGTCTATATCTACAATATAGTAACTTTTCTTTCCCGTCCGGATATATACTGACTGTAAATTATAGTAGTATACTATACTATACATAGTTAGTATAGCTCGGTTAGAACGCTTTTAATTTTTTTTACTCGCCCATTTGGTAACGTTGCCGCACCACGCCGCGCGCTTGCCGACTTTTATTTCGTAGTAGATCAGCATCACTGGCCGTTCGTTGGGCTAGAAGAGCGTGCATTGCCAGTGCAATTTGTCAACGAGACTGTACCCGGTTGCGGACCAATTATAACGTCGACGTGGCCGTTGGTATGCCTCTTTCTAACCGATCAGAACACGTTCGTACGACTGCATTCCAGCATTGTTTGTGGCTACGAGTGTACCTGACCGCATCTTGCCGCGACGGCGACTTAGTTCGAAGAGTGACGTCCGATTTATCGGGCTGCTAGGGTCGCACGTCGCACGTCGCATGTCGCATGTTTCATGTTTCGCTAACAAACTTACATACCTAGGTACGATTTTATTTTATTTTCGGTTTACATGTGAATTACGTATATTATATTGTAGCATCTAGTTAAAATTAGTGGTGTACTCTTTTGTGACAGTGTGTCGTGCGTTTAAAGTTTTTCTTTTCAATTTAAATTGAATTTGACACAGCCGCGCACAGTGTGATAAATAACTGAGGAATTTCAAGAGCTATGGGTACACTGAGATTGTTCCTATTTATGGATTTTAACTAAACACATGGTAATTTTGTTATTTTATTACTTTTACTATTACTATTAAACACAGGGTGGGTGGGTGATACGTATTATGGGTTATTTTGCAGGCAGACTTATTTATAAAAATTACCTAGGTAGTTTTTATAAATTAAGACAGGCGTTTTAGGTATTCGTATATGTATGTCCTAGGTATGTAGTTGTGTTGGGTACCTTACGATTTTCTCTTTCGTAATTAATTAATGATTATTATATATAGTAATTTTTCAAATACCGAAGCATTAAATAGGTATAGGTACATACTTTTTACGATGCATTACTTATTACTTAGGTACACATTTTATTTGCATTGTCGATTGTTGATTATGATTATATTTTTAACGCAACCTTGAAATTCCTTGCTATTACATGGTTAGATTTGTAATGAATTGGAAATGGAATGATACCCATACCTGCCTGTCTAGGTACCGATTTAAAATTGTATCTAATGCTTAATTAATTTTCAACGATTTTATACCTATATGCCTTCAGGAAGTGTAATTTTTATCTATGCAATAAAATAAATTTTCTTTTCCGAAGTTAATTTTTTTTCCCAAAAACCTAGGCTGTTTATGTGTATAGGTACCTAGGTACAAAAAAAAAATATTAGGCATAAAACTCGTATTTTAGCAATTCAATAATAACTATGTAGGTATGGTAGGTATATAACCGTAAAAAAACCTTCCTATTTGTGTTCGGTTTATTTTTCACAAGCATTTGATAACCTTCAAATTCCATTCGGATTACAATCGACTCGAAAATAAAAAGTATGTACTTTACCTACGCAAAATAATCAGCACCCAGACATTTCCGTATGCAAAATCACTCAAAAAAAAATATATATATAAGGTACTTATATTATGCAAGGGGAAAAACGTCTTCATAATACCTATTAACATACCTATATGTAGGTACATAATAAATACCAATAATTTTCTTTACTATAAAACCGACCCTAGTAGCAATAGATTAGTTAGATAGGTACCCACCTACAATCAATTAATTAGTATGATGAAAATAATATTCGTCGGTTACACACCGATATAATATTTGGCCGGAATATTAAGTGCATATTATAATTATGTACCTACATATGTATGGATAGAAGTATCTACTTATTGAGAAATAATTTTTATTACATTCGGTAAGTATGTATGTTACGATAAAGTGTAACGAAATTGCTACATTTGTACGTAGGTACCAATAGGTAGTATCTAATAAAAATTTCAACACCACGAATTGTTTATTGGGGGGAATTTACCAACGCCTGAGAAGGTCAGGGTGTTTTGCACGTCAAGATATCAGTTATTTATAATAAAAAAATTGGAAAACGATTTAATTTGCACTAAAGATGGAAATTTATTTATTAATTTGTTATTCATATATTTGCACCACACAATTAAAAATAATACATTTAAAAAAATCCTAAACCTAACCAACTAACTAAACATTGGCCATTTAAATCGAACTATATACATACATAGGTACCTACCTATAGAATAGACAACAACGTAACTTGTTGTTCTAGCCGGTAATTTATGCATGTACACATATGTATATTGTGTCTTTATCATACGTAACGACATATATACATATATAAGTAGATTCTATACGTAATACGTACACACGGGTGTTTTTACATATAATACGTTAAACATAATAATTTGTTGGCCAGTTTTTTACCTTGGAATACTTTATTTTATTAACGTGTTGTCTGTTGTTGTCTTTTATTTATTTATATCTTTTTTTTTTAATAATAGATAAACTTACCCCTCACTAATCATTTATTGTAGTACCTATTACGCTTTTACTCATCTAAAAAACAAGCTTTTTACTGTATTCCAATATTATTTTTGATCATGTTACGTTAGTATTGAAATTGAGGTCCTCGAAAAACGTGCTTGTGCTTCCTTGCCTAGCCAAACTAATACTAAATAAAAATAATAATGTGTACCATGCATCTACCGTGTAACTAAAAATCAAGTCTTCAATGTATAAATATCATCTACGTAGGTATATTATCAAGATTGTAATTCCCATAATTTTATTAGACAAATTAAAAAAAATTAGATACCTAGGTATTATTATCGTGTGAATATGAAAGAGACAAGGAAAATTAGTAGAAATACCTTCATATATAAATAATAAAGTACGTAACTATGTAAATTAAATAAAAATAATTAGACGAAGGTTCCGTACGCTGCCAAATTTATAATTAAACGTAAAGGTTTAGGTATAATATATAAATTAATACAAATGTGAACAATATTGAGTTATTTACAACGTTATTTTAATATTATAAAAAGGTTTTCCTGTAATCTATACGCAATGTATTTTTATTTTTATTTTATGCTCAGTGCAGGGGGAAGCATACTTTTATCAAATAACTTTATTATAACTAAATTTATTTTAAAAATGATTAAAAAAAATATATTTGAGATCCTTTCAATCTCCCCCTTGTCACACTCAGCAAGACCCCCCCCCCTTTGTATGCGAACGTATTTTATGAACGGTCCCTAAGCCCTTTAATTTGATGTATCACAACAAAAGAAATTTTAACATTTCAACACTTGCCCCTCAAATAAGACCCCCAATTTTACAAACTGAGGTCTTGTTGTGAGGATCTGAAATAAATTATTTTTGTAATTCTATAATAAATAGTTTTGAAGTTATTTAACAAAATAGAGGATTTTTTAGTTAATTTGGTTATTAACAAAGTTTTACAAACAATGCAAATTATTTAAAAATAATAAATTCAATTTAAATTTTTTGAGGTATAGGTATCAAAGCCTCAGATGAAACAATAATTTAGGACATTTTTAAATTAAAGTAGAGAACGTTTTCTAATCGATGGATGTGGTTAAAAAAACTAATCCACACATTCGCCAAATTTTGATGATATATATTTCGACAATTTTTATTTATTTATTAATAAATACCTAGTTAGTCGAACGTCGTCAATGAAATTTTAATCGACTGTGTTGTTGTATGTTGGCTACCTATTTATTCTAATGCAGCTGCGAAAATGTCGATATTGTGCAACACATGTGCGACATTAACACATACGAATACATATCAGTATGTTAACTATATATACCTATAGGTACATAAAATATGTCGTGTGTATGTGTACGGTTACCTTTTAGGCATTATTAGACATTCATTTAGCCTGTCTGTACGCATTTTGCGCTAACGCAACACCTAACGATTAGTTGATTTTATTGTAAATTTACCTTCATCCATCTATGTATTGTTGGACATTGTTTTGTAACACCTACGAACTTTCGCGGGCATGAATATGAATTCCTAGATACAAATGCGATTAATGACTTTCCTACCATAAATAAATAAGTACGTACACATATTATTGTAAATCGTTGCCTACTTGTGAAGGCGAGTCGCCGAGAGCGAAACGTCTGTGAGCGATATAAACCCTATTTCGTATTTTTTTTTTCAAAATTATTGCATTCAATAAATAAATATTTATTGTTTTGCTCTGTCTGTTTATGTTTTTAATTCGGGATCTATAGTAGTAGTAGTACCTAGTAGTTGAACACGATATTGTATACAATTTTCAAAATAAACATCTATTATAATAAAAGCAGGTAACCCGCAATATCTACAATATGTTTAAACAACAAGCAATAACCTCTATTATTATGTTATCGCGAACATTACTTTTTTTATAAACATTTATTAAAACATGTTTTTTACCATTTTATTATTGTTTGCGAACAGATAATTTATTTGCTAGGTAAATGACTAATTAATAGTTGGAATTATTTTTAAATTTGATACCTATCGAAACTACCCCAAAACATGTATTTTTATAGACTACAAGAATGAAAAAATTAAGCGAGAGAAGTAATAAAAGAAACCATGACGCCCAAAAATGACCAAAGTTTCGGTCTGTATTTTCGTAAAATAAATATAGGTATTATTAAAGGTACAAAACACACACACATGTATATAGGTAGGCAGGTTCTATGTACGTACGTACATCAGTACGTATGTGTTTGTTTCAGTCATTCATCCAAGGTCGCCGACATTCCACAACACATCGTCAACGCCCGCCCATCTACCGTGTTATTATTATTTAATAATTATTGTCGATCGAATTATTTTAATTATATACACCACTTCAATTTTCCGCAGAAGTATAAGTAAAAAATTCCATCACACTGGCCATTTTACTCGGCCTGATCGATATTCGAAATCGAAATTTTCTCGATATCTAGGTACTTTATAAACACTGCAACTCAGTCACATCTACCTTTTAAGTATTTTAGTCCCTCTGCATTTCTTTTTTGAAAATTTTAGGCTCGGTAGTTTCGGAGATAAATGGGACGAACGGTCAATTTTCGTCTATTTTCTTAATTACCTTATTTATTTTTAAACTGAAAAATATATATTTGCAATGTTTGCAACAAGCCCTTTCGTTTGATATGTCACACGATACAGTTTGCATAGATAGGCGAAGCAGTGTAAAATATCACGCATTTGTTTGTTTCAGGTGCACGTCACAGTTGGCGGACGCCCCTCGATGAGGAGTCTCGTGGAGATGTTGGGCGGGTCATGCGCGCCGGCGGCCTGTGTACGGTGAGCGCTCCATTGGCCGCGTGTAGCCCCGCGGCAGCGCTCCCGCCCGCCGCCCGCTTCTTGGCCCTACACTTACTTCACCAGCAAACGCTCTACTTCATCGTGCAGGTTAAGTCGCGCGTGCGCGAACTCTACCAGCAGACATGTCTCCACTTCGCGCAGCAAGGAATGAAAGATACCGAGCTTTTTGGACTTGCCCTTATCTGTGGTAAGCACCCAGTTTTTTCGGCGTTTATATTAAGAGCGCTCCCACCAGGGGATTGTGGGGTATCAAATTAAAGCTCAGAACATAAGGAACACCATGGCGATGAGAAAAATACTGCTTATTTATAGGCTTTTCAGAAAATAGTTAATATAATATATAAGTCGAAGCAATTAAATCGATTTGAATCGACTTGTACATTAGAAAAGCCTACATATAATAAGTTTTTCTCTTAACCAGGACTATTCTGTCAAGTGGGATCCACATTACTGTATGCCTCTTGAGACGACGTTAGGCTTTAATCCTCTGGTGATGGTCACGTTGAATACTAAAATTGTGTCCTATTTTTAACTTTCCATACCTACAAGTAATTTTTTTTGGTTTCAAACTCCCAATTAGGATTGTTGTTACCCTGATTTGTAAAAACTATTTTCTTATATTTTTACTGGTATATATGTATACATTCCTTGTGTATAGTTTAGGGGTTTTCTTTTCTATTAAAAAGAATTTCGGTGTTGTGTTCCCGTTTACTATTTTATTCGAATGAAAAGTTTTGGGTAGGTATACCTACTCATTTGGCATCGCGCGCTGTGGCACGAGGAATTTAGAGGAGGAATTTGGTAAAGGAATTTGACCTCGAAGAGGTCAAACCGAGCGATGGCAGCCCCAACGAGAGCAACACAAAACGAACGGCACAAAGAAGAAAGAACGGACCACTAGGTATTTTATGTATGTATGTATGTGTGTGTGTGTGTGTACCTATTTACAAGTATGCTGTATATTTATGTGGATGCACACAAACATAGAAACAGAGAGAGATGATCCAGTGAAATTTAATGGTATTTTTGTGATAGAATCATCTTATAGGATTTTTTACAAATGATGGTAGCAAACAACTTTTTTTTTAAATTTTTAAAGACTTAAGCACACACATATTTTTTCCCCTAAAAAAATCTGATGACATGATCTGATATTTATTAGATCCCTATCTAGAGGTACTAGTAGTACCTACCTAAGTATGTTGAAGTGCATAAAAATCCGCCCTTCATTCATAAGTAAACAATTATAAAAAGAGAGAAAAAATAAAGGCGGCTGGGGCCTATCGCAGTTGACCGGCGGCTAAAAAACGGCCACAAAAAACAATACGTGCAAGAGCCGAAGCTAAAGACAGGTAGCTGCGTTCTTTCGTTCCCCTTGCTTTCCTCTCCGACGACGCGGCGTCGTTCGTTACAACGCCTGCTGCTTGTGCTTGTGGTCGCCTACCTGTACCTGTACCTGTACCTGTACCTGTACCTGTACGTACTTATCCACCCTTCTCGCTCCTCTTCCTAAACTTGGCTGCTTCACATCAACTTGTTTTGTTCCATTTAATTCCCAAATCGTTTCTTCTCTCCACTTTTATTATTTCCTTTTCGTGTGCCCCTCACACACACATACATACATACACAACACATGTACATATTTACTTGCAGGGCTGTACTTAAAGAAAATGTTTTTTTCTTCTGTCTTAATTTGCAACAGTTCCAGAAGTGGATAACGAATTTTCATTATATGCAACGAATCGTGACTAGGCATAATATGTATATGGGCAGCTACAATAGCTATCAATCCGGAAGGAGAAAAAATTCCAATTCCACACACACTCATTACAAAGATCTATTTATTTATACATACCAGTAGATATTTTCAAATAATCCCCCCTCACTTTTTACCTCAGACGTATTATTTATATGTATTTAAGAAAATCAATTAGTACAATATTATTGTGAATATTTTTCTATGCATGAATGTATGTGTGTGTGTTATGTGCCTATACAATGTACATGTCGATTCCGATGGAGACTTTTAAGCTGCCGAGTTGTGGTTAGCAATAATGGGAGGAGTCCATCGTTCGGAATGCGGACTGGCGTTGCCACATTCCTTCTTCGAATGGTGCATTGCATTCTCGTGTCAGCCAAAGAAGCTGAGAACTGTACGACAATTACGTATAACATGTATGTATGTATATACATATACGTATATGTACAGTGGTTTATCCAACAAACTGTATGCTCTTTAAAATCCCCTAATTTATGTTGTTAAAAAATTATTTTGTTGCAGATGGTGAATATTTGTTTGCCGAGCCCGATAGTAAATTGTCAAAGTATGCTCCGAAAAGTTGGAAATCGTCTCACAGTCATGGCTTGGACGCGAACGGCCGACCAGCCCTTGCATTCTATTTCCGGGTGCAGTTCTACGTCGACAGTCCGCTCCTCTTACAAGACGAGACCACCAGACATCACTACTACTTGCAATTGCGGTTCAACGTTGCCGCGGGAGCCGCAACTGATAAAGTCACTCAACAATTGGCAGGACTCGCCCTTCAGGCCGATTTGGGAGACTATCGGTCGCCCACAGAAACGCCGCCATCAGCAACGAATTCTAATGCTGCGACTACAATCAATACGACGTTTCGACCCGAAGACTACGTGCCTCTTAACATGCGTGGACCACAGGCTTTACGATCGGTGGAAACCATTCACAGAAGTTACAGAGGTAATGTATTACATATATGTATAAGATAAGTCTTCTATAATTATATATACTAATATTGTTTTGTCTTTATTTGTAGGTCTTACAAAAGCGGAAGCAAGAGCACGTTTTATAGCAGAGGCATGTCAATCTCAAGATCCCATCAATGCGCATATATTCCGTTTAAGAGCATCGAAAAATGAGGTCTCTCCAGGATCCCTAACTCTTGCAGTTTGCGCCAGAGGATTGCTCGTGTGTCCCGACAATAATCCACCATCGACATTTCTTTGGAGTTCGATAGCAAAATTGAGTTTCGAGCGAAAAAAATTTGAAATTAGAACGAATCACGAAAAAATAACCCTTTATTCGACCAGCGATGAAAAGAGTAGGCTTTTGTTGGCACTTTGCAAAGCTACTCATCAATTCAGTATGGCTGTGGCTCCCCGCTTGAATGAAATGAGACGTGAAGAAGAAGACCGACAAAAGCGACGCTGGGACTGCGATCAACGGATATCCGTCATTTCAAGTACCTCTTCGAATACTACCTCGGGCATAGTGAGCGATCGCGTTCATTCTGAAGATGAGCTGGAAATAATGATAACTAGTCCACCGGCACCATCCACCGAAAGTTTAGCTCTTGCCCACCTTTTGGATAGTGCTCCGGCCAGCTGCAGGACTTCAGCTGCGTCTGCTACGGCTGCCTTGGTTACCTTATCACTAAAAGATGAAGAAACGAATTCGGCAAAAATGAATTTTAATGCGACCAATAGCGAAACCTCAAGTAGAACGATAGCAAGCGGCAAATATACCGCCGACTCCCAATGCAGTAGTTCCTGTAGCACTGTTGTTGTGACTCCTGTGCAAAACAGTAAGTTAATCTCGATTTTATATATTTAATAGTATAGTGTTTAAATTTTGGTTTTGTTTAATTTCCAGAATCGAAAATAAGAAGACCCTCGACTAGTAGTAGTTTAGAGCTTGGGTTCTCACATACAGCACAGAATTCGACGGTCAGCGATGCTACATGCATCGAGTTGGACACGCGCGATCCGGTCTATCTCGCTGCAGGCGCTGCACCAAGTAGTCAAACTAGCGGAGTTTATACTCTCACTTCCAGCGATCAGTACACAATGTCCTCATCGACATGTGGTCAATACAGTACAACCACCGAGGATCAAGTGGACGGACCTTTCCGTGATCGATGCAATTCAGGCTCGTTTCGGGGCGATGGTAGCGATCCTACTGAAAAACAACCAGCACCTTTATCAGCCGAAGAACTGTCTGATCTTATAGTTGGTCGATACCCTTCATGTAAGAGTGTCAGCAATACGTTGGACTCTGACTCTGATTATGTCACTCTTCCATCGTCGTATCGGGGTTATCCGCCCAAATCCCCCGAAAGACCGGACAGTATCGTTGATATGAGATTTAGACCGCCACCACCTCCATATCCTGCAACTAGAATTCACGACGATGCTGAAGAAGCTATTTTGAAAGAGCCTCCACCTTATCCTGAGAATATTCATTTGGTTGTACCACCGCCGCTCGCATATCCATCCGAGGAGGTGACTGCAAGGTTTATAACTACGCGTTCTCCGAACATTTTAACAGCACATGCGAGTCACGTGGGAGGAAGTAGTGCACCGAGTTTTTCGAAAACAACTTTCGTGCCTCCGATTCCACCAAAAGTACCAAGAGCACGACCATCTGTTGCTGCAATAGACACACCTTCGAAAACGAACATGATGGTGCCACGTACGTTTCTACCTCCACCTCCTCCACCAGCTCCAAGACAGCCACCTCCGCCACCACCACCGGCTTTGGCGACTGTTTACACAAGCCAGTTGTCACGGTCACAAATAGAGCAATATCAGCAACAAATGTATAGTGATGTCGATTTCGTAGTGTTCCCATTAAAGGAACCTGCCATCAGTAAACAAGAGTATTTAGAGGCGAAGCAAGGTTCACTAATGGCTGCCTTGGCGCACAGTCCTCCATATATTTATCGTTCTGCTCCCTACCTCAATCGTTACGCTTCAAGTCAAAACCTGTCAGATACGTACATTCAACTTCCGATCTATGGAGCTGCCAGTATCTCGTCTTCCGGCAGTTTGGATCCACCACCTCCCCCGTTACCACCTAACAGACCCGGTCGATTTATGCGTACCCGTTCCGACGATAACATTTTAAATAGTTTAGAAATGGCTCCACAGCCTCCTAGATTCAGACGCCTGCCTCCTCCACCTCCGCCACCACCTCCTCCCTTACGTGATCGGAAGATGCAACTCCAAGTGCAACATAAAAACATTGATAGCATTGGTATCGTCGAAACTGACAGAAACTGTACTAACGTTAAAAATGATAATAGTAGCGTGTTGTTAAGTGCCACTAGTGTTTTAAGTAACGAAAAAAAGAACGGGGATGATGTCGCTGCTGCAGCGGCAGCAGCAGCAGCAGCGACGGCGCTAGATATCCGTACTTTGCGCGAGAAAAGCAAGAAAATGGACTTGCCACTTATTTCGGCCTTGTGCAACGACCGCTCTTTAATTAAACAAACGAAAGCTTTCGTCTTGCCGAAACATCCCAACGGAGAGGGCAACAGCGGTGTGGACGCGCTTCCGCATCATCGACATCACCATCCGGTCGGTAGTAGTGTTAGTAAAGTTAAGTATCCTGTGTCGGGTTTAAGTAGCAATCGAATTAACAAGCCAACGCGAAAATTGCCCCCTGTAAGCCACAGGCACCCAGGAGACAAGTTACCCGAAATACCTCGGGACATCCCTCGTGCAACCCCAAACAATTATGTTCTCCAGGATCCCAGAATCGTTAAGCACAAAACTATACAATCTTTTCCGAGTGCAAATTTGCGCTAAACAATAACAATTTATTGTTACGCATTTAGTTACAAAATAATATGCAAAGTTATTGATTTGCAGTTTTTGTTAACGATTTTTTCAATTACAACTGTCAGAATAAATTCCCTGAACAGTTACAGTTATTGTTGATATTATTTTGTAAAAAGATGTGTCATTTAAGTCCAGTCCAGTGCTAGAGTAGATCTGTTTACTCAGGGTGCCATCACATAATATTTACAATGAATATATATAAAATTGTAGCGTACAGACATAAATTCAGTATTTAATTAAAAAGAAATACATTCCGCTAAAAAATGCATTCCAAAAACATATACAATGTGCGATTTGGTATTTATTTTATAAAATTTTAATTATTATTGTAACCATTTAAGGTTTTTATTTTGTCTAGTAAGCTGTAAATAATTTCTATTTCATCCAATATATGGTAGGGTTGAAGATTATTTGTATTATCAATCTTATGTACGCAATTGCTCAATCATCATTAAAAAAACTAAAAGTTGTGTAGTTCAGTTGTAATGTTTTTATTTATTTTGCAGTCGTGTTCGCTCAATTTTAGTTTTATTACGGTGCTGCCATCATTTTATGATTAAATCTATAGCTAAGTAAATTTTTACACACTGAACTCTTTCTATTATTTATATCCTCCTTTTATCTTTCAGAGTTATGTACCCAATCCCACATAACGTTAAAGTACTTAGTAAATTCTACTAGTTACCTTGGTTACTTGTACAAGAGTTTTAACTATATCAGACCTATTTATCTGCTGTGAGACAGTTCCAGTAGTACAAAATTAACGAAAAACGATAGTTTAGTGAAGAAGAAAACTACTCTGTAGAAAATACAGAAGAGAAGACAATATCATGTACAATATACAGTATTGTTGCTTGCATTTAAAGCGAACACCAAGTTATTTTGTAATGATGCCATCTGCATAGAAGATAAGTATACTTTAACGTTTTAACTACTTTTTATGGTTAATTTAGTAAGTGTATTCAAATTTTGTAACAAACTACTGTAACCGTCTTCAATAGGTGTTATTATTGTCTAGGGTACCTACTAAAAATAGTTTTTAAAATTTATAATAATCCTACCTTTTGAAAATGTTGTCTTGTACGTACGGGTATTGCCAAAATATTCTTTTTAAATCATGCATAAGTTCATACGAACAGTAAACACATGCAACAAGTACCTAACACTTTTTGAATCACCCACTAACGACATGTTTTATTAAAAAGTTAACATGTAAACAAACAACCGATCACTAATATTATATACAATGGAAGTGAAACGAACAAAAATTAATTACAATTCTACACGACACGTTAATTTTAATATTTAACAGAAGTTTCTACGAACTACTCGTAAGTTACCGGCTTTTCTTACTACTACTCCTACTACTCACTAAAAAATGGCCGTCATCGTGTTACCAAACAGTGCTGCCAGCTGTCGGGACAGTAACACACTAAGTGTTTGATTTGAATTTACGCGGTAATTGTGTTTGTGTTTTTTTTGCGATATGTTTTAATTAAAAACGGTTATTATTAAAACTAATAAATAAATGACGAATTTATTTAGTACTTATTTAAAATTATTAATAAGTACATCAATAAAAACAACGTTTCGAGAAATTTTTAGGTATTTACCTAATTAAAAAAATCAATTAACGAATACTATTACTGATTCACCCGGCCAAAGAGATATATTTTTAAAGGAGAGATTTTCAACTTTCGACTCAGGTGTAGGTCCAATAACAACTTTACCAGAATACAAATAATTGGACAAATCAGCTTCGAAACGATTTCTACCCAAATTTGATAGAACCACGTACGATTTTCTTCTTGGGTACCATCTCTGTAGTACCATGATGTCATTGTCAGCATATTTTACTTCTGCATTTGCTTTATTTACACCTTCTCTGTTAATGGAGTTTAAGTAAATTGCTGGCGAATCAGTTCGTAAAACGACTGTTTTTGAAATGAGTTCTAGCTGATCAAAACTTATGGCTGTTTGAATCCCGTGATTCCACGGTAATAGATCTTTTCGGGTAAATTGTCTGTCCGTTCGTTCCCATTTCATTGGAGCCAAATGGTGTAAATGTTCTATATCTTGTCTGTCCCCATGTAAATCAATGATTCTTGTTAGTCCTATTTCGTCCCCATAAAATATACAGGGTGTTCCAGGAAGCATAATTTGCAACAGAGTAGCCCCTAAAGTCCCGTTTTTGTAAGGAAGACGATCAGCTACACGCATACTGGACTCATCTCCTAAAGTCCATAATATCCAAGGCATGCTCGCTTTCGAAAACAGGGTACTGTTAAAAATTGACGTAAAAAATTTACCGAGTTTAAGTGCACCATCTTCTATAGGGACGTTGACTTTTACTAAATCGACATTCATGTAAATAGTATTAAGGGAACTTTTGGGTGCCACGTTTAAAACTGTTTCGTCTAGTATAAGTATCCTGTCTTGGCCTACGATTTTTTTCCAGCGTCTCAAGAATTTGGGGAAGTCGTCGCTGTTCGCGAAATGTTCGATACCTTGCAGGAAAAAACCGTCGACCCCTTCCTCTAACCAAAACTCCATTACGTCTCCTATGGGATCATCTACTACCACATTTGTCAAGTTTAAATTCAGTTTCTGTTCTAGATATCCTAAGTTTTTAAAATATGGCCACAGTGGTAGGTCAAGAACTAGCGAAATGTTTGCGGTATGCATTGTGTCGACCATTATAGCAAAATCTTTTGTATCCCCCAAAGGGGCAGCAATCTTTGTTAGAGACGTGTTATTTTTATAATCGTCCGGATAATCTTTTGATACAAAAATTGAGTTTAAGCGCAATATTCGCACTCCTAACGATTTGAGATAGTTTGCCTTTAGGGAAAGTCCCTTGAAGTCTCCTATACCGTCACTGTTTGTGTCGGGAAAACTGGCGGGAAAAACTTCGTACATCAAATTCCCCTGATACCATTGGGTGACGGGGTTGCATTTTTTCGGTAAAGTCCAGATCATTGCTATGACAATCGCCAGCATTGCTACCATTAATGATAAGAACAACCATGCCGAAACTTTTCTTATTAGAATCCAATTCCATTTCATAAAGAAATAATTTTCTGGGGGATTTTTAAAAGTCATCTGCAACGGTTGAACTTTACCAGGGGCTTCCTATAAATAGTTTTATTTCACATTTATTGGTGATTTAAAGAACTCATTAAATACCTGAGTGACAATATTTTCATCTTTGGGTATATGTAGGTAGTGGTTATTAAGTAAAGTTGTCGATGGAGGTTCTGCTAGAGAACAGTTACTGGAAGAAGTAGATTTTTTGTCTGATTGATCTATATCTAAAACAAATCATCTCAGTTTTTTTTTTCTTAATTTTATTTTTAGGTATTTAATAAGTCTTATTAGATACCTTTCATGTGCTTTAACTTAATGGCAAGCTCATCTGGATTTATGTAATTGTCAATATTTTCTTGTTCTTCGGGCAACGGGTTGATGAGGGCGTTTGTTGGGGGAGAGGGTGTGATTAGTGCACACGTTGATGTCGTATCATCCCCCAAATATGATTTTGCAGTCACTGGATTTTGCACTCGTAATAAACCTTCCATTTTTTAACTATGAATCTATTCACGAATGGCGTCACAATAATAACATCTTAATTGTTTACATACCATAGCAAATGGATTATATTACATGTCTGTATATGTGCTAATAAATGGAATGGATGAATACATATAGTCACGTGGTTATCATTTAAGCCAAGACGAAAATAGCAACGCAACCTACTACCAACTAACAACCTGGATATATACATATATGTGTGGAAATATTTATATATACGTCCCGACGCCTAATCGATTACGAGTTTCCAACAGGGGGCGCTTTATACTTGCCCAAAATTAGATTTCAAATTTAAATTACAGAAATCTTTTAGGTAGTATTTTAATTAATTAACCAAATAGGTAGGTATATGTCTGTAAGTTTAAGAGACAATTTTAGAATACTTGTATTGAAAAGATAAATATTATGGTCAGTAAATAATAATGAAAAAGTGTAACCTGTAACTACTTACAGGCTGCTTTTGGTTCATTTTGATTTTGAAAAATAGATTTCACTATAAGTACCTACATATAGATAATGTTTATTGCACGTTTTAAAAAATTATTTAAATTAAAGTTACCAAAGTACCTACCTAGTCATTTAAAAACAATTTTCAGAATAAAATAAGTTCGGTTCTGTACAATCCAGGATTCCTTATCAGCTTAATGTGATAACTATAATGACCCTTACAGTGATATACGCATATTAATAAAATGCTTCTAAAAATCTTTGATAATTGTCATTTGAAAAGAGCCATCAAAGAGCGAAGGTCAAACAAGCAAGCAACCAAGCAGTGCTTTCTTCCACAAGTGAAAAACAATGTTTTATAATTTTCATCAAACTGAAGGATATGAAACTTAGGTAAGTAAGTGGGTATTGTTATTTTTTTCTGTAATATATACCTATTGTATATATTATTTATTTATTTATTAGAAAATTGGAAAATAGTTTAATGGAGTCATCGTTTACGAGAATAAAAACGATACTTTTACTTATCCCGAAAAAGGTTTGCAATTTGGTACCTGTACATTCCTGCGTCCTGATCGATATTTATCATATAGAAAGCCCTTGGAATGGCTCTTGATTTTTTGGCAGGCTGTCTAGGGGGTAAGTGATATATATAAATAAATATTTTTGTTATTTGGCAAAATAATTTCAAAATTTTCATAATAAATAATATTATTCTGTGATTTATGTAAATTTAAACTGAAAACGTTAGGTAGGTACGTTAATGTCATCATACTTTTATCTATCTGGTAAACCTAATAAATAATTGAAATACATAGTTATTGATTAGTATTTACTAAATATACTGTACAGTTGTAACTCTAATTAATATCGATTAAAAATTTTACCAGAATATATTGTACATACATACATATGTATGTATGTATGTGTATTTTTATTATTTAGTTATCTGCAGCTATTAGGCAAGAGCGTTGGATGTTAGTACATACATTAAAATACATATAAATAATATCATTTAATTAGTTAATTGTTTGTTTCTATATGTACGTACGTACTCACTATCTATTTGTTATTATATATTTCGTTTGTTGGTTTCTTTAATAAAAACGCGAAAAACGAATTGCGTACTTATGTACCTACATATATTTATTCAATTGTTTATTATTACTCTTATTGTTTTTATCCGTTTGTTGATTACACATTAAATTAAATGTTATTTTCCATTAATTAATGGAAAGACTCCAACAAAAACATTATTACCTATTTTTTTTTTCTTTACAGGTTGTGCCGGAGTAATAGTGGGACACCCCTTCGACACAGTAAAAGTAATTTTACAAACGCAAAGAAAATATTCCGGTACAATTGATTGTATGAAATCCGTTTTGGTGAAAGACGGTTTCCGGGGTCTTTACAAGGGAGTGAGCAGTCCCCTGGCGGGGGTGGCAGGGATAAACGCCGTCGTGTTCGGTGTTTACGGGAACGTACAGAGAGCTATCGGCGACACCGACAGCACAATATCCCATATCCTAGCAGGATCAGTTGCTGGACTGGTACAAAGTGTCCTTTGTGGTCCCGTGGAACTGGTCAAGTCGAGACTGCAGGTTTCCAGCAACCAAATGGGCATCATAGATTGTCTTAAACGAACATACGACGCTGAGGGACGAAAAGGACTTTTTAGGGGACTATCGATGACGATAGCTCGTGACGTCCCTGCTTTCGGAATATATTTTGCGTCTTACGAAGCGATGACCCGGTCCCACGATGGATCTCCCGTTTCTGTCACGAAATTGCTGTTGGCTGGCGGTTTGGCGGGAATGTTTTCGTGGTGCGTGTTTCCCGTAGACGTAATTAAGTCCAGAGTACAAGTGGACGGACTGAATGGGAAACCGATGTACAAAAACAGTTGGGATTGTTACGTAAGGAGCGTGGCTGCTGAAGGCTACAGGTGTTTGTTCAGGGGATTTCCCCTTGCTATTTTAAGGGCGTTTCCGGTGAATGCGGTCTGTTTTACCGTTGTCTCTTTAACGCTTCGCATTTTCGACCAGGATAATAACAAGACGCAAAACGATTACAAATACGGAACGGACAAGAATATATTTATGGCGAGCTACGAATCTTCTCTAATTTACGCAACTTTGTAAATATACCTACGTAACATACCAATATATGTATAGTAAATAATAATAAATTATTTTAAAAAATATGTACCAACAGGGTTTTTCAAGTTGATGGGTTATTAGAAGTATATGAATTAGTAAAAGGAATTCAATTCTGAAACTTGGGCTCATTTGGTTATTGTTTATGCCGCTTCTTTTAAAAATATTTTCAAGTTCGATTTACATCCGGTTATACCGGAAGTCGATACCAACTTTCTTATTTTAAATGGAATGGTATATTTTTTACACTGAATTCGAATAAAACGTGTAATTCTAAGGTAAGTTTGATAACCAACTTGTACCTACACCTCTGTGACGATCGGTTTCTGAGTTAATTTAATTTATAGAAAAAAAATCGCTACCGCAACCCAAATTATAAAAAATTAAAACTTCCACAAAATACGACTTAGAGTGTTGAAATTTTTACTAGTAATAGCTGAATATTAGTGCTAACGCCTTGACAAAATTGAATTAAATAATTTATACAGGGCGTTCAAAATAAAATTCTAAAATTGAAAAACTTCAAACACGAATTACTTCGTTTTTTCGAATGGCACCTACTATTTTTTATTTTTTCAATCGATTCCTTTTTTTATCCTCTTTCGATCTGTATGGATACTTCCTATTTTATTTGAAAATTTTGGAATAATTTTGAATTATTACTAAAAATAGGAAGTATCCATATAGATCGAAAGAGGAAAAAAAAAAGGAATCGATTAAAAGAAATAAAAAATAGTAGGTGCCATTTGAAAAAACGAAGTAATTCGTGTTTGAAGTTTTTCAATTTTAAAATTTTATTTTGAACGCCCTGTATAAATTATTTAATTCAATTTTGTCAAGGCGTTAGCACTAATATTCAGCTATTACTAGTAAAAATTTCAACACTTTCAGTTGTATTTTATGGAAGTTAAGATTTTTTATAATTTTTTTAGTAATAATTCAAAATTATTCCAAAATTTTCAAATAAAATAGGAAGTATCCATATGGATCGAAAGAGGATAAAAAAAGGAATCGATTGAAAAAATAAAAAATAGTAGGTGCCATTTGAAAAAACGAAGTAATTCGTGTTTGAAGTTTTTCAATTTTATAATTTTATTTTGAACGCCCTGTATAAATTATTTAATTCAATTTTGTGAAGGCGTTAGTACTAATATTCAGCTATTACTAGTAAAAATTTCAACACTCTTAGTCGTATTTTGTGGAAGTTACGATTTTTTATAATTTGGGTTGCGGTAGCGATTTTTTTTCTATAAATTAAATTTACTCAGAAACCGATCGTCACAGAGGTGTAGGTACAAGTTTGTTATCAAACTTACCTTAGAATTACACGTTTTATTCGAATTCAGCGTAAAAAATATACCATTCCATTTAAAATAATAAAATTGGTGTCGACTTCCGGTACCTATAACCGGATGTAAATCGAACTTGAAAATATTTTTAAAAGAAGCGGCATAAACAATAACCAAATGAATTCCTTCTAGATACTAATAGCCCATCAACTTGAAAAACCCTGTAGAATTTAAGTTTTATACTGATCCTGATTGTTTCTGTGGGAATCCCTGACCTATACAAAAATAAAGAAGGTTCTACATAGTTCTCAAAGGACCTTATAATATTAGAATATTTTTTTTATGTTCGAAAAGAAAACAATATTTCAAATCCCGAGTGTAGTAATAAATGTAATTCCTGTAACGTTGATTTATGTAGGTTCCTACGTGGAAAAGATACGTTTGACGTAAGCTCCACATTCACACCACCACCATTGCCATCGCACCACCGACCGTCCTCCGAAAGATTTATCAGGATCATAAATATGCATACGCATAAGCAAACTCTTTTAACTGATCATCATATATCTGACGTGTATTGCGAAAAATAGTCGTAAAGATGAACCTGACACGGTAGGTTAGAAGTTGCGAAAGTACATTTTCGCTCCATAAAAATCAGCAATGCCTCCGTCGGTCGCTCGCCTTATTGTACGATACGAGCTTATTGCGATACAAAATGCTGCTGGGGTGGGTGGGTGGTTGCGTGCCACGATTTGCTTCGAATTTACAAAGTTGTCTACTTTTTAATGTTTTTACCGGCGAAAAAAAAAAACAATACCACCTAAATTTTAAACTAAACGTAAACCTACACAAAAATATCGTAAATATATCTACCTACCCTTCAAAATTTCATTAGTTTTTGGTAATTTATTAAAACTAAAATTAATAATGTTTATGGGGACAACGCTCGTTTTCTTATCGTCAGGAATAAGCGAATTTTGTACCCGCTACACTACCCTAACCTTTCTGGCTCGCTTGCTTATGGTAAATCTTCTTCACTCTTTTTCTGACTCTCTCTAATAGTTTTACCATATATGTACTGACCCACATAGTGCTCTTTTAGTTACCCTCAATAATATGAGTACCTACTATGTATCAATATTTATGAAACGTTTTTGTAATAAGTAAACTTTCAAAAACTACATATGTAACCTAACCTAACCTAACCTGTAATATGCAGAGCTTTAATAAAAACCTTTATTTTTCATTAAGTTTATTTATTTAACAGATATTAATTAGGACACCCTGTATATTTATCGAAAATGCGATAAAACCACTGTAGGTGGCTTGAGTCTGTGTTAGATTATCCTTTTTTTTTTTTTTTTAATTATTTTCCCGGTAGAACGAGAAACGGTAAAATGGCAGTTTTCGGTTGAAAAAGGCAGCTGCGATACGATAGCCCAAATGACAAATTTTAGACTAATCACGTTTTGACACTTCATCTTATATTCATCAATTTTACGTTTCACATTTCAATCAAAATTATTCGTGCAGGAAAATCTTATATCTTCTGCTAGCAAGTAGCAAGATACAGACCGGGCCGAGCCGAGCCGAGCCATCTCCAAATGATTGGCGAAGAGGAAGCTCCCGAAAAACCACTCGTTGGTGAAGCCAGATGCATGAGTATACAGGCGATGCAAGAGCTCAATCAGCTCAGGGAGAAGAATCAACTGTGCGATGCTACAATTATTTTAGACGATGGGACTCAGGTCCCGGTACATAAAGCTCTCCTCTGTGCTTGCAGCACTTATTTCAAGTATCTGTCCCAAACTTATATAGGTAATTAAATTATAGTTATCTAATATAGTTCGCGTTTATTTTAGAGCACTTTTTACGACTCCTTTGCATGGCCAAAGTAAATCGATCGTTAATTTACCTGGTGTATCTTCTGATATGCTCCACTCCCTACTATCTTATATATATTTAAGAAAATTGGACATAAACGACGAAAACGTCTATCAATTTTTGATAACCGCCGATTATTTGAGCCTTTTGGGAGTTTTGGAAGTTTGTTGCAAGTATTTAGAATTTAAATTAAATCCGGTCAATTGCATCAAGATCCTCCTCTTTGCACGGGCCTATTTCTGCCAAGAACTGGCCGATTTCGCTTGGAAGTATATAATGCGTCACTTTGTCGACATCAGCAAACAAAACGACGATATTTTAAATTTATCGTTGCAAGATTTTCGAGAAATAATAAACTCGGATGATTTAAACGTGAGAAGTGAAGAAACCGTCTGGGAGGCAATCCTCCGTTGGATCAATCACGATCCGGACACTAGACGAAAGCATATCGTTGTATCGATGAAATGTATCCGTCTGGGTCTTTTGGATACTCAGTTTTTTCTTGAACACGTCAAAGATCATCCGTACGTCACCAGTTGCGAAGAAAGTCGTCCGATGATTATCGAAACTCTCAAATTCCTTTACGATCTTGAAATGATAACGCACAGGTACCTATCTACCTATCCATTATAAATTACAGAATCTTTTGTTGCATAAATGTGAAATAGGGGAATGCATGGTAATCGATTCATTTTAAAAATAAAAAATATACATATTTGAGACCCTCACAAGAAGCCCTTTTGTTTGATATGCCACATGATGCACTTTATAAAAACTTTTAATTTTCTAATTTACCCCCCTCCCCCCAAAGAAATTCTTATAAGTATTTAACCTTTTGCAAACTGTACCGTGTGACATATCAAATGAAAGGTCTTGTTGTGAGGGTCTCAAATATATTTTTTTTATAATTTTAAAATGAATAGTTTCCAAGTTATTTAAGAAAATTGACCATTTCCCGTTATCTCCGAAACTACTGAGATTAAAATTTTGGGAAATGCATGTTAATCGAACGTAAGACGTGTAGTCTGCGAGAGAGAGAGTGTAAAAATACGTAATTTTTACAGTTCTGCATTTCTTTTTTAAATTTTAGACTCAGTGGTTTCGGAGATAATTTCGTATATTTGCTTAAATATTCTTCTTCTTATAGGTCTTCCTGTATTTTATAGGTAAGGAACTACTTTCTGCATTTTTTTCAAAATTTTAGGTTCAGTAGTTTCGGAGGTAAGGGAAGGAACGGCCAATTTTTGTCTATTTTCTTAAATAACATCGAAACTGTTTATTTTAAAAATAAAAAATATACATATTTGAGACCCTCTCAAGAAGCCCGTTCGTTTGATATGCCACATGATGCACTTTATAACAACTTTTAATTTTCTAATTTATCTCCCTCCCCCAAAGAAATTCTTATAAGTATTTAACTTTTTGCAAACTGTACCGTGTGATATATCAAATGAAAGGTCTTGTTGTGAGGGTCTCAAATATATATTTTTTTTTATAAATTTAAAATGAATAGTTTCCAAGTTATTTAAGAAAATTGACCATTTCTCCGAAATTACTGAGATTAAAATTTTAGGGAATGCATGTTAATCGAACGTAATAAGACGTGTAGTCAGCGAGAGAGACTGTAAAAATACGTAATTTTTACAGTTCTGCATTTCTTTTTTAAATTTTTGACTCAGTGTTTCGGAGATAATTTCGTATATTTGCTTAAATTTTCTTCTTCTTATAGGTTTTCCTGTATTTTATAAGTAAGGAACTACTTTCTGCATTTTTTTCAAAATTTTAGGTTCAGTAGTTTCGGAGGTAAGGGAAGGAACGGCCAATTTCTGTCTATTTTCTTAAATAACTTCGAAACTGTTTATTTTAATAATATAAAATATACATATTTGAGACCCTCTCAAGAAGCCCTTTCGTTTGATATGCCACATGATGCACTTTATAACAACTTAAATTTTCTAATTTATCCCCCCCCCCAAAGAAATTCTTATAAGTATTTAACTTTTTGCAAACTGTACCATGTGACATATCAAATGAAAGGTCTTGTTGTGAGGGTCTCAAATATATTTTTTTTATAATTTTAAAATAAATAGTTTCCAAGTTATTTAATAAAATTGACCATTTCCCCGTTATCTTCGAAACTACTGAGATTAAAATTTTGGGAAATGCATGTTAATCGATCGTAAGGCGTGTAAGAATGTGATTGCTGGATGCTGAGGAATAATTGATGAACAATCATCTTAATTAAAATTGAGTCACATGAGTGTGTTTTTGTTTTTTTAAGAGATGGAGAGGTTCCCACTCCGGAAATAGCGAGGCCCAGAGTGCCCCATGAAATACTATTCGCCATAGGAGGATGGAGCGGTGGTTCCCCAACGAATTACATGGAAACATACGACACAAGGGCAGACCGTTGGGTGAAGGTGGAAGAAGTCGATCCGATGGGTCCAAGGGCCTATCACGGCTTAGCCGTTGTGGGATACAACATCTACATGGTGGGCGGTTTCGATGGTATGGACTATTTTAATTCGTGTCGTTGTTTCAATGCGGTCACCAAGAGTTGGAAAGAAATCGCTCCGATGCATGCCAGAAGGTGTTACGTGAGCACCACCGTTGTCAACGACATGGTTTACGCCATGGGTGGATACGACGGTCACCATAGACAGAACACGGCAGAAAAATACAATCACAAAACGAACCAATGGTCCCTGATAGCGCCGATGAATATGCAAAGATCTGACGCCAGCGCTTGTACTCTGAACGGTTGGTAATGATAAAAAATTCCAAATATCTATTCTTGTATTTTTTTTTCTATTAGGAAAAATTTATATAACAGGAGGTTTTAACGGGCAAGAATGTATGCATTCGGCTGAAGTGTACGACCCGGACATTAACCAGTGGAGCATGATCAATCCGATGAGGTCCCGCAGGTCTGGCGTCTCCTGTATAGCTTATCACGGTCACGTCTACGTAATAGGAGGCTTCAATGGTATATCGAGAATGTGCAGCGGTGAAAAATTCAACCCGTTGACGAACACCTGGACCCAAATCCCGGACATGTACAATCCTCGTAGCAACTTCGCGATCGAAGTAATCGACGACATGATCTTCACAATAGGCGGGTTCAACGGGGTCACGACAATATACAACGTCGAATGTTACGACGAAAGAACCAACGAATGGTACGAAGCGACAGACATGAACATTTATAGATCGGCATTGTCGGCGTGCGTCATTAGCGGACTACCAAATGTCAAAGATTACATCCACAAACACCGAGAACGACTCATGGAGGAAAAAAGACAGAAGATGATTGCTCTGGAGGCACAAAGGCAAGCTTCAATGGTCAACAACAACGATCACCAAAGGGCCCAACATTCCCAAGCGCACGCCCAAAATCTTCAACAACTCAACATGCTCCAACAGTTGAACGTAAACGTTCAACATCAGAATCAAAATATGGCATTGCCACCAGTGCCCAATCCTCCACCCATGCCTATGGACGTAGAAGACGTCAACAACGTCCCGATCAATCATAACAACAACAACAACAACAACAACGAGTGAACGAACATTTTACCTTTATCGTAAATTATGACTGTGATGACAAATGTGATGTGTGGCATAATAAGAAATTTTAAATTTCGAGTGGTTATAAACCTACCTGTGTATAGGTGCTACAGCACTATTATGAGGTCGCTATTTATTACATACATATATTATTACATACCCTATAGGGGACCAGGACTCTTTTTTACATGCATACATACATACATACATACCTATACTATTTAAGAATTTATTTTATACATGTAATCAATAAATAAATAGAATGTTCCTTTATAGATAATCACCTATTATAATACCTACAGTACACTGTATTTATTATATGTAGTACCTATTTACTTTTTATTTATTTACAAGTAGGCACCTTTTTTTTTTCGAGTAAAAAGAGTCGAAGTTTTGTTTTGTATTTATAATAGAATTCGAGAAATTTGGAAAAGTACGTAATTTTTACAGTTCTGCATTTCTTTTTTAAATTTTAGGTTCAGTAGTATCGGAGGTATGAGAAGGAACGGCCAATTTCTGTCTATTTTCTTAAATAACTTCAAAACCATTTATTTTAAAAATAATATATATATATATATTTGAGACCCTCACAAGAAGCCCTTTCGTTTGATATGCCACATGATGTACTTTACAACAACTTTTTAAATTTTTTAGTTTAACCCCCCCCCCCAAAAATCTTATATTTAACATTTTGCAAACTGTTCCGTGTGACATATCAAATGAAAGGTCTTGTTGTAACGATTTCAATTATATTTCTTTTACAATTTTAAAATAAATAGTTTTTAAGATATTTAAGAAAATTCCTATGGCCTATGGACAAATTTTGAATATGAGGGTCATTTTTGGACCCTCCTCACTAGAGCCAGATAATAAGAACCGATTTATGGACTTTTCATAGGGTTTCCTGTAATATCTAGTATTTTTTTTTTGAAAATTTTAAGCCCAATATTTTCAGCGTTAAAGGGGGAATGGTTAATTTTCTTAAATGACTTTAAAACCATCTTTTTTAAAAGTACAAAAAAATTATATTTGAGACACGGTACAGTTTACAAAAAAGAAAAGGAAATTTTATCATTCCAACTTGCCCCCCAAAAGGTAACCCTACTTTTTAAAATTCTGCAAACTACACCGTGTGACATATCAAACAAAAGGGCTTGTTGTCAGGGTCTCAAATATATTTTTTTTATAATTTTAAAATTAACAGTTTTTAAGTTATTTAATAAAATTTACCATTTCCTCGTTAACTCCGAAACTACTGAAATTATGGACTTTTCATAAGGTTTCCTGTAATATCTAGATAAAGAGCTATTTTCTGTATTTTTTTAAAAATTTTAAGCTCAATATTTTCAGTGTTAAAGAGGAAATGGTTAATTTTCTTAAATTACCTTAAAACCATCTTTTTTAAAAGTACAAAAACATTATATTTGAGACCCTCGCAATAAGACCTTTCATTTGATATGTCACACGGTACAGTTTGCAAAAAGAAAAGGAAATCATTCCAACTTGCCCCCAAAAGATAACCCTACTTTTTTAAATTCTGCAAACTACCCCTTGTGACATATCAAACAAAAGGGCTTGTTGTGAGGGTCTTAAATATAATTTTTTTATAATTTTAAAATTAACAGTTTTTAAGGTATTAAATAAAATTGACTATTTCCCCGTTATCTCCGAAACTACTGAAATAAAATTTTTAAAAAAATATTGAAAATAGTACTTCACCTATAAATTACCGAAAAACCTATAATAAGTCCATAATCTATAAAGAACATGGTAAATTAGTATTATTGTCGTCTTTTAATAGAATAATTATTAACTGTGGGAGAAAAATGACCATAAGATTAAAATTTGTTGGATTTCTATTTTTGGCAATAAATAATTTTTATAGTAGATATTTCGATTTGAAAATAAATATCAGACACATAACGGGTTAGTGTGTCAGTTGCCACCGGCGGCAGACACCCCCGGGAGTAAAAAATTACTACAGTTATTGAATTCTTCTGGCCATTTGTATCCATCACCATATTTTATAGATATTTACTTCAATAAACCGTTCGAGGAGAATTTTTATCAATGGAAGAATGGCACAAAAGAAGTTTCGTTTGCACCTTGCAAGAAAAATTTAGCTAAATTTGAAAAATCGATATCTATTAAGTAGGTACCTATGTCAAAATTGATCATCACTAAAATTTACTAAATTCTCCCAATAAGAAATTATAAACAACAAAAAAGAAATAAAATAAATTCAAGTATAAAAAAAATAAGATTTAGTACCGAACCTATGTATGTATATATGTACTATGTACCTATTGTAATTGTGTTTTGTAAATTTGTAAACAAACTAGATACATGTGTATGATAGAAGAAGAAAAGGTGGTAAATCCACGCCTCCACCTGTTACCGTTCAAATACAAATTGTGATTATTTGAAGCGCCGGCGCGATCGGTGGTGTTCACGTGAAAATGCGTATAACAAGGGTGCTTTTTTCACTTTATCAAACTCTGAAGTTTTAACCTCATGACGAACGGTCTTATCTTATGATTACTAGAGCGGTATAATTTGAGGGTGCACAGTCCAAAGACAAAAACTACCCTGTTCTTATCATAATAAAGTAACCACACCACGTAAGTAATTTTTATACTTATATAGAAGGGGTTAATTAAGAGGGTTGCAATTTTTTTTATTTACAGGAAAGAAATGTATTTCAAATGTGTTATAATCATGGTGTTTGCTTTTGCGTTGGTAAAAAGCCAACAAATTATAGAAGCTGAAACTAACATGGACCCGACAACAACTCTGGATTGCCATAAACGAATGTACACATACAGGGTGACCCAAGAAGATGAAAATGGTAAACAATGTTGGGATACTATAACTGTTATGGCTTGTTGGGGAAGGTGCGACACCAACGAGGTATGTATGTCAATTTAATTTAACTGTTTTTCATATACAATCCTTTAACTGTTTTCTGTATTTTTTTCAAAATTTTAGGCTCGGTAGTTTCGGAGATTTGGGAGAGAATAATAAATTTTTGTCTATTTTTTGTATAACTTTAAAACCATTTACTTTAAAATTAAAAAATATATATATTTGAGACCGTTACAACAAGACCTTTCATTAGATATGTCACACGGTACAGTTTGCAAAATGTTAAATATGAGATTTTTTTGGGGGAGGTAAACTATAAAATTAAAAGTTGTCATAAACTACATCATGTGGCATATCAAACTAAAGGGCTTCTTGTGGGGGTCTCAAATATATATTTTTTTAATTTTTAAAATAGATAGTTTTAAAGTTATTTAAGAAAATAGACAGAAATGGACCATTTCCTCCCTTACCTCCGAAACTACTGAACCTAAAATTTTGAAAAAAATGCAGAAAGTAGTTCTTTACTTATAAAATGCAGGAAAACCTACCGATAAGAAGTTCACATAAAAAAAAATTAAAGGATTATATATGAAAAATTAATTCTTTTGGGGTTAAATTATTTTCTGACCTAATATTTATAACAGTGTGGCAAAGAAGGCGACAGGTATTTATAATATTTTTTTCTAGATATCTGATTGGCGTTTTCCTTTCAAAAAATCAAACCACCCCGTATGTGTTCATCATGGTCGAAATAAACTACTGGCAATTTTAAGACACTGCGAAGAAGGTGCACTTCCTTCCGCTGCCCGTTACGAGTACTTGGAGGCTGCCAGTTGCCGATGTCAGACGTGCTCTTCGTCGAACACGAGCTGCGAAGGTGTTAGATACCGACCCCATAGATCTCACCCTGACGTTATGGGATTCGGCGACACCGGCGTTTATACTAACAGAATTTAATTAAACCATATAACGGCCCAGCTGTCTGTATTCTTTTTCTCATTCACTTTTATCAGTATTTATTATTATTGTACAGGATTGCCGATTGCGATAAAAATAAACAACATACCTACCTAGGTAATAAATGTGCAGGTACCTACGTAACCACCTAAAAATGTATTTTTCTCTATTATTTTGAGGATTGTTTGTTTGCCTAATAGTTGTAAGCAAAATGTCAATTTAATGAAAAAATAAATGACTTAAAATAATTCCCTCTTTTTTTTATCATTATAAAACCTACGACATAACGTATAAAAAAAATAAAAAATTTTAACGAAAGAAAAATTATGTCTTGAATTAATTGATTAATAATGATATTCAATATCTAATGAAATGCAAATAAACAAAGATAGGTACATATTTTTATAGTGCACCTCCCTATTTCATTCCTTAAATTTATGCCAAATCACAAAGGGCAGATCTAGTTAACGTATTAAAACAGTTCCAGAAATAACAAAATTACCAACAGCTGTACGAGTGAACGAACAAAAAAAAAAAACTAAAAAACAAATGTATAACGATTAAATAAAATATCATCCTTTTAATTGTTGTTTTTTAGTCGTTTTTTTTAACAAATGAAAGTGCTTTAATTGTTTTTTTTTAAACAGATGAAGAGAATAAAAAATACGAAATTATTTTTACATTAGGTAATATTTTTAAAGGATGAGATGAAGTTCTCCAGTTTACTCAGTCGATTAAATTGCATAAACCATTTCGCTCGTAATACTACAGTGTCCTCTAGTTTCTTAGAAACAAAAATTATTTTGCGATATAACTTACATAATCGCGAACATTTCGAGAATTTTAATTTGTAAGATGAAGAACGGTACGTTTAACAATGACATTATCATGGAAAAGAGTAATTTCTGCCCACTTTTTCCAGATCACTTTTTTAAATTAATTCTCACATTAAGAACAAATCTGCAACTTTACCTAAATACATAATATCTAAGTTCCTATTTGTATATATCTACATATACAGCGCATATATACTCTGTTGTAAATTATGTAAAAATATATATCTATTCCTTTACATTAAAAAATCTGTAGGCCTACAACAGGCGTGTATTGTACCTATATAGAAATATCGGTATAGAAACGTATTTTCTTCCTGGTAGGTAAATTATTATCGATGGGTTTTGATGAAGAGGCTAATGGACAAAATTATGATTGAATGAAAATGTAATCTTTAGGTAGACCCTTATCATGTTTTGTGTGGAGAGTAGGTGCATTTAATGTACGCCCCGATAATTTTTTAATTATTCACCTTCGCGATGTAAATAGCGAATGAAAAGAGTGGCAACAGAACAAAAGCCTGCATTTTAATTAATTGTAAGCGAACTCGGAATCATATGCGGTTATATGCGATATGTATGTTTTAAAATTCCATAAATGGCAAATAAATAAATAAAAACCAAATTTGCAATACTTAATTAACTACCAAATAATTGTAAGAGCCTCGATTATTTTGTTTGTTTTCTCAGGACCTCATTTTTACCAATTATTACGAAACAAAGTAAAATATACATTTCAATGAAATACATAAGACTCACCCTCCCTGGAGATTAAAAAAAAACCACGGTTATTAATAAACAAAACACGTCTTTAACTCACGAAAATTACACTACAAATGACTTGTAATAATTTCGTCATACAACAATGCAACTATTTGACAGCTGAAAATAGCTCAACAATGGCATAAAACAATAGAATAACAAAATACCATTGTTGCTCGATTACGTATTTTGTTTTATATAACCACAAACTCTATGGCATGAAAATATTTTTTTTAATTAATAAATAAATAATTACGTTCTAATATTAACGATTGTAACAATAACCTTTTGAAAATAAACACCTTATACGTTAAACCCTAAACAATAATCCCTAGCTACTGGGGTTTCCTTTGTAATAACATTATTACAATTACTAGAATGTAATTATCAAAACCTGTAGGTTTCATGAACAATATAAAAAAGTAAAATATCAGACTCACCCTTCCTGGAGATTAGCAAAAACCCACGGTTAATTAATAAACAAAACACATCTTTAACTCACGACAATTACACTACAAATGACTTGTAATAATGTCGTCATACAACAATGCAACTATTTGACAGCTGAAAATAGCTCAACAATGGCATAAAACAATAGAATAACAAAATACCATTGTTACTCGATTACGTATTTTGTTCTACATAACCACAAACTCTATGGCATGAAAATATTTTTTTTTATTAATAAATAAATAATTACGTTCTAATATTAACGATTGTAGCAATAACCTTTTGAAAATCAACACCTAATACCTTAAACCCTAAACAATAATCCCTAGCTACTGGGGTTTCCTTTGTAATAACATTATTACAGTTTCTAGAATGTAATTATCAAAACGTGTAGGTTTCAGGAACAATATAAACAAGTAAAATATCACTCACCCTTCCTGAAGATAAAAAAGTCACAGTTAACTAATAAACACGTCTTTAACTCACAACAATT
This sequence comes from Agrilus mali, assembly GCA_029378335.1. Taxonomy (NCBI): domain Eukaryota; kingdom Metazoa; phylum Arthropoda; class Insecta; order Coleoptera; family Buprestidae; genus Agrilus; species Agrilus mali. The sequence continues at coordinate 28,339,467 of CM055658.1, read as the reverse complement.
CCACAAATAACTAATTGTTCTAAATGCAATAGATATAAAAAGAAATCCACACAACAATGTAGATGTCAAAAAGTTTACCAGAAATTTCCCAACAATGGCCGAACAAATAAAATGGCGTTAATTTAGGATAAATATTTTTATGAAGTTATTTTACTATCTTTATGTACTTTCTAGTTACGTATATATTTATTTTGATAAATTTAAAGCATTAAAACAAAACCCCTCAAAATCTTTAGGTTTCATAAGTCTAATATAAGATGTAAATTAAAATGTTGTACTTAGGTAACAAATTAATCTACACGAACGTTTATCGTATAAATTTGTCCTAAGTCACCTTGCTTGTTTACGACATTGTAAACAATTCATTTTTATAACAACTCAACAGAGGAACAAAGTAAAATATGCGATAAAGAAAATATTAAACTCACCTTCACAGAAGAGAAGATATTCGCGGTTAACCAACACCAACACATGTATGTAGTAATATTTAACTCACACGTTTATCACTACCGGCTTATTTATTGAACATCAAGTTAATTTACTTATAAATCAAATTAAAATGTTAATTTCGGCTAGTAACAGTGCAACTGGCAGATAGTTTGTTAAAAAAATTTCAACAATGGCCCAAAATAACAGAATGACAACAGGTACTACCAACGTCGTGTATCACATAGGTTACGATAACTATAACTGACTATAACCACAAAGTCTATGATTTGAAAACCAATTTCATAGAACTTAAATAAATAGAAGGGGCTATCTAAAATATTTTGTAGATAAAAAATTATTTGTTAAATAAATATAAATCAGAAGTAGGTATTTATTTTTATTTTTCTATAGTAATCAGCCAGTATAATATATTTACAATTTTTTACTAATAGGTAACATATATTTATTTACACTTCAGAGTAAATTCGCCGTATAATAATGCCTTTTAGTTCAATTTCTGAAATCAAAGGCATCATTTTACGGTGAATTCTTTTTTTTCTTTGTTTATTTAGTCTTTTTTGCAATGATAACATGCACAGGAAACAGCTGACTTGAAAGTAAGGGTTCTGGCACCATCCACACAATACACCCTTGCTTCCACTAGTTCGGTATCCATTATATTGCAACATTGTCCAACAGAAGTAACAGGTTGATTCGAGCTTGTTTTTGGTCCAGATGGTACAGCCCAGCTTTCGCAAAATCCCCGACATGCATTTGTTGTCATATGAAACTCGACACACCCTGGTATACTGATTTTTCTTGTATGGCCTCAAAAAAAAAAATATCAAAATAAACGTGTTGTCGATCGTACCTTGTTTTATTAATCAGTCATTTTTTTATTAAAAAAAAAAGAAAAAAGCCAGACTAATGCCAAAAAATGTTTTTTTTTGCGATTCTTTCGCCAAAAATAAAATAATAATTTATGAATTTATTACCTATTTTATGACATCCTGGTTGTTTCCAAGAATCCTTTGATGTCGTTAATGTTAAAAAAATGTGGCAGATAAAGAGAAACATCAAGATCCTGTAGGAAGACATCCTGCAAAGATAATTTTCGTAAAATTACTTTTTTTTAATTATAAATTTTTTTTTTAACAATTAATTATAAACAACAATATAAAACAATAACAAAAATAAAAAAAATCTTACTTGCGGAATGTTAACCGCTGATGCCGAGCTATCACAAGAATGCACACAATCCCCTGAACGTCCCGTTCAAGAATGAAACTCTTTACCACCCCAGGCATATATTCTGTCTCATTCTTGTGCATTTATCCCCACTTGGGGTGCCATTTACACCCCCGCAATTCTTGACGTTTATCGTCAACACATTATAAAGATTCATAGCAAGATTAAAAATACATTCTTAAAACGTCTTAACAAGTACAACTTAGATAGGTACTTTAATAAAAGAAAAAAATGGGAGCATTTAATTTTTTATTGTTATTTTTTGCAAATTATACTTTTAATCAATAACTTATATATTGTCATATTGTTAGTATAATTATAAATGTAGATGAAGGTACTTGAAAAAAGATTTTATTTCATGTATTTTTTATACCTATATTAATAAACTTTTTTTAAATATATTAAATAAAGAACGCATTTACTACTTATATATTGTGAGATCTATTCAATGCTATGTTTTTTTATAATTAGAAGAACTATTTACTTTTATTTATTGTAATAATTTAAAATATATATACATATATGATATTTACTTACCTCACACATACACACACACACACATATAAATTTAATTTTGTTAGAAATCATACCCATTGCGCCATCTACATAGTGTAATGTAAAATAAAAATCATCGTTTTTTAGAAATTCACTAAAAATTAGAATAGTTGCGCCATCTGTGCAATTACTGTAAAACAAACACTCTTGTTTTTATTTAAAAATCTATATTGTGGCGCCATCTGTATCAGAACACCGAAGAATACAATCAACCTAAGAGCGCCAATTTTTTTTTAATACTTTTAAATAACTTTAATTATAAAACTACAATATACGTAGCAACAAAAATAAAAAGTAAAAAACGTAATTTATTTATTGTATCGAAATTCATTTGTCATAAAGTAATTATATTATTATAATTTATTAAAAGAAATAGGTAAATAATCTAAACTATTACATAATTAGGGCGAATTTAAAAACATTGCAATAGCTGGATCTTCTGCTTCATATGTTACGAGAACGTCTCTAAATTTATCAAGTAATGCTAATAATTGTCCTCGTCTTAGGTTTTCTAAATACATTATTTCCTCTAGGTGATGTTCTCCAAGAAAATATTGTTTTCTACATAACTTTGCGAAAAGGTTTAAATCGTCGGAGTTAGACGAAGACGGTATCTAAAATAGAATGTGTGTACAATTAATTAGCCTTGAATAAAGTAAATTATTTACCCTAAAAATTATATTACGTTCCTCTTCTGGAAAATCTAATAGTAAATCTTCATGATAGTCTGCTTTTTCTTCTTCTACTGATGTAAAACTGCTATTTGGTAAACTAAAAAGATACAAGCAGTCAGTGAAAAAGTTTTTTTTTAACATTATATGCAATACACACTTTATACTTGTTTGTAGCTCAGATTGCGTTCGAGGCTCTGGTGTGCCAGAATTCAAAGATATTTCACTTTCAGATTCAGTTCTAGAAGAACGATAAATACCTGCTATTTCGTTGGTACCACTACTTCTAAAACTGTAAGACCCTGTTTTAATTTCTGACCTGCAATTAAATATTTTTTTGTTAGAACACTTTAAATACACAAAAAAACAAATACTAACATGTTGTGGTGCAGCCTGCCGTTATTTGAAGGTATGTACATAATATAAGTATGTAACTGCAACAACAAATGGTGCTGAAGCATCCAAATTATCATTTGAACTAATTGCGACTGTTGTACAGGGTGACAGAGAGGATTACATTTTTGGCCCAGCGACATGGGTAATGAAAAATCACTAATAACCCTAATTAGATTCACATTTGGAAAGGCTTCATTGAATTTTTCAACTAATGGAGAATTTAGATGAAGTGGTGCATCTGGAGCAATAACATATTTATTTGTTGAACAAATTGGATAAATAACTGTTGCTTTGGCCCAGTAAACCAGATGTGCAGTTAATTCAAACACCTGTAAATAGTGTAATTTATATTATTAAAATATTTTTTTATATTTTTAAAAAACTACCTGTGATAAAGTAATATCGGAATCAATGGCCAGAGTTTGAAGACTTTTTAATGGGGAATACTGAGATAACATTCTCACAAGAGATGGAGATCCATCCAGAGACATAAAATCATAAAGTTGATGTAAAGGATAGAAAAGCAGCAAGCTGTGATAGGGACGCAGGGCTTTAAGGCATCTGTGAAACAATGTGAATTAAAATAATTACAATACAAAGCAATTTTATTGTACCTATCAACATCTTCTGGTTCAACGATTTTTCCCCTTAAGTGCCACTGATGTACTTTTTGTGGTAAACAGAAGCTCAATGGAATCCATTTATTAATTCTTATATTGACTATACCTAGAAGTTGTCTGGACTTTATAAATTAATCATGTTTATTCAAAAATAAACTACCTGTATTACAAAGATCTTCATATAAGTTATTTATGTTTTTAGCAAGCGTACATTTTTCTAAAATAGTTTGAAATGCAATCTCAGGTGTACTAATACAACTGTCATCATGAATAGCCATCATTTGCTGAGTCTGATCTGATATATATCCACATCTTTTTTCTTCATGCCTTAAAGCAACACCTACCCTTTTACTTAAATCATAATAACACTTTACTGAAAACGCAATTTCCACTGTAATAAATGCAAATATTAAACATATAATTGATGCTTACCAACAGACTGGCTAGCCAAGGCTTGTAAAGCAAATACAATATTGAGAAGAAGCCCAGATTCATCTTGAGTTTTATTTCTTACTTGAACTAAAGTTGGATGACTTACAAATCTAACGTCGTTTACTTTTAATTCAAATTTTTGATTACACAATTCAGGCTTAACGGCAAAAAGAGATGATAATACTTCATCAGTAAATCCCATAAGGCCCCCTTTATTGTTTATGTTTGAAATAGGTAATGATGGCGACTGAAGTAAGTCTTCTGTAGCAGGTAAAGAATACTGATTTTTCTTCCTGGTACTCGTGGGTTCTACTCGTTCTTGCACTTGAAAGGGATAACGAAAGAGCAATCTGTCCCCTTTACTATCTGATTTTATTAAAATAATGCATAATGGATTCACTTCCATTTTAAGTTAAAAAATTAAGTTTGTGTATCAATTATTGGACTTTTTGCTTAAATGCAAAGCTGCGTAAATATGGAACAACTAGTTCTTTTTATACTTTTAGTTTAATATAATAATTTATTTAAATAAAAACAAACATATTGTACAGAAATTAAAACTTAACCTCAATTTTAACAACGTCCTTGAAAAACAATAGAAAATCTATGATTCTATATCATTCTATGATCGTAAGTCATAATCATAACATAACCTCTCTGTTAGTTGTCAAAAGTTGCAGTAAAAAACTTCTTTTTACATTTTTTAAACCATAACTTCTTTATTCAATTCTAAATGATAAAAAATAAATAAATGTATGTTATAAAATAGGATTTACTACTCTCAAATATATTACTTAGTGGAGTAAGAAAGTCGTAATTTTAAAATGGGTAATCAACTTGTTGGTATTGCCCCTTCACAGATTTATCCAGTGGAACATTATCTAACGGAATTAACAGATTTAAAATTTGATATTAGGTAATGTACTTATTTGTAACATTCGAGAGAATTAAAATTAAATGTTTTTCTTTAGCATGGGAAGTACCAGATTTTTAAAAGTAGCACGAGCAGAATCACAGGAAGGTCTTATAGTTGTTAAGGTGTTTGCTATACACGATCCTTCGCTTCCTCTCCAGCCATATAAAGATCGTTTAGAAGATATTCGTGTAAAATTAAGTTCTGCTGTGAACTGTTTACCATTTCAGAAAATAATTGTTAATGATAGAGCAGGCTTAATAATTAGAGAGTACGTTAAATATAGTTTATATGACAGAATAAGTACTAGACCGTTTTTAACCACCATTGAAAAAAAATGGATTACATTCCAAGTTCTTTATGCTTTACATCAGTGCCATAAAGTAAGTACAAATACAAAAATTCCTTTGAATTGAATAATCAATTTGTATTTAAAAGGTTGGTGTTTGTCATGGAGATATCAAATTAGAAAATATAACTATTACTTCATGGAATTGGATATTGTTGGTGGATTTTGCATCATTTAAGCCAACATTTTTACCTGAAGATAATCCTGCAGACTATTCTTATTTCTTTGATACTTCACGTAGACGTACATGCTACATTGCACCAGAGAGATTCATGAAAACTTTAAACTCTGACAGTTTGTCTATATTGACTGAAACTTTTTGTAAACCTGGTGATCTCAAACCTGCCATGGATATATTTTCAGCAGGGTATGTTATTAGTTACATACATACTTTCTCATAATATAACTTTGCTGTTTTTAAAGATGTGCTCTTTTGGAGTTGTGGAATGAGGCTAGTCCAGTTTTTGACCTATCACAGTTGCTGGCTTACCGATCAGGTGACTATTCACCTCAAAGACACCTAGATAAAATTGAGGATCCTGCATTAAGGACACTATTGTCAAGTATGATGCAAAGGGATCCTAATCAGCGTCTTTCTGCTGAATTGTATCTTTCTCAAGAACGTGGAAAACTTTTCCCCGAATACTTTTACACCTTTCTCCAACCATATATGCAGATTTTCTCGTCCAGTCCAATTCTTTCTTCAGATGAAAAAATTTCCCGACTTAAGAAAGATATAAAGAATATTTTTAACTTCTTAAGAACAGGGGGATACAAAGACGAAGGGGAAACCGTACAAGAAAACGAAAAAGAGGACGTTCCTAAATTAAATTGTATAGACGATAATGGACTTGTCATAATTACGTCCTTAGTAACATCTTGCATCAGGGGACTTCACGATTGTACTACTAAATCTGATTCATTAGATATACTTCTGTTTTTGGCAGCGCACGCCAACGAAGAAGCTATTTTGGATAGAATTTTACCTTATATTGTAAGGAATCAATCAATAATCGATTTTTTTCATTTTTTTTAATTTATACATTTTAGTTATTTTTAAGCAGAGATCAAAATCCGAGAGTAAAAGTTGCAGCAATAAATACAGTTACCCAGTGTCTTACTCTTATTAAAAGGGTTCCACGTTCGGATGCAAACATTTTCCCAGAGTACGTTCTACCCGAACTGTCCCCTTTGGCAACGGACCCTAATACGAGCGTTCGGGCTGCATATGCGAAAAATATTGCCACTCTGGCGGAAATCGCTTTAAGATTCTTGGAACAGACACAAACGGATTGGTGCGATACCAGAGGAAGCGCTGGAAAGCAACAGTATAGCGGAGTACCGCGAATGAATTATGAGGTTGAACTGCAAACCCTCCATGAAATGGTACAGCAGTCTGTGAGCACTCTCTTAACTGATACCCAGTCTATCGTTAAGCAAACATTAATGCAAAACAGTATAACCAAACTGTGCGTTTTCTTCGGAAGACAGAAAGGTATTATATAGTTTTAAATTTAATTTATATTTAATTTCCCACTTGTAATATATGTTCATTTTGAAGCCAACGACGTCTTACTTTCTCACATAATCACTTTTTTAAATGATAAGGAAGATAAAGAATTGAGAGGGGCTTTTTTTGATTGTATAGTTGGAGTTGCCGCGTATATTGGGTGGCATTGCTCCACAATTTTGACGCCACTTTTGTTACAGGTATTAAATAATAAACATACTTTCAGTATTTGTAATACTTTTGTTTCCCCAGGGATTAACGGATTGTTCAGAATTTGTCACGACAAAAAGTATAAATGCCATGTCTTCACTCACAGAATTGGGCCTGATAACAAAAACATCTTTGTGTGAACTGGTCGCTGAATGTTCTTCATTCTTAGTACACCCCAGTTTGTGGATTAGGCTTGCAGTTGCAGGATTCGTATCTACAGTAGCTAAAAATTTGTCCATTTTAGATGTTCAATGTAAAGTAATGCCAATATTAAGTATGTATATGAAGTATCCGTTAATTCAAATCGAAAGGTAATTTGTCTTAAAATGCCCAAAAAAAAAATTGTACATCGGCTTTATTATTATAGAGCTGAGTTAGTGTTGGAGTCGCTGGTCAGTCCAATTCCCAGAAGCGTCTTTGATAGTGTTATAAAATATTCGGACATAGACTTGTTATTTGAGACATTAAAAGAAAGGCAGAATGCCAGATTTTTAGTGAACAGTGGACGAGTTCCCTCCTACACTGATATGAATTCGTCTCTTAAAAGTGTACGTTTTTTTTATTCTTGAAAGTTTTAATTTATTTTCTTTTATGTCCAGTTGTTTAGGAGATTGGTAGCAGATGGGATGACCGATTCAATTGAGGACTATTTGTTAATGATGAGCAGTCATTTACGAAAAATTCACAAACACAAAACTAATGCAGATGCTAAACACAACAAACAAATGGAAGGAAGGATCGAGATTAATAGTAATACTTCGAATGTTTGCGTTAATGTTTTCAATTTGGCCGAAAATAGGAGTAAGCTGGACTATTCACAAAAGTATATACACATATAATAATTTGATTATCTTTTATGATTTGTGTCGTTTTCAGAAGAATTCAACAGGTTCAAACAAATACCAATGCAGACTGGAGCATGTTTACGGCATCCAACTCTGATCAAAGTAATTCCGGAGGCTCCCTCTCTAAATTTAATTTAGGAAGTAGATCTTCCTCACCTATTCCCGATGGACAACATCAGTTTTCAGGCAGTAATTTAGGAAACATTAGTTTGCACGAAAGATCTTACATACAGTGTTAGTATTTGCCCAATTTATGTACCTTATTGATCCTAATATATACATAATATAAATGCAATCGTTACAGATAGGACACCGAATTGTAGTACAGAGTTAAGGAATTTACTAACTAGACAACAAATGCATTACTTAAAAGCTGTCAGGTAAATAAATACCAAGTTCAAACGAAAAGAAGAAGTTTAATTAATGTTTCTAACGTATTTATTAGGAGTAAAGAATGGAACGAACAGGCAGCTTGGCAGCCCCAACTGCCACCTCCAGGTTGGCGGTTGCGCGGTTCCTTGGTGGCCCATCTTCATGAACATCGGGGCTCAGTAACGTCACTGGTCTCTATTCCCTCATCTCCGTTATTTGCAAGCGCATCCGTGGACGGCTATGTTCGTATATGGGACTGTGCAAAAATGGAAGGTAAAAACATAGCCAATCGGTCCAAACAAAGTTATAGGACAACGGGAAGTGTCGCAGCAATGACAGTATGTGAAAACGGGCAGTCTTTAGCTGCTGCAACTCATGACGGCTCCGTGATGGTCGTAAGAGTCGATACTAATAACAAGTAAAAAGTTTTCTATATTTTTCTTTTTTCGAATAATTAACGAAGTACTTGTGGTATTTATAGGATGTCTTTAATACAGTCTCGACAAATAGATCGTGACGAAGACGGTTGCGCCGTAGACGTTCAATGTTTTGATTCGGGTCCCCAAAATATTCTGGTTTATGCGACTCTTTATGGATCGATTGTGGGATGGGATTTGCGGGCTCCTGGAACCGCGTGGCGTTTAGAAAACGGCCTTAAACATGGCGTAATAACTAGTTTTTGTCTTGACTATTACCATAATTGGTTGACTCTTGGTACCAGCAGCGGTTACCATATCGCTTGGGACATGAGATTCCAGCTGCCCATCACGTCAATAGAACATCCTTCAGGTATTTATCTAATTCATTTTTTTTTTCTAGTAAAAAAAAGATATTTAGTAAAATTTAAATATAGGTGCTCGGATAAGGAAAGTCATCAGTCATCCTACAGAACATTCCTGGATTATTTCTAGCGTTCAAGGAAATAACGAGATTTCCATGTGGAATTTAGAAACTGGTTTTAGGCAGTGTGTTCTTTGGGGAAGCAGTTCTCCCCCGTTATCAAAAACTCACGTAAGTAAAAAATCGATAATCATTTATAATATTATCAAAACAGAAATCATTGTCTTTTATAGATGGTTAACCACAGTGTGTGTGCTATGTTATCTGGATGTATAGATCGATCGGGCTTTTTACTGGCTGGTGGAACAGATCAACGTGTACGTTTTTGGAATTTACATAGTCCGACAGAATCGTGTCTAGTAGTTCCATCTCCAAACGATAACTTATCAGGAACGTCCCTGACGTATAAGCATCGACTGATTGATGGAACAAGCGTTATTCAAGAAGTCGCAGGACAATGTTTGGGACGCGGTACAGGAAGTAAAAGCGACGAGGTGCCGAGAGCTGGACCAGAGCCTCCACCACCAGGACACAGAGACTGTATCTCTGACATTGCTCTCTGTAAGGCATCGCAGTGCTTTTTATTAACTGCATCCAGAGACGGAGTTATAAAAATATGGAAGTAAATTGTTCCTTTTTTATTGTTAATTTTCGTTTTTAAATACTTTAATATTGTTTTTAATATGTATCTTATTAATTAAGAATGTAAGATATAATTTTTAGAAATATATAATTGTTAAGCAAGAATTATTTTCCTAATTATTACTACAAACCCGAAAAAAGTTTTTAGAGTAGAGGTGTGTTAAAATCATATTTAAATAAATTATTCTTTGCCTGTTGATCATAATTCGATCATAAAAAATCCATTGATGAACAAGAGAAAAAGGTAATGAATCGTTTTGACCACTTTTTTTAAAATCAATATTAAAAAAGGAATAAATAAAATGAAAATGGTACTTAAGTGTCTTGTCTTTGCTAATTTATAACATAAAAATAATACAAATATAATATAAAATAAAATAGATAGATTATAGCATTGAGTATAGGCAACCTCAATACACCAGTGTATAAAGTAAAGCCTGTGCAACTGGGGTTAGACCAAGACAAAATCAATAATCTGGCGGCGGCGAAAATGTAAAATAAATAAAATATATAAATAAACTTAAAAATGAGGACATTTTGTGGGTTTTATTCTTTTTTACACTGATTGTATATGTGTAATATTTCTTGAGGTTTATAAGTCATTAATTGTTCATAATTTTTACCTATAAATATGCCAAAGTGTTCAACAAAATGTGGAAACAACGCAATTTTAAAGGTTAGGTTATGTTTAGTCTTATCCATGCTTTACTAATTTTAATTTTTTTATTATTTCAGCGCCCGAAAACAGGCGATGCCTTGTGCAAAGAATGCTTTTTTGATGCATTCGAAACTGAAATTCATTATACAATAACAAAATGTACATTATTTAAGCCTAACATGACAGTGGCGATTGCTGCATCAGGAGGCAAAGATTCAACAGTTCTTGCTTATGTTTTGAAACTATTAAATAAAAAATATAATTATGGATTAAAACTGGTACTTCTTTCAATCGATGAAGGAATAACCGGGTATCGTGACGACAGTTTAGATACTGTTAAGCAAAATCGAGATGATTATGAAATGCCTCTTAAAATATTGTCATACAAAGATCTGTATGGATGGTCCATGGATGAAATAGTAGAAAAAGTATGTTCAAATGATCACCACTCTTGTTGAGTAATAATTATTGTATTATTTATTGTAGATAGGACGTAAAAATAACTGTACTTTCTGTGGTGTATTTCGCAGACAAGCTTTAGATAGAGGAGCAGCCTTATTAAAGGTAGACTGCATAGCAACTGGTCATAATGCTGATGATATAGCAGAAACTGTACTAATGAATGTTTTAAGAGGAGACTTGGCAAGATTGAAAAGATGCACATCAATAATAACGGTTGTTTAAGAAGGTATTTTGAACTCTTTTCATTTTTAAAGACTTTGTTTTATTATTTTAGGGAAATGGAAGTGGAGAAGGAATCCCAAGAGTGAAACCTTTGAAGTATACATTTGAAAAAGAGATAGTCATGTATGCATACTTTAGAAAGTTATTGTATTTTTCAACAGAGTGTGTTTTTGCTCCTAATGCCTATAGAGGACATGCTAGAATGTTACTGAAGGATTTGGAAAAGATTGATCCTACTATAATAATGAACATAATTTATTCAGGTACTAATTTATTGCTCAAACTTTGTTACTGAGAGGTAAATTATGTTTTAACTGTAAATTTTTATTTAAAGGTGAGAGTATAAAAGTAAGTGAAAACTCTTCACTTCCTAGTTTAACTAATTGTACTGCCTGTGGCTATGTGTCTTCACAGCAACTATGTAAAGCTTGCATATTATTAGAAGGATTAAATAGGGGACTACCAAAATTAGGAATTGGAAAGTCTTCAAGAGTTAAACGAATTTTAACAGAAGAAAAATGTAACAACTCGTTAAATAGTTGCGATTTTGCAGAAGTTGGAAATTGTCTTTGTAAAAATGTAAGAGATAATTGTAGTAATTTAAAATAAAAATCTTTAATTTGTTAATTATGTATTTAATTGTAAGCAATTTTGATAAGGTGTAATTCTTTGGAGTAATTAAGGTTGCATAACTAGTAATCATTCATAGATCAATTATGGAATTTTGTATTATCTATGATAGTATGGATTGAAATCAAACGTCTCGTACATTCCGTATTTATTTATATAATGTATGTGTGTAGTTGTATAGTTTAATATTATAATTAATTATAAACGAAGGCATGGATTCAAAGCAATTTTTGTTAACTTCTCTTCGGAAAGAAATAACGGAATACCATTTACAAATAAAGGCTGTAATACAGGTATGACATATGCAGTTTTTTCTAAGTAAATTTGACATCCCTAATTTGACAGTAGTTTGGTAGTTTGACAAACGACCAAAATATTCATTGTCCATAATGTTGATACCATAGAAAGTCCATTTTGTATGTTTTTACAGGATATTAACGCATGCGCAGGATCATTGGCGCAACTTCAAAATTTGAATAGTGAAGGCCGTTCAAAAATTTCAATTTTAAGAAAAAAAATCGATGCATTTGGAGATTTAGCCAAGGAAAATAAGGATAGTGAACTGTTAAAAGAAATTGTACTTCAGAGGGAACTTTTATCCAGGTAAATTTTGAATTTAACTGTATAAAACTATAAACCATTAAACATTTATATCTTCTTAACGTTTAGTACAATGGAATCATTTAAAAAGGCGAACATAAAAGCAATGTTAGCGATAGAAAAGTCCAATAAAGAGGAGCTTCTTAAACTAAAGGATGAGGAAACAGCAATTCGGAATCGTCAAAGGCCAGATAAAAAGAATCTAGCAAAAATGAGTTCAAGCGTAACAGATCAATTATTATCGATAAGCAGACAATTAGCTGAAACAACTAAAAGAAGTGCAGATACAGTAGACGTCCTTGCATCTTCCTCTGATAGTGTTATCGGGACGCAGGAAGAACTCAAAGTCACTTCAACCACTATCAGCCAATCAGGAAAACTTTTAGCCAAATACGGTCGAAGAGAATTTACTGATAAAATTCTAATGTTTTTCGCATTTGGTTTCTTTCTTGCTTGTGTTATTTATATTGTTCATAAACGTCTTTTTTAATTTTTTATTAGCAGTAAAGGCACATTCATGTTTGACCATCATTTTCTGTTAAGAAAAATATATATAAGATGAGACAGTTAATTTATGAAATGTAATTTAATAACCAATTGCGATACATGACATTGAAGCGTTTTTCAGTTGATTACACTCGCCTAACGTTAATACAATGCGCTTGCGTTTTATTTAAGATATATAAGAGGAACAAATACCGCGCGAAACAAGATTATAATTTTAAACTTGAAAAGATTCGAATCAATTGTTTCCCCAGTGAACGCTTTGTTACTTTGCTGTTATTAATAAACAAACGACTTACAAAATGCAAATGTTTTTGTGGGTTTTATTGGTGATGTGCACATTAAATATGTTGTTCGTTGAATCAATTCCATTTTTTGAAACACTGTTCCCCAGACAGTATGATGGATACAATGGACATCGCACAGGGCGTAGAGAACACGATAATGGTCGTGGGGGTTACTACAGGTACAAGCAAATATGTAAAATTCACTCCATTTCCTCCCTTGGATTACCCGGAAGAAGAACTGGAAACGCTCCATGTCCCTAAAATAAGATTTTTTTTATCCATAAACTTTGTAAATATTTTTAGTATGTACTTAATATTTCATTTACCCATGTAAAAATATTTCTTTTTATAAACGATTATTAAATTATGGTTGTTTTAATGAATATGTTCGCAATTAAGCAAAAATAAGAACTTATTGAGCTATAAAAAAACTATAATTCTAATTTCATTAATCTTAATTTAATACAAGAGGAAAAAAAGGTAATTGTATTTGTAGATTTTATAAAGATGGTATATATAGGTAATAAGCGCCTGTTTCTATGTGATATTAATAATATAAAATTTATTTTAATTATGTGCAGAATAATCAAAATCAAATAAAATAAGTGAAGGTCGAAAAAATCGAAGATCAAACAAAGGATTTGTTTTTTAAATATAAGGAAAAACCGAATATATGGGTATGACTTGGTACGACTATGAAAGAAGTAAACATCTTTCTCAAAAATCAGCGTGAGATGAATATTATTATTTAAAAACAAAGAGATTCGTGTTTCTTGTTGATTATTCTAAACATGTACCATTACAAATTGACGCAATGAGAATGAATTTCGTTTAAAGCGACTTCCTGGCTTTTTAAGCATCTACCTACACTATTCAATATAAAATAAATTAGTAACAGGTAAATGAACTATGCATCAAAAGCGAGACTATTAACCTTCACAAGTAAAAATATTTTTATGTACTTATATTAATTTGTTTTTTTCTTTTAATTATATATATATATATGTACATACATATGGGTTTTATAAACCAGTACGCCCCTGACCATTAAAATTTATAATACATTTTTATTATATTTTTAAAATTTATAAAAATTTTAAATTAAAAATATAAACGATAAAATGTTTTATTGGAATGATATAATTATTTTATAAAGTATATATTTCTTTTAGTTGTATATATTTGATTTTGAAAAATCTAACTACGGACATGAATTTTTCATAGATAAAGGCCTGGTTATAAAGTTTTCTATGGAACGGTACTTTTATTATATTTCTATCATTTTTATCTATGATTTCTATTCGCATTCTATTGGTCTATCTGACATTTAAGTTGCTTGTAACGAGTAACAAGACATAACAAGAATTTTCCTGAAATAAAAAGAATAAAAAATGTTTTTTTTATAATTTTGTAAGATATTAATTTAGTGTTGATTGTGTTTGTTTAATATTTTGTTTAATGACGCCTCTCGGAATTAAAAAGTGATTAGTGAAAGCCAATGTAACGTGATCAAAAGTTTTTCCTCAGACTGTTATTTCCAGTTAATTCTTTTTATGGGCATTACAATTACAATTTTTAATTATTAAAATGATGATTAAGAAATGATACAAGTGTTACAGATGTTCCTCTTTCTGTTTAAGTCAAAATATCGACGAAAATATTACGTGACGTGGTCTGCAAATTTGTGTATATTTCTTTACTTGGGGTACATTTCGTTGCTGGTTGAAAGCAAATGCCAAGATTCTTCCAATTGTAGTGATAATGGAGTCTGCAAAAACAACACTTGTGTTTGCTATGATGGTTGGAAGGGATCACACTGCCAATATTGCAGTGGAAAAGTCAGGTAAACACATTGCTATTTGTTGAATAAATGAAAATTGTCATTTACATTGAATATTTGCAAGATATGCCTGTTTTTTTATCCCCCTTTATATAGTCCACGTTTGTTCAAATACAGTATGTTTGGAATGTTATTGTTAATAAACCAGCTAACAAATGTTTTGTTGTTATATTTGTAAAGATTGGGTACCTCCTCTGGAATCATTCATGATGGTTATGGTAATTATTCTCTGGGAACCAAATGCAGTTGGCTGATTGATGCATCCAATAATTCAATTACTCTACACATCGAAGAATTTGCTACAGAATGTGGTTGGGATCACTTATATGTATTTGATGGTGACAGTGTTGAATCACCCCTTTTGGCTGTCTTTAGCGGCCTCATGTACAAAGATAATTATCGAATTCGTAAAATTCCCGAAGTTGTCGTACAATCAGGATCGGCTTTACTTCATTTTTTCAGCGACGACGCATATAATATGTCAGGATTTAATATTAGCTATCGATTGAATGCTTGTCCCTCAACACTATCTCATGTAAATTGTTCAGACCATGGAGTTTGCATCGAAGGAGTTTGTACCTGCGACGGACGATGGACAGGAGTAGCATGTCACATAGAGAAATGTCCCAATAATTGTTGGGTGAATGCTAGCAGGGGTACTTGTGAGTATGGAAAAGGGTGCATCTGTAGAAAAGGTTGGAAGGGGGATGATTGTGGTCAGGCTACTGAAGATGGCTATTGGGAAAACGTAGCGACAAGGGGGTTCACTCCACCAGGATCTGCTTCTCATGGTGTAGCAGTTTGGAGGGATTCTATGTACATTGTGGCTGGAGAAAGCTACAACAGAGGCCAGATGTTGTACGTTTACGATTTCAATGGTTATGTATGGGAAACACCTCACATAAGCGACGGACCACCAACTCCTTTACACCGCTACGCCCATTCCACTGTTTTATACGGCGATAAAATATTTATATATGGGGGTGTTTTGGGAAATCGCGGTCCTACATCTGAACTATGGGCATTTGATGTAAGCGCAAAAACTTGGGAAAACATAACAGTACGTGTTGAAATCTGCAACGGTAGTAATCTACTTTGCGGCCCTTTAAAATCAGCAGGACATACCGCAACTCTGGTTACCAAGGTGAATAATAAGAAAGATGATCGAATGGTCGTAATTTTCGGCCATTCACCCCTCCTCGGTTATCTCAATACCGTCCAAGAATATTATTTTGGTACACGTGAATGGTTTGTTGTAACGACCCGAGGATATCCCGTGAAAGGGGGCTACGGACACAGCGCCAGTTGGGATCCTCTCACAAACAAAATATACGTCTATGGAGGTATTATTTCAGAAAGCGCCTCCACTCAAACTCTCAGTACTAACTTGTATTCTTATGAACCTGATAGCCGTATGTGGACTTGTCTTAGTGACGGCCCTTCAGCTAGATACCTTCATTCTGGTACTTTCGTATCTCCTGGACTTCTGTTAGTTTTTGGAGGAAATACTCATAACGACACATCTCACAGTTTTGGGGCGAAATGTTATGGATACGATTTATTAACATATGATGTTGTTTGTGACACGTGGCATGTTTTAAACGTGACTCGAAGACTTCCTGCTGATTTGGCTCGTTATGGACACTCTGCAGTCACCTTCGAAGGTTCTTTGTACATCTACGGTGGTTTTGACGGGCAAATGCTATCTGATATTTTGAAGTATACTCCGGGAAGTTGCGAACACCTTACCAATAAGAACTCCTGCTTGGGGACGAGACCGGGAGTAAAGTGTGTTTGGGATAGAAAAGGTTCCAAATGTTTGAAAATCCAAGACGTGCCCAACGTTGTTAAGACACTGCCCATCGATGAGGAGGAATTAATTATGCGATGCCCTGAAGAAATGAGGTCTTCTAGAGTGCACACAGAAATATTAAGACAAGAGAAATGTTCTCGAGCAGTTGATTGCGCCAGCTGTGTACAAACTACGCGCAATTGCGTGTGGTGTAGCAGTGGCGTATGCTCATACAACAAATGTCGTGATAACAGTTCAGAACGTGGAATCACGCAACTGGACCAATGTCCTACTGATTTGTCACCCACTTGTCGTCAGTTGCATACATGCACTGCTTGTATATCCCAAACCAGCTGTTCCTGGAAATACGAACTGAGTACTAAATGCATACCGTATCCCACAAATTTCTCGATGGAACCCGTGGCAGCCAATAACGCAGCCTCCGTAGAAACGGCTGTTCAATGTCAAAGGGTGTGTTCTGAATATACGTCGTGTAGGAATTGTACTCAGGAAGAGTGCATTTGGTGTCAGAACGAGGGTCGGTGCGTTGATAAGAATGCTTATACTGCAAGCTTTCCGTATGGACAATGTCGAGAATGGACAACGACGACTGATAAATGTCGGAGCGGGCGTGGAACCGAGGAAAAGTCCCAGTGCAGTTTTTACATGACGTGCGCCCAATGTCGCGATGATCCTGCGTGTGGATGGTGTGATGATGGTTCTAAGACAGGTCTTGGACGCTGTTTGCCTGGTGGATATGCTGGTAAGAAATTTCATTAATTCATTTTTAATTTTATTTATTCAAACTTACTTATAAATTTTTCAGGTCCTACGTTGCATACCCAGTCCCTCCCTTCGAGTACATGCCCTCATGAACGCTGGCATTTTACTAATTGTCCAGTTTGTCAATGCAACGGTCACTCAAAGTGTCAGGGCAACACGTCGGTCTGCGTGCAATGCGATAATTTGACCACAGGTTTGCATTGTGAAAAATGTATGGTTGGTTATTGGGGTAATCCTGTGAACGGGGGACTGTGTCAGCCGTGCGAATGTAACGGTCAAGCCACCCAATGTCAGCATGATACCGGTAAGTGTTACTGCACAACCAAGGGCCTAACTGGGGATCATTGTGAGAAATGCGACGTAACCAATCATTATCATCCGGATCCGTTGAATAAAGGAGCCTGTTTTTGTAAGTGAAATTTTTATATCGATACGATTATTTTTTTATAATACAATCTTTTTTCAGATGATTTGACAATCGATTATCAATTTACGTTTAATTTGTCGAAAAAGGAAGATCGTCACTATACAAAAATTAATTTCCGAAATTCTCCAACAAAGCCTGATATAGATGCAGACTTTCACATAACATGCAGCGTTTTGGCTAAAATGAACATAACTATAAGACGCGCCAATTCAAAAGAAGAGAAACCTATTCATACTAATCAAAATTGCACTACATTTAAGTACAAATTCTTAAGATCTGATTATGTCTTTGGAATGGAAGATAACGTCACCTTGACGACTTTCTATGTATACGTTTATGATTTCCAACCACCTCTTTGGATCCAAATTTCTTTTTCTCAATACCCCAAATTGAATCTTCAACAGTTTTTCATAACTTTTTCAACGTAAGTTAGGTGGATAATTTTATATTGTAATAACTATTTTACCGAAACTATTTTTTTTTAGTTGTTTCTTGCTGTTACTCCTTGCTGCCGCAATCTTATGGAAGATAAAGCAGCGGTACGATATGTATCGACGTCGTCAACGTCTTTTTGTTGAAATGGAGCAAATGGCATCACGTCCCTTTTCACAAGTCTTGGTTGAACTTGAAGTTAAAGATGTGAACGATCGAACGGATGACTCGGCGATTTACGTGCTGTCCTCAGCCGATTCTCTGAAGAAACATGGGAAGAAAAGAGACGCTCCAAGTCCTATTGCTCTCGAGCCATGTTTTGGAAATCGTGCTGCAGTTCTCAGCTTACTGGTTCGTTTGCCTACTGGTGGGGAACGACATACAGTCAAAGGCCAGTCGTCTGGATTGGCAATTGCAAGTGCACTCGTTACATTGGGAAATCCCCGAAAATTAAGCATAGATCCAGTCAAAACGGACACTGCAACTAAGACTACGAAGACGCGCAAGTCCCAAAGCCAACACCCGGATAGTTGCGTTTAATGGATTTACGTTGTACGGTGACTAGTTTTTCTATTATTTATTTTATCTATCTTTTTTGTTTCTTTATTAGATTATCTCGAGTTACTGTACGCAAACTATCTACCTATATATACGTTATAGTATAGTACTAGGATAGTGTCATGTTTGGACTATTGCATAATTATGTTCACATAAAATACAATCGACGCACTTTTGAATAACAACTAATATCCTCGAATTCATATTGTTTTAAAATTATTTTTAGATTTTTGTCCTTCTTTATTTTTACACATGAACGAAAACGTCCATATTTAATCTGATATCTCTTATTTTTATTGTAAATGTTTTCTTTTTCCAAAACTAAATAAGAATCTCGTACATATTCACGTATAAGATGTTTTATCAATAAAGAATCTCTTTTGGGTGCTTTTAGACAAATGGGGGGAAAACAATGATTTGCGTAAAATATATACATAATTCGAATTATTATTGATTTTTAATATATTGACAAGATGATGAATTACTAGTTTAAAATGCCATATTGTTATTGTATGAAAGGAAAATTTTCTATAATTATCTGACTTATCTTTTTGTATTGTAGGTGCAATTACGTATGGGCAAGTGTGACTGATTCAAAAAGGTGTATTTGTGTGTAAATTTATGTTTTTTACTGAGGATTTGAATCTTTATCTGTTATATACAGGGTGATAGACACATTAAGAACCTAAAATAACAAAACCAGAAATATTAAACTAAATATATGTTTAAAGTTAAAAAAAATGTTTTGTACAGAAAGCTAATTTAATAGGTTCAGAGTATTAAAACTTTTTCTTAATATTTGTTTAATTGTTTTCTTGGTTTTGTAGTATTGTACGTTCTTATTTTTAACTTTGAATACTCTTATGTTATTTTTTTGGACAAGGCCCGTCTATTTGGCTTAAAGGATATATTTAGTGTCTTACATCTTTTATTTTGAGAAAATCCTTTCATAAAGTCGAATCACTCTGTATATGTAATTTACTGGAAATTCTTTTTTGTACGATTTTCGAATGACTGTTTTTTACATAAATACATACACGTTAATTGATTCATTGATTAATTAATTAAATATTATTGCTATGCGCTAACTTTATTGACTGTTATTTATTTTACGTTTAGAATGTAGGGTGCTGACATTAATTAAGGAAATTTAATAAAAAAGGAAACATAATTGCAGGTACATATGTATATTTACTTGTAAAATGGGATATTAAGTTCGTATTTTGTGATATATATGTAGATATACTTCTTTCTTTTCATTTAAACTTTTTTAGTGTTAATTTTATTATTACTGCCTTTGTGTTACTTTTTTATTATTAGGTGAACCACTAAGGGAATATTTGATAACGAATACCTACAGCAGGTTAATATAATATTCAATACAAATATTTGTAAACAAAATTACATACTACACCTCTAAATTTTTTTGTATACAACATATATGTGTAGGTTTGTAGCTTGTTCAACTTTCATATTATCAATTTTAATTTCGATTTGTATTTGTTGTCGCAACTGATTTTTGAACTGAATAAAATAACTAGTCTTTTTGCATTTTGGTTTATATGTATTTATCTTGTTGGTGTAAGGGGGTAGTTTCGTTTTTATTGCCATCTAGGAGCGACTTAGAAATTAGAATTTATTGATTTAGCAAGACTGCAAATTTGTATATTGACCAATATAGATGTTTTGTATTCTTTCTTGTTCCCCATAAAATATTTTTAAAAAGAAATGGCAGAAGATGGAGAACAAGCCCATTTTAATCAAGATGGTAGCAAGAAAATAATTCATACTTATCCATTAGTGAGGGTGAGTCATGTGCGACTATTGATCTATTTATGAATATTTATTATTTATTTTTTCAGAATTCTGATATGTCAGAAGAGATGATTCAAGAATCTGTTGATCTTATTGTCACTGCGTGCGAAAAGTATTCAACAAATAACGAGGTAAGCTTTAATTTCTTTGGAAAAACGTAAACGATAACAGGGTGAATTTTAGATGGCCGCGAAAATTATTAAAGAACAAATGGACAGAAAATACGGTCCTCCTTTCAATGTGGTTGTCGGTGAAGGTTTTGGTTTTCAAGTAACTTTCGAAAAAAAGAATTTATTGTACATGTTCTTTGCTGGTAACTTGGCAATTTTAGCGTGGAAGTGCTAATAGTAAAACAGGTGTAACAGTTACACAAATAGACTGCTATTAATTATTATTTATTAGCGTATTACGAAAATATTTATGTACTCATTTTTTAGATATTATATAAATAATTTTTTTAAATATAATATAAAAATAATAATAAATGTACATTTATTTGATAATATCGTTTTTATTTTGGACTATTGCAAAAAGTCTAAACCTAATTATATTTAATTAACAATATGAGTAAATGGAATTCTACTACGTTATTAAAACACAGTTAATTACAAACTGAGTAATTGCAACAAGTAATTTTAACAATTCGATAAAAATTATAAAATAAACTTAAATAATTATTTATTCAGTCAGTTTATTAAGAATAAATCGAATTAAAAATTGTGTTAAATTTAATCTTGATATTTAACTATTTAATAAAAATCAGGTTTTGGTTTTTTTGCAGTCTGATTTTATCAATGAGCCGTATATTTCGTTACCAATATTTTCGTGTCTTTAGCAATTTCATACGCACATATTCGAATTTTTTGTGAAGAGTGGTCTATAAATTGGAGCGAATCGTTTGTAAGAAATTCGGCACATTCTGTTTGAAGACGTGCAGCACTTACATGCAATCTTTGAACTACTTCGTTTGCTGATTCCTGTTAATTAACATACGTACAGATAACAGATACTACACTATGACTGATTTAATCATTTTGTGTTATAAAAAAAAATTACATACCAACGGGATAGCTGCAGCCAAGTTTTCAACAGCAGTTTTAATCTTTTCTGCGTAAATAAGGCAACTGTTTCTTTCCGGACCTTGGATGCACTTCCATAGTTCTTGGATGCCCTTTGTAACTTGCTCAGTACACTGCATTACATTTTGTCCGCTATATAAAAACTGCGTTACGGCCCTACTATTTTCATTCTGTTTCACTTGATTTTTAAGAGTTTGCCAGTTGGCTTGTCTTGGTCCTTCTCGAGTTTCGTACATACTGTTTGGCCTTTGACCTCGTTTCAGTTGCTTTAAATCCGCTATTGTTGTCGTTCCATTAATCAAATTATTGTTGTTTTCTGTGTTTATCTTAAAATTAGAAAACCAATCCTAAACAGCTGGAAAATATAAAAATTCAATTTTTTTACCATTAAAAACCCGTCCAGGGAGTACGTTTCAGTTTCTCCATTGATTTTATTCTCGTTTTTCGTAATGTTACTTTCCGCTTCGGATAATTTGGTCCTTAATTCGTTATTTTCGTTGCTTAAGTGTTCGACGATTTTTCGAAGATTGCCAATTTCATATTTTAAGTCCGAAATCGTATTATCAGACGCGTGAAGTCTTCTGACAAGTAGTTCTATTGATTCCTTTTCCGATATTCCGCTCGTTTCAGTCGATTTATTCACTTTATTTTCTGACGTTGGACGCTGTTGATCGGAAGCGTCCTTTTTAATAATAAAACATGAAAATATTTAATTGAATATAATGTTATAGTGGAGAAGGTCTTACGTCGCTTGCAGCTGTTAAAAATGCATAGTCGTCATCAGAGGCCACGGAGTCGTAAAGGGGCTCATCGTCGGAAATTTGAGAAAATTGACGAACTTTAAAGAAAAATAATAAATATGCAATATATATATATATATATATGTATTATATATTTTCATTAACCTTTTTCTGAATTTAACTGTCTCCTTTGGGTGTCCATAAGAATATCGTGTATTAAGTTTTTCAGTTCTGGGGTAGTAAAACGTCCCAATTTCTGTCTACCTTGATTTCGAACTGTGGACAAGGTAGGGTTAACAGGTAAAAATGGAACAGCATTTGCATTTAATTCCAAAGTGTCTGCACTGCTCAACCAAACTAAATAAATACAAAAATACATTTATTTTTTATCTACAAAACTATTAATATAAATCGACTTATTTTTAAATTACCTGTATATTATCCAAGACTGACAAAAGCAAAAGAAAAGAAATGCAAATATTAGAATTACTAAAGGTAATCATTATTTAATACATTAAACTTACTTGCTTCAGTTTCCCTGCGGTCTACTTCATCATACACATCCATAACTAGTTCTTCAAATAAGTGATTTGGTAACTACAAATTAGTTATAATAAAAAATGAGAAGCTACATTAATAACAGACATGTACTTTTTTGAGTTTATAAAGGGCTGTTGCATCAGATTTGGTCCCTGCTTGTGGTATTAAAAAATGAATGCCTTTTTCATGACTTGGCTTTCTGTGACATAGGTAGTCACTAAATTTATCAGTTACTTCATACTGGCAATCTAAAAGTCTATTATAGAGTTCCCTGTTTACCATTTGCCTATAATGTAAAAAAGATTACAGAATTTATAATTAAGTTTGTAATTAAAAAATACAAACTTTGCATAATCAACAGGTGTTTTCCCTGAAGAATCTGGACATGTGGGATCTGCCCCATAAGTCAAAAGCAGTTCCGTCTGCAGAAGTTGCCCAGCTTTAACAGCTGCATGAAGGGGTGTTGACCCTTTCTCCTAATAATAGCATTTATCATTAATTCTTCTATGAAGTTTAAACATTAAAAAATTACATACATCATGGAAATAGTTTGGGTCAGCTCCTTGAACTATAAGGCGAAAAGACGTTTCTAAATTTGTACTCCTAACACTAGCATGCAGTTGCTTTCCCAGTTCGTTTTCTACACACAGGAGACCATCCTCATTGTTTGGACGATAGACAAAGGCACACTGCTGATGTTTGGCTCTTATAAATTCTGCTTTGACACTTTTAAAAGACATTTTTATTATTTTTTGTTGTAATTGTTAAAATTTAATTGCACTTTTCTTACTGTAAACTGTCCTTTGGTCCAGGTTTTTTTTTTGAAAACTTGGAATTATGTTCAAGGGCATGCTCCCAAATACTGTTAACTCCACTATTGTTTAAGGTATAAAGCATCTAAAATTGTATAATACAGTAGCATTTATTACACTAAAGTTACAGTACTAACATTCCGTTGTGAATTACTCCAATTACTCTTCTGTAATGATTTAACCTGTGAAATATGATTCCCAATACTTCTATGTATACTGCAGCACTCTATGCATAATAGAATCCCTTTATTTATTGACGCCCATGAAGGTTCTAAATGTAAAAAGGAAATTATTCACTAATAATTAAGTTGTAACTGACTCACCTAATGATCCACAATCACCGCATACTTCCGAATTGTATCGAGATCTAACACGCGACATTTTAATGTAACAATTTACTGTTTCTTTTCCTATAATTTTAACTCACTAATAATAAGTTATTCCTAAAATAAGGATTAATTAATTTATAAAGTTAATTACTCATTAGAACTACATCTTATTTATAACTAACATTTGACATTTGTTCAGATTTGCCAACTTTAATGACTAGTAAAAGTAACCAAAACTTAAATGTTAAAATTCCTAAAACATTTTAAAACTAAAATATAAAGAAAATTCATTTTTATAAAATGCGCTTATATAATTGATCATTTGCATTTAATTTACAAAAAATATTAAAGTCTTACTTTCACAGTTTTATTATTAGTTTGTCATTCTTTTTATCAGTAGTAAATTGATAAATGTATAATTCTAACTTTATTAGTAACCGGAGAGACTATCAAGATTTATATTTTTGTTACATTCTATGGTTACATAATTATCTGTGGCTCCGTTCTATAGATAATTTCATTATTATTTTCAGTTTATTTCATAATAATCATAAAAATGTTTTATTATAAAAATTTCTAGCCAATTTAAATAAGAAAAAATATTTAATTTATTTCATGATGGATTATTTAGGAGAGGCAATTGCATTAGCAATCGATTCTATCATATTAGGAGCCTGTGTTAAATATTATTTAAGAAGCAAACATGCAATGACTATGATTCAAGTAAATATTATTTTCATTAGTTAGTGGAATTAGTAAATAAAATGTTTTTAGGGAGCTCCTATACTTGATTTGGATAATAACCTTTCAGAAATTGTTAATACTCATCCAGATAAGAGACTGTCATATGTTTCATTACGTGGAACGATAAAACCTATAGGAAACCCAATTATAAGTAATAACAACCCAAAAGTAGAGGGTGTAATTCAGTTACTTAGTATTAAGGAACACATTGTGCAACGTAGTACAGCAGGATTTTGGTCTGACCATGAAAGAACCATACAAGAAGTGCATAATGTTATGCCATTTGTTATTGAATCAAAGGGTTACCAGATTGAAATAGTGGATCCTCTTGCAGCAGATGTACTGGGTAATAATATGATCAGGTCAGATTTATTAGAATTATCTGTATCAATAGCATTTTATGTGTAGATATGGATGTTATATCAGATATATTTCATCCAACTGTCCCAAGTGTTATGGATCACATTTGGGGATTCTTCGCTGGTCTTAGACAAAGAGGTATTCAAACAACTGAAAAAATGCTTAGAAAAGGAACAAGAATAACAGGAATTGGTGAACTGGTGGCATCTGAAGATGGAAAGACTCTAAAGCTGCAACCACCACACAATGGAGCCCCCTTTTATCTAACAACAATGCAGGTTCCCTCTCTAGTTAAAAAATTGGAAGATAGTAAAAGGAGTTACAGGTATTTGTTAGATATTACACATTAAGGAAGCCTTAGGGGCCTTTTATTGTTTTTTTAAGAAAGATGTTAATTGAAAGTCTTTGTTAGTTAATACAGGGACTTTTAGGCTTTTATGTATCATTTTTGGCACAATAGGAGTAGTAATAGGAGGACTGATGGTACGCAGATACTGGAAGAATAGATGTAAAAAGCTGGATGAAGAAAGAAGACGGAAACAATTGGAAGTTTCAAGAAAAGAGAGGCGAAGAAGAATGAGGGATGAAGAACTTCCGGAATTTCAATTGTGTGTTGTTTGTAAGGACAATCCTAAAGAGGCAAGTAATTAATTTAATTACCTAAATTGATTTATATTATAATTTATTTTTGTTAAAAGTAATTTTTGATTTTTTAATTTCAGATAATTCTTCTGCCTTGTGGACACGTTGCCCTATGTGAAGATTGTGCAGAAGGCATTGGTGATCTTTGTCCAGTTTGTAGATCACATATAGAAAAAAAATCTGCAGCCTATTTGGCCTAAATAATTTATTTTTGGTTTTTTTAAATTGTTTTTAATTTTTGTCAAATATAATATACATACGTATTTAAATAATGCAGATACTGTAAATAAAAACTATTTTGATTTTAAAGTAATGCATTTTAAAAATTTCTCGATACAGATTTAAGTCAGCGATAAAAAGGTTTTCGAGGCCAATGGGTTGACGATAACAAATTATTTTTCTTCCTCAATATTTCATTAATTTTGTTCGTAAGAGGCAACAAAAAACTCGTTCTCCACTCTTTAATAGCGGAATTGTAGTAAACTTGCTCTAGAGCGTACGTAATTTCCTCATCAACTTCAGTCAAGTCAATGGATAATCTCTGCAAATGATTAAAAAGTGTTTCGACTATTCGGGGGTTCGAAAAGGAAAATTTAAAATTGTAATCATTCATCCATCCTTTATATCTATCGTTTTGAATAACGTTTTCAAAATCTTGTTGTATTTGATGAAATCGCATTATGCTTTCTAGAATGTCACCTCCTGGATAAGAACATCTGGGAGTGCCAAATGCAGGACCCAAGAGACCGTAAGGCTGATCACACTCGAGTAATTTTGCTACTTCAGTTGGAGGACTTAGGGGAGAATCGTCGTAGCCCTGAAGAAGTCTTAAACATAATGCCAACGATGGAAGACTTACCGGAAGAAGCTCACAGAGGACAGAAAAGTGGTCATAACGTTGTCTTCCTGCAAGTATAATGCCTTCTAACTTGGTTTTCTCTTTCAATTCAGATATAATATACAGCCATGACCTGTGATTTTCTAAATGATGCGTTACTTCCGTAAGGTATTTATTGCTTCCCGTTGCCCCTTTAAAAGCGCTACTTAACCAAATTTTTGGAAATATATTTTTGTACATGTGCCACAAACTTGGTCCTAAATCAATGTAAACATCCGTTGAATATTTCCATACTACGGGCTCTATCAGACTGCTTATGTCACTTAATTTTAATTCGTCTGGCGAAATGTTTCTTAGTTGATCGTCGTACATTAGGATTCGTAAATTGGTATGTTTTTTACGAATGTATTTTGCAATTGTTGTCATGTGTGTTAAAAATAGCTGAGATTTTGTGTTTTTTATTGAATAACTGTCATCTTCAATACCACATTGTGCCAGGTAATGCACCTCATTCGCCCCTATGTGAATCATTTCGATTCTAGGATGCGCTTTGATAATCTGGTCAATCATTTCAAATATAATTGCAAACGATTTTTTGTTATTGGGACAAATTACATGAGGATATTCGGGAATTGCCCGAAGTGATTTAAACTCTTCTAACTTTAATATGAAGCCTAAATGACCTATGAAAAAAAGGATTTATGATAAGTTATTTTGTAAACATGCGTGATGGTTATTTTAAAAATTTACTTGCCAATGGTTGGAATCAACGGTATGATTAATAAATTCGATAGTTGTGCGAGTTTATTTATTGTTTCGATTTCTTTTAATGAGTATGCTTCGAGGCTGCTTATATTAATTAGTGTTTTATGGTAAGGGAACATGTCTTCATATTCCATGAGCAGTCCAGTAGCACCTAAACTTGTCAAGAGTGGGAACAATTTTTCAAAATAACTTACTTTTGGAGGTGCCCCTTTCAAGTCCAAATGAACAACTTTTAATCCCATAAATTTGTTTACTACTACATTTCCATAATCGTCATTTTCTTCACTACTGGTTCCTTCAATAATTCGATTTTCGTCAGTAATTCCGGACTCTGTTTTATAAGACGATATGTTTTTGTGGGTTGCAGCTTTATACCAAATATAACAAAAAATAATACTGCACAACCAAAGGAAAATTATCATTTTGTGTTTTTCTAGAAGTTTAAATTTCCCATTTTTTCTGTTCCGATTCATTTTACGTACGTAGTACTTTCTAATATACACAAAATATGTATTTAATTAAATACTTATTGTTAATTATATCACAAGATTGTGTTGGTTTTAAATAAGATAAGAAAGGTCACGTAAAGAGTATTGATAACGAATTATGCTAAATTATACTTGAAAAGAATTTTTTTAGTAATATAGTGATTTCATAATTTATTTTAAAATGTTTAAAAAAAGAAAAACAAAAAAAAACCTTTTTAAAAATAAGAGTAGCAAAGAGTATGGCGGGAAATTATAAATAATGAATCATTCAATAGATGTCGTTTGAGGAAATTAAATGCAATGAATTTCATGTAATGTTGGTTGCATAAAACTTTTAGTTTATAAGCATCTGAGCAATTATAGGTTAGGCTGTGTAGAAGTAATTAGTTAATTAATATTTATAACAAGTTTTACGATAAATTTAATTGAAAGTATTATATATTTAATTTAATAGATTTAATAATTGTGAAAAAGAAGTAAATTCCAAAGAATGAGATGTACGAAGCATTCCTCTAGTGATTGTTTTCAGTGAACAAGTTTGCTGGTGTATTTATTAGAGTAAAATATAGTTAACATTCTTCTATATCAAATTAATCATTCCTATAAATTAAATAATGAGTGATAGCAGCAGTGAGGAATACGAGGATACAACGTGGGTGTTCTATAGGGATCGTCCAGAATGGAAAGATGTAGAACCCATATCTCAAGATGATGGGGTCGACGTACCTGTTGTTGAAATAACGTATTCTGAAAAATGTACCTTCTCTACCCTTTGACTTATGTAATATGTTAAAAACGTTGATGTTTTAGTTAAAGATGTTTATGATTACTTTCGAGCTATTGTTCAAAGAAATGAGATGTCTGAAAGGGCCCTGAAATTAACTGAGGATGCTGTTAAACTTAATGCAGCTAATTATACTGTTTGGCAGTATAGGTAAAGGTTTTGTAATTTGCTGTGATTAATTTTGTAAATTTTTATTTGAAAATGTTATATATAAAAATAGTTCAATTATAAATTATTTCTCTTTTTAGAAGAAATATATTGAAATCATTAAAGAAAGATTTATGGGAAGAAATACAATTTGCAGAAAAAATGATTAATCAAAATCCAAAAAATTATCAGGTCTGGCATCACAGGAAAGTTCTAGTTGAGGAATTAAATGATGCTTCAAAGGAATTGTATTTAACTGAAATCATGCTTGCTCAGGATGCAAAAAACTATCATGCTTGGCAGCATAGACAATGGGCTATAAAGACATTCAAGTCAGTTTGTAATTTAGAGAAAGTTGAAACTGAAATTAATTTATTTTTGCTTTGTTGTAGAATGTTTGAAGAGGAATTGAATTATGTTGAAGAACTTTTAAATCAGGACATAAGGAATAACTCAGCTTGGAACCAAAGATATTTTGTTATAAATAATACCACCGGTTTTACAAAAGAAGTAATTGAAAAGGAAATTGATTACACATTGAAAAAAATTGAAATTGCAAAGGAAAATGAAAGTGCATGGAATTATCTCAGGGGGTGACTATAATTATTTTAATATAAAACTTAAGGGAACTTATTTTAATATATTTTTAAGAATTCTCCTTCATGATGAACGTGGTTTAAGTAAGAATACCAAAGTATCTAAATTCTGTGAAGACCTGTATTCTTCTGGTTGTCATTCTCCATTCTTAATTGCTATGATTGTGGATATGTGTGATGAAAATATATCAAAGAAATACAATGATCCAAATTTTTCACTGGAAAAGGCTTTGAATTTATGCGATGATCTTGCCACAAAGTATGATACCATAAGGAAAAAATATTGGGAATACTTTGCTAATGTCTTGAAGGAAAAGGCAGAGGACAAAGTAGCAACTTCTTAAGAGTTTAAATTTTGTGTAATAGCTGGTGATTAAGAATACGTTTTATTTCATGTTAAATTTGTTCAGGTCTATTTAAACTATAAGAATAATTGATAATTGATTAATTGTATATATGTATTTTTACTTTTTGAACGTCTATGTATTTAATGTGTTCGTGTATATTCAGCTTCAAATAAATAAATTTAACAATTTACATTAATCATTAATTAATAAATAATTCAGCAATCTGACTAAATGTAACATAAAAGAGACAAACTACACATTGATAAGGTATATTTGTTAAAATCTAGCTATAACATTGTACAAAATTAGAAAAGAAAATGAAAACATTTTGAAAAATAAATCTGGAGAAACACGCACTTGTCGAAAAGTTGATATTTCGTAAATTTCCTTCGTTTTTTCATGTAAAACTTAACGCCACATATAGTAAACAACTAAGAATAAAGCAATATACCTAAGTTATAAAATGAAGTTACCATTTTTATTATTAATTACGAGATACATACACACATTAAATAATTCACCTTTGTTTTATAATCATTATTATTTCCGTGTCGCGAATATATTATTACATTATAGTAATATTAATTTATTTGTAAATAATAATTATTGATGATAAGACTTGGTCTTGAAGTCGCACGAAACTGATACTAAACAGCGGACCTACATCTTCAACCTAAACCTGAAAGAAATTGCATCAAAAGGTAACATCCTTACAAAAATGGCATACAAGTGTCTGCCTTTTTTATTATTTACGCAACTTCAAACACGAATTTACAATATAATTTAATTAATGTTTACCTGCGATTCCTGCAATCGCTTCGGATGCGGAATATTTGACGTCTATGTCCGGATCGGCATTGAGTTTATCAAGTACAGGTTTAACCTGGGGCTGTATCACGGCCTGGTCTAAATGGGGCGAAATTTTTTGTAAACTCTTGGCTACATTGAATCTCACGTTGGCCACTTTATCGCCGGCCATACTCAGCACAGTTGGCAAAAGAAGACGTGTAGTTATATCCGTTCCACAGGCTTCAGCCAATACATTGATACAAAACAGGCATGTCATCCGGTAAAGATAATTTTGGTCGCGTGACATCGCCAGCACCTTCGGTATTATCGTGTTCTCAGCCCATTCTGATCCGAATTGTTCCACCAGTTTCTTCAAATTTAAAGTGGCCGCTTCGCGGATTGCAAAAACGTGATCATTCAACCAAGTCATGCAGAGCGAATTTAACTTCTCGTCGAAGAACTCTTGACCAAGCTGGAAATATTTTATTTGTATTAATGTGTTATAAATTATAAGGTTAGTTCTCTTACTTGGCCAGCTAAAAGTGGCATATATTCAATGATGGCAGACCTCACACGCCACTTGGAGTCTTCAGCCAATTCGACTATGGCAGGTAACAGACTCTGAGACAATTGCTGAATTCCTATTACCTCGTTGACGCAATCTAAATTTGAAATAATGTTCAATCTTACTTCAGGACATTCATCTTTTAACTGGGAAAGAAACAGGGGTAAAAGATGGTCGACGGTGTTTTGTCTGCCTAAAATGGGACTCAATCCCATTATGACAGAGGCCAGAGCCGATTTAACATGCTGATTTGGATCAGACACTAGATCTTTAATACAAGGCAGTATATTGTTCATTATTAGACTTTCTTGGTGAGCCTTGTCTAGATTTTGACAGAAATCTTTCACTTTGTTAGCGGCTGCGGCACGAACTTCTGCTTCGGAGTCCTTCAGGAGACTTTGAAATGCGGGTACCAGATCGGTACGTGTTATATCCGGTCCGACTGCCTTTTGTAGTTCTGTAAATTTTTCAGCTACCATATAACGAACCCTCCAGGATGTGTCGCCTTTATGGATATAATGAAAATTAAAAAGATATAATGGTGATTTTATGCAAAATAATTCAATTACCTGTACATTGCCTTAACGTGGGCATCACAAGTTGTTCCACATCTTCTTGAGGCAAAAGATTTGCAATGCTAACACATGCATCTACTGCTAGAAGTCTGACAGAATCCTTAAAACAAAAAAAAAAATGATTATATGGGTAATACAAAAAATTACCCTTCAAAAATTTACCTGCTCATCTTGTGCAAGATTAACAAACATTGGTATAAGGTCAGACTTCAAATATTCTAATTCAACAACTTGTGCTAGTTCACTCAATTTTGATGCAGCAGCTCTACGCACCATAGGAGTGTCATCCTGACAAAGTGCCCTGAAATGTGACCTTAGATTTTCTTTCATTGATGGAGACACTCGAGAATAACAGACCTACAAAATATAAATGTATATTATTATCATCAATTATTGTAGATAATGTTAACACACTGAAAAAAGTCCACATGCAGATGTTCTGGATGTAAACCAATCTCCAGCAGCTAATCGCTGTAATAATGGTACAAAGTGTTGCTCCAAATCTGCAGGACTATGCTGTTGGGCAACAGTTCTAAGTGAGTCAACTGCTTTCTCTCTGACAACAGTTTCTTCAACTGTTGCCAAGCTTTCAAGGGGTGGCAATAAACAGTATGCATATTCTGGCCCACCGACAAGTGTAGTAAAATTGCCAAGTTGTTCAGCTAAAGCTAAAAGTACTTCATCTTCATCATATATAGTTTCAGTTAAAAAAGGAATTAATTCTGATCTTGTACGCTCCACACCTAGAGCAAGGGCGATGGTAGAAAGCTTTTTAATCGAGTTTAATCGAAGCTAAAACCAAAAAGACAGATATGTGTATATGTACATGCATGTATGAGTGAAAGGTTTAACACAATGATTACCACTAAATTAATATGCCGCTAAGATGTTGTCTTACCTGAACATCTTCATTTTTTAATTCATCAATTAATACGGCGATAGGATACAAGGAATCATCGCCCGCTGAGTCGCTGGCTGCCATTGTTAGGTTGGATTCTTTTTGAACCGCTATTGTCAGCTTTGCTACGACAATTTCTCACGAAACTATGATAATTCTATCGAAAATATTATGCGATAGGATATAAAATACACAAATATTATATTATAATAGGGTACTCACATGAATCTTGTACGTAATGTCAAGTCAAATTAATCACGATTCTTTTTATTTCTTGTTTCTTTACTCATGTATGGCGTACAGCATATTTAGTACGTATGTGTGTGTCACTTAAGTACTAGTGACTACCATCTCCAAACTCTGGTGGCTACATTACCGCCGGTCAATCTTTTATAATGTTAAATGATAAGTAACAGTAGTTAATTCGCTAATTAAGTAAATATTTATAATAATTCATACTGTTTTCTTTTTAATTTTTTGCAATTAAAAGTATGTTGGGATCTATAAATACATTTAATATATTTTAATCTATGGTATATCTATGGTATATCTGTGGTATATTTATGATTATAAAAATTATGGAGAGATGGCGCTATAAGTGCCAAAATTTGTTGTAATTACGGTTGCATAACTGGCATGAGAAAAGAATCTAATAATAGTAATAATTAAAAACAAACAAAAACTGCACTGCTCTGCATTTTTATGAAAAAAAACTAATAAACTATTACCGTCTAATATTACAATAACGGCTTTCCTTAATTTGCTTGTTATGATTAAACTTCCTCGAGAAGAAGAAAAAGAAACAAAGTGATTTTTGACAGTCCTAAAATACCGCAGTTAATGGTGTGTTGATTCCAGAAATCGTAATACCTCGTCAAACTTTCTAAATTAAATAAATAACCAACAAATACGATGTCTCGAGATGTAGAAGAGACGGAATTAACTCCTCCACCACCCCCGAATATAAGTAATTATAAATTAGAGGACGGTGATTGGACTTGCAGCAACTGCTCTAATGTCAATTTTGCCAGAAGAAGTGCTTGCAATCGTTGCGATAAAGAAAAGGCCCCATCAGCGAGCAAGAGAAGAAAGTTAGGTCAAGAAATTGGAAAAGTGGCTGCAGAGAAAAGTCGTGGTTTGTTTAGTGCAGACGATTGGCAGTGTAACAAATGTGGTAATGTAAACTGGGCCCGTAGACAGCAGTGCAACGTTTGTAATGCCCCAAAATTTGGAGAAGTGGAAGAGAGAACAGGACTTGGAGGAGGCTACAACGACCGTGGAGTCGTCGAATATAAAGAAAGGAATGATTCAGATGATGAATATGATGAGTTTGGAAGAAAAAAGAAGAAAAAAGGCACAAGGGACAGTTTGAAAGATGAGGAGATTACAGAAAAGGATACTAAAAAGAAAAAAGATGAAAACAATCCACCTGCAGATTTGGAAGAAGAAGATGATGAAGAGGAAGATGGGGATGATGAAGACTTGTCAAAATACGATTTGAGTGATTGGGGCAATGATACTGAGCCTGAAAAGAAGAATACACATTCACGTTCAAGATCTAGATCACCCACTGAAAGAAAATAGGAACTATTATAAGTTTTGGCTTTTGAATATACTTCAGTTACCACGTAACTTGAGTTTAATTTAGCAGAATTGAATTTAATATACCAGTGATTCAATTTGTTCTAACAGTTAACAAATTCCACTGCACTATAGCTTCTAATTAATTATAAATAAATATTATACATATACTTTAAGTTTTAAATTAAAGTTAAAGCGATAATTATAACTTTAAAAATGTAAAATAGGAAAAAAACATACTATACATAAATAAAATGTTTCTTATTGATCGGTGTTTTTTCGTACTTATTTATATTTTAGTGCAATATAAAGTGAGCATCGAAAAAATGAAATAATTAATGAAAGAATAAATAGATTAATTAATAAAAAAATAAAAGAAATACATGAACAAATATCTAAAAAAGTTTGTTTATTTTTGTGACATATAGGCAACCTCTTTAACGCTTCTGTACAGAAGGTCGTCTACCTAAAAACACCAAAATTAGTATTTTTTGAGGATATTTTAAATTGACGCACTGAGCGTTTCGTTGATATTTTTTTAAATGGTTTAATTAAATATGGGTACTTTTTTTAAATGTGGGCGATTGCCTATTTTAAATAAAATTAATAGAAAAGATTAAATAAGAATCCTAAATATGTATACAAGAACTGTATTTAATCTAAAAAAATAAAATTCTATATTTTTTCATGGGGATATGTTTGCATTTCTATAAAGTGACCATAAAATTATGAAATACGGCGAATAATATTATATTATCGCATTTCTAAGCCTAAAGATTATAAATGGTAAAAATATTGTACATGTCATAAGCGTCGGTATGCCAATTCTAAAATTAAATGTAAAATGGTAGTGGCATAAAGGGGCGTCAGCACAGCGTCGAGACGCTTTATTGCAACGTAAGTCACAGTAGTAGTCGAAATTTTAAGTGAACTTTGTTAAGAAATTCGGTGTTTTTATTTATGAGCCGCATGGTTTTCCAATTATTCACCTACTTTATATGGTAAGTAGCATTTTTATTTTAATTTTATTTTTTTTTAGGTGGGATGCATGTAGGTATTTTTTATTATTATTAGTATTAGACTTTTGTTTGTTTTTCCAAATTTTTGAATAATTATTTTTTAATATGCACATACTGAAGTATTCAATAGAATGACCGAATTTACTGGAATTAAAATAAAACAGAATAATTTAGAAATCCTGGTACAAATTTAAACGTACAATAATGTACATGTATTATAATACCAAAAATACTATCATTTTCACTGAATTAAGGTTGCCGGCGCGGAGTTTTATTTTAGAGTCCGTCGTGTTAAAAATAGCATTTGTAAATTTATTTCTACAGTTTCTTTTTATGTTTTTGCCCACCAAAGTACCTTAAGTTATGAATACAAAAGTATTTTAGAATATTAATCTTTTTGGAAAAAAATAGAAACGAAACTTATGATTATTTTCAGATGTGTTGGTGTTTTTGTTAAGAACTTTATAAATGTCGGGACAGGGTCAAGGGGGCCGTAAGGGTGGTGGCTGGTCACCCAGCTATTTTCGGCCCTCATCACCCTACGCTCCGTCTCCACCACCGCGACTGGGTAGTCCTGGTACTCCCATGTTTAACGCGAGATACACACAAATTCCAGCACCTACCCCTAGGTGGCCTTCTCCAGCACCACAAAGTCCAATGTCTTCTTCTTCAGTATCACCAAGTCCAAAGCCTTTTAGACCACAACATCCAGTAAGTATCTTTTATTCTATTTTATACCAATAATTAGTGATTACTTATTGGGAAAGTAATTTGTCGTCTCGTGTTTGTGTCGATCTAAAATTGGACCAGTTGCATTGCCCATTACGCTTAGAAGGAAAGTTCCAGTGTTTTTTAAAAATAGAACTCTTACATTATACATAAATATGAACTCATTTCCGCAACTGCCACCAAAAAATTATTATCCACACCAAAACTTATTAATTTGAACGTATTTGTGAAATTTTAACTATAGCAACTTTTTTATTGTATATTTCTGTATTTATTATTTAAGCCATCACCGGCTCCCATTCGAGGTATCGGATCTCCAACAGCTTTACACCGTTCATCCCCGGTGTCCAGCAGACATCCTCGTTATCTGCCAGGATCTCCCCTGTTTGTGACATCCCCTTTGACAAAATGCACTTCTCCCGATTATTTTCACGGTGTCTCCCCATATTTGGCTGACATCGGACCACCAAGTCGGGATTACGAATATATTGGAGTGCCTTTGGAGCCTCCACCTCTCCCAAAAAATTATGAACCAGACGAGGACGATTCTGGTCCATCTACGGCAGAAATTATCGCTGCTCAATCTCAGGATTACGTAGACGAAAAATTGGCAGAGTATCAGGCCACCATTTATCAGTTGCAAGGTAAAAAGATTTTTATGTTTTTGATTTTTTTTAATTTAGCTGAATGAAACACTTTTTGTCGGTTGGTAAACGATACGATACCCAGGTCCCAGGGTGAATTTATCGAAATGAAAACGAAAGAGAATTAATATTTTGTCATTTTGAACCTACTAAAGTAATTATGTTAGACTTGGGGTCGTTGTCTCTCGAGAAATCAGAAATAAGCCATTCTGATAAAAACAAGTAGACATAAATATGGATTGGCAAGCTTCCATTAAGTCGCTTTATTAATGTACATAGGTAGTATGTGAATGTGTTGGGGTTGTATATAAGTATAGAAATATAATATGGCCTTATATTTAAATGCGCCTAATTAATCTAAAGCAAAAATAGGTCCATTTAATAGCAGTGCCCTATGCCTGCTCACAGTCCCTGTTACGGCCCTGTCCATAGGTAGTCTTTTTTGGGGAATCCCAACATAGGGCAATAATCCACAGGGTGTACTCTAGTGATCCGAGATTTACCCATTTTTCGAAATCCGTTTGTACAATTTTTTTAGGGGGAGGGGGGTCAATTTTAATCCCTTCAATCTCATGATAAGAATGTACCGAAGTGGTTAGTTAGTTGCTTTTTGTACAGAATTGTCTGGTACATGTTTAAGGTATATTTACATCTATTAACTACTCAAATTTCGCGTAAAAACAAGCAGAGGAGATACGACATGTACCTGCTGATGTAAATGATAAAAATAAATCCGTATGAAACATGTAATGTTTTATTTATATAATAGTTTTGTTGAATTTTCGAAAGTGTTAAATACACGTTTGCAATGTTAAATAATGTAATCGGTCTTTATCTAAATGACCTGGTGAAGTGTTGTTCTAAAAATAGAAATGATCGTACAGGACAAGGTAGTTTATGTAAACACCTCGTACCTATATGCATATATACATACATAATATAATATGTACACGATTAGTACATGTATATATTTATCTTTTTTAATAGTGAACAAACATTGCATGTTTACAGAATTTTTTTTATTGATGCTTCCAGACAAAAAGAGAATCTTTTACGCAAAAAATATGTTGTATATGTATTTATTCAATAAAATAAAATTAAGATATACCATATCAGCGAATTATCTGTACCTTTATGTATATTACAGATTATTAATAAATTATAACTATCCACATTACTAGATAAACTGATATAATTAGTGTACCGTCAGTACATACCAATTTATTTAGTCATAAACATATTTTTCAATTAGTCCTATCTGATGATTATTTATTATGGATAATGGTTACTGATAATATAGGGATGTTATGGTAAAATCTTATCTTCGTTTAGGATTGTAGTTAATGTAATATAAAAGGTGTAGTTTAATGATATTATATACAGGGTAGCCCCAAAAGTACGCAAAAAAAATAAAAAAAAAGAACTTCGTTTCAGTACGTGAATTTTTTGGGCCACCCTGTATATTAGTGTTGCTGTGTGTGAAACTTTGTATGTTTGTGTGCCCATCACTTATTTAAGCAAAAGATGCGTAAAATGCCGTGAGGGGGATCGATTTAGTTTTATGGGGACTAGAATTTTGCAAAATTTCATTTGAATTATATGTTATTTATTAGATATAAGCGAATGAAACAAGAAAAAAGTACGTTTTCGTCTTGCAGCCAAAACGTTCAAAAATTTATTACAGCACTTTCTGGAATTAGCTGACAATTACAAAGGCTACTAAAACTATCAAACTAACTATGTAAATAGACCAGTTTCGGTGTCCAGAATGTTATCAATTAGTCAGGATTTTAAATTAAAAATCGATAATTTTGACGTTTTCAAACTAATTCTAAGGGTGGGCGTGTCTACGTAAATGTCCTAGGGTCCCTAGAAATAGACAGTCTTGCCACCACACAAGATGGCCGCTGCTACTGTTAGTGCCTGTTAGTGTATGTCGCGTTGTGTTAATTTATTAATTAGAGTAGTTGAATGTCTATTTTATTTTAATTATTACAACTCTAAATATCGATAGTGTGTTTCATGCTAGTGTAAAGAATAATTGCAACTCATTAAATTAATGTCAAACGCGAATGATTATTTAAAATTCGGTTGATGTGCTTCCGAACCATTGAGTATGGATAATATTGATCCTTACGTCTAGGGATTTTAGAATGTTTATATTTACATCCTGCCATTATTATTTTAACCTTAAAATGTCGTTTTTCGAACGTTTTATTCTAAATGAAATGTGCTGTGTAATGCTAAGTGAGTTTTCATACTAAATGAATTACTTAAATAACTAAATAATAATTAGTGATATATGAAGTATTTTAGAATATTAACATCTGATTATTAAAATTCAAAAATGAGTGCCTGTAACGGATCATGTGGAGATAGATGGGGAGGTATAAATACAGATAGCCGCATTTATTTAAGGTAAACTTTTTATTAATTAGGTATGTACTTTAATTAGTAGTGGAAAATGTTAAATATTTTTATTATATTAATTCTGGCGTTTTTATGATCGGTTATTGCTCTTGTGCCAAAGAAAACATTTTTTAGGCTTCCTACTTAAACTTGGCACAAAGATTTTGTTCACTGACGAAAATCTGAGCGTCTCATCAGAACATGTGTGTTTTAAGTTCTATATTTTATTAAAAATCAGACGTTTGAGTTTGGAAAGTTCTTTAAAACGATACGTAGATTTTTTTAGAAAAAGTACCTTTGCTATAGGCAGTTAGTGTACTCGTAAATACAGACCTTAATAATTAACGAAAATGCAATAGTGTTATCTTGTTTAAAAAATATTTAAATTTATATCGACAAACCGTAGTAAATAAATTTCCAAACATTTCATTCAAGTTATTTTTAAAATGCATCAAAATAACGTAATGTTTATAATTTTTATCACTTGATAACCTGTGTACATTTTATCAGCATATTTATGCTTGTTATATGCACAGTTTATTGCAAACAAATTTCCGAGCCAAATGGTTTTATATGGATTCATAAATTACTTTAATATTTGCTGTTTTAGGTGATTGTGATATACCTACTGTACATTGAAATAATCGATGATTAAAGGATATGATAGGTGTTAAGTTTGTAGATTAATTGTTAATACAGAAAGTATAATAACGTCGTAATGTTATTAGTGTTTTTAGATAAATGAAATCGACAAAAATAAAAAAAATATTTCTACAAACATAGGTACATACAAATGTAATTGGAACGAATTGGGTACATAGTAACTAGAAATCATTGATCGAAAATGTTATTTTTAAAAATGATGCCACATACATAGAACAGAACGGGAGAAAATTGGTTTAGTTTTGAACAAAATCAATAAATGCTTGGTGCAGATTAATCAGCTCACGATTAGCCTTTATATTGGGCACACCACAATCTATTTACATATATATTTAGGTATGTATCCATGTGCGAATGTTTATATTGCATGATACTTCGGTCAACAAAGTGACCTTCGAAGAAATGAAATCAGCCACTTAAATTGTTAATGTCATCACTATTAATTTATAAATTAAAAGCGGCGACATTCTCCTAATTTATTAAATACCTATGTGAGGTAAATTTTTTATTTTTTCTCATCTGATGCTTTTACTTACAATTATACTTCGGCAAAGTACATACATACATTGAAAAGTCTAATGATACACAAATCTTCAAAAAGATGAATTCTTTTATTAAACATTAACTTTTTTAAAGGGGTAGTTTTTATTCAAATTAAAAAAGGAACTGTTATAAAAAAGTTTTGAACTATTCAGGTGAATATTTTTACATTAATAGTCTTACAATTAAAACTATCATTAATTAATCAAATGTATGAATTTTATGAAGATCCATTGTGGAAAAAAATAACACAAGTGTTCCTCTTTATCTATTAATTACATTTAATAAAATGTTGCTGAATTTTCATGTGATAATCAATTCTTTATGCTATTTCTATTCATAATTGGGCACGTGTGTGTGTATTGATATTAAAATTAAAGAAGGACCTCGAAAATTTTAAGCAGCTGTAACCTTCTGTTTGATTTACAGTCCTATACATATTATAATGGGTGTGTGTAGGTATATCTATAAGTAGGTATAAAAGTGTGTCACATGAGACGAGACATTCGATTGCAAAAAGGTCATTACATAATCTTTTTTTTTGCAACAGTCTCGATTGATTGTGGCAAAAGTTTGATAATTAATCAACATTTTTCAAAAATGAAATTTTTTAGAAACTTTTTGCATTCTTGATGTGTTCTATAAGTATCTAAAAAGTTTTACAATACATTTTTGGAGTCTTTTTAACTACCTGTTTTAGAGGATGCACAAAAGGATAACAATTTGGTGACAATAATCATTCTAAAAATCATATGTTAACGATTTGTGATAGCTACGTTTTTTCTGGAAATGTTTCATAAAAAACCAGTATAATAATTAATACTAATTGAAAGAGTAATAAAGAGGAGTAGAGTATGAGTATGAGTATGAGTGGCGATGTGTTTGCCGTTGTCTTGTTTTCCAGTCAGTAATTTAGCGCAGCCAGTGAAGCGGCAGGTTTTCCGCTGAAAGAGACAAGTTTTCTGAGTTGCGTCATGCTCAGTTCCATTCGCAGTATCGAACGATAACAACGACTAACGACAAGGACGTCTTTCGACTGCGACGCCGTTGCACAAATTTTTTTTATCTTCATTCGACTGTTTGCCTTATCATAGTCATACACACAAAAGCGCGCTCGGGTACCTACCGTGGAAAAATAGTGAAATGTTAGCTTTCTCGCACCTCCTGACTTACAGTGATCATATTCTAAAAGCCGAAGGTGGTGTATTGTTGTTGTGCCAAGTGCAATGAGCGATGAGGCATCGTCGTTGGGCACGCCCAAGAGCAAGCCCAAACGGTCATCGACTTCCGAAGATACCGTCGACCATCAATTACAACATAGTGCCAGCAAACGTCTAAAAGACCGGGTCACCTTCTTCGAGCAGATATGGACCGGAGGAACTCCCGTCAAAACCGATTCCTCAACATCAACTTTTCTGGACGCAGAAGAACTCGAAAAGAGGTTTACCGGTGGAGAAAGAGACCGTCGTTATGAGGAAGAGGAAACTTACAAAAAGACCACCACCACAATCAATCAACAGTACACCAGGATAACCAGGACGAGCACGAGCAGAACGCCGTCCGAAGAAAGAATTGTCGAAGATTCTGCTTATCATACCAGTTATGGTGGAGCTAACACTAACACTTCTAAATCTTCGAGCGTGACATCGTTGACCGGTAGATTTTTATCCGACGAAAGTCTAAGGATGAAGAGTCCTACAAAGGACGATTGGGATAATACCAGCAAAATGACAACCAGCTCCTCTTCCGAGTGGTACAACGAATATAAGGCTCAAAGTTTACATACAGCTTCGCATCATAAACTCGAATATGTCAGGAGCAAATCGCAATATGACAGTCATATAGCATCAATACGAGGTCAGAATAAGATAAAACACCTATTTATTACAATAAAAGACATTCTTATTTTTTGATTTATCATCTTAATGTAAAATGGGAACGAGGACGGAAGTTTATGTAAATAACTATCCTATAAAATATTTATTTCATAAAAAATTCACCCTATTCAGAAGGGGGTGACACGAGTTTATCCTGATACGAGTTAACACAAACAGTTTATTCAATACAATCATCGAAAAAGATTCGGTTGAATTTCGAAGGATTCGTGCGTTACGCAAATATATGTATATTTTTGGGTCGTACCAGCTTAACCACTCCTATTGATTAATTTAGGTCCATATTTAATTTAATTGCTTTGTAAAAATAGAAGGTTTCGTAAGCTATTTAATATTATCTGTGCAGTCAGATAAAAAAAATAGATCAGATCTTTTTGAGAATTTTTAAAATCGATATTGATGATTCTAAATTTAAATAATGTTTTGGAACACACAAAAAGTGTTCCCCTTAAGGCGATACTTATATTATACTTTGTGTTTGTGACACACGAATAAATAAATTGATAAAAATAATAAATATTTGTTCTAGATGAGCAAGAAAGAGTCCAAAAAAAGACATTCGTTAACTGGATCAACTCAATCTTAGCGAAGGTAATAAATAATAAAAACAATTATTAACTACTGTGTTCAATGTATGTAATTGATACTTCTTGTGGGAAAGATAGGTGTAGGTACATGATTGTTTTACTTCGCATCGAGTTATTTTCGCCGTGTACCATGTTACGGTCACGCCTCAAGACTTACCATTTCATTAAATGTTAATGTTAAGGTCATGTAACACTGAGGTACATACAGTAAAAACGTACAATGCATACAAAAGTGAATAACACATATTTACCTACTCCTGTTACTCACAAAAATTACATTATCTTATTTTTTGTCCAATAATTTTGCTTTCAAACACAATATTAATGGTTTCATGGGGGAATCATGAATGGCCTTTTGTTCGCTTGTTATTGTTAAGCACTACTATTGTGTCTATCTATTCGTAGGACAATAGGACTAGATTTGTGGAGTTTATAACAAAAATTTATTAGGTATCTCTCTTTTTTAGCGCATACCGCCCTTGAAAATTGAGGATCTGATAGAAGACTTGAAAGATGGTACCAAACTTATTGCTTTACTGGAAGTTTTGTCCGGCGAGAAACTGGTAAATACATTTTTTTACATATTATTGAATGACTGTCTTTACATCATCGATATAGTCCATGTGATTTTATCCAAGACTGACAAATTAGTTGAAATGACTGCTACATAGCACACTTTTCAGTTTCTCTGATATTACTATGCTACTTAATGACAATAACTTTTTTTTACGTTAAAGTTTTGTTACTTTTAAATATGTAAAACGACTTATTTTTTATGTGCAGCCTGTGGAGAGAGGCAGAGTTCTTCGCAGACCTCACTTCTTGAGCAACGCCAACACGGCCTT
This sequence comes from Agrilus mali, assembly GCA_029378335.1. Classification (NCBI taxonomy): domain Eukaryota; kingdom Metazoa; phylum Arthropoda; class Insecta; order Coleoptera; family Buprestidae; genus Agrilus; species Agrilus mali. The sequence goes on along the minus strand of CM055658.1, from coordinate 28,295,475 downwards.
ACAATTTTTGCAAAGCAGAAGGATCAAGCTGGTTAACATAAACTCGAGCGATTTGGTTGATGGTCGACCAGCAGTCGTCCTTGGACTAATATGGACTATAATTTTATATTTCCAGGTATTTATGAGATTAATTAACAAATATCTGTTTGCGGTTGTTTTATTATGTATCTATTAAGTATTCATATGCATCATAATGATCAGAAGCTTCGAAAACTTTTTCTATATATTATTTGCACCTAATAAGCTCTTACGTTTATATATATTTAACTATGTACTTATACAAAATTTCATTTTCTCGTCATACGAACGAAATTGTAAGTGAAGCACGAACCTTTATCTTGCTCCCTTTCTAAAGGCGCATTCTTGTTAGGGCTCCCCACATTTGCATACGTACTTAATTAACAAGGGGCGAACTTGTTCTTTGCTGTAGATACTTTAACGTACATTTATACATGTATAAAGTTGGAGTCGAGGGAATAATTTTACTTATGTAGTGCTTTAACTAAAATATATTCTTGATTATACAGTATACACTTATTATTTAATAAATAACAGTGAGCTTACGCCTTATGTACGTAATAAATAATACGTAGTTGAAAACAATTTGCTTAATGTCTTAATGAAACGTTTTCTAAGCTTCGCAAAAAGGATGTAAGGATGCTACTGGTGAGTAGTAGTTTTATTTTTATATTACATAATTTATTATTATGTATGTAGATAGATATTTCCATGAGGGTAATATTGCAACCACACAATTCTTATGGCCTTACGATTTTGTCTTATTCTGTACTTATTTATTTATTATTTGCCTAACGCTTGCAAATTAAGCTTTGTATAAATTGTATTTGATGTGCAACGGGAGCATAAAGGTTTTTGTTGAGTAATTAAATTAAAAAATACATACAAAAAATAGTGACAACTATTATTTCAATTAAGTAATTTGTTTTTCACTGTCTAATGTGCCCAATCTTCGATTTTATTGTTTAGATCGAGGAGAACAGCAAAGTGTTAGAGTATTTAGGTCCTTGGGAGAGCACTAGTAGCTTAGAAAGCGCAGGAACATTGTCTTCGTCGACGAAAGACAAAGAGAAATGGAAACAGGGTGCGAGAAAGACTCTTCTCCAATGGGTCTCGAATGCTTTGCCAAGCGATTGTGGCGTGGAAGTTCGAGACTTCGGGGCCAGTTGGAGGGATGGCATAGCATTCCTTGCCTTAATTGATGCAATCAAAGCGAACCTAATTAATTTGGCCGAACTGAAGAAAGAATCGAATCGCACGCGATTGGAAACTGCGTTTGACGTAGCCGAAAAGGATCTGGGAATCACGCGACTGCTCGATCCTGAAGACGTCGATGTTCCACGACCTGACGAGAAATCAATAATGACTTACGTAGCTCAGTTTCTACATAAATATCCTGAACCCAAAAGCACAGGACCGGACGCCATTGCCGCACTCCGGGAAGAATACGGAGACTTGCTGGCGTGGCTTTTAAAGAAAACTCAATATTTGGAACATCTACAACAAACCGAATCACTTCCGCTTGTATACGACGAATACGAAAGGTTCGTCGACGAAGTGGAAGCAAAAGAAATAGTTTACAGAAAGCTGAAAGGAATCGTAGAATCGAAGAGCATCGTGTCGATAGCAAACGAATCGTGGTTTGATATTATCAAACTGTGGCATCAACTGCAGGGACAGTTGAGATTTTGGTTGGCTTTGTTGGACGCACAACTTCCTACGGATTTCCGTTTCGTCGGCGAATGGCTGGCTAAAGCGGAAGACTTGCTTTATTCCGACGATATACCTGCGATTATGAACGAAGAAGCCGCAACCGTTATTAGTAGAAAATTAGAGGAACATAAGAAGTTCTTTGCTGATTATCCTAACGTTAGATATAAGTTTGAGGAAGCGTGTGATACTCCTTCAGTTCGTCAAGTGCCTCCTTCTCAATTGGCCAATATGGCTAACAGACTGAACGCGGTTGTTCCAAAAGCTGCTCAAAGAAGGGTCAGACTTAAATTCCTTGAACACAAGGTAATAAACTCGATATTTTTCTTTTAAATAATACAATAAAATAAAAATTTCTGTTATAGTGTTGCCTTGTTGCATTTCTACAATTAACTGAGAATAAACTCAAAGGATGGACGGTCAAATATGGACGACTGGAGAAAGTCGTGCAGTTTTTGGAACAGTATAAAAATTTCGTATCTAAAAATAATATTTTTCAAGAATTTAATAGGGCCTACGTGGATATGCAGGCAGTTATAGAGGAATATAAGCGCGACGGTGATATAGGTAAGTCAGATTTTTTTTTGTGCAAATGTCCATTTAATTTAGGACACATTTTAGAGAAAAAAGAATCGAACGAAATCGAAATGTTTATGCGCGATATAGCGGATCGTTGGAAACATGTGTCCATGGAATTGAGGTGCGTCGAAAGCATGCTCGAAGAGGTGGTTGCTTATTGGCGGAGATGGAACACACTTTCCAATGAATTTTCTAATTGGCTTGATCAGGCTGAAAAACACATAAAACTTTCAGAAGAAGATCGAATGGAGTTTTTCCAGGACATAAGCGTTTGGAGAGACAATTATCAACTTCTTGGTGACACGGTCAGTTTTTTGATTGCCACTTGTCAGGATCAAATAGCTGTCGAACTTCGTGAAAAATACAATGAAATGACCGCACGTTGGGATAACCTTTATCCCCACGTGAACCAATACAGTCATGCAGGAGATATACTAAGAAATAGAAAGGAGTTTAGGGCAGCAGTCGAAGTCTTGTCAAATTGGCTCCGAAATGCAGAAGACGTCGTCAATTCCCAACAACTCGGTTCCATCGACAAAATCAAAGCCCATGGAGAAAAACTGTTGAAACTCCAAAGCGAAGTAGGAGGAATCGAAGACTTATTCAAAAATGCGAGCAAAACCTTCCAAACTTTGATTCAAGATTTATCTAGAGATGAAGTCGATAAAATGATGGATATGCTTAAAACAGAAAAAGAAGCTCTGGTACGGATGCGAGCTCTCATACCTCAGCAAATCCACCTGTTCAATCAGTTGCTCGTTCAACAAGAATCTTTGGACACCGGATATTTGGAGATAAGCAATTGGTTAGATGAAGCGGAAGCGCATCTAAGTAGTTTGTCTTTGGGAGGAAGTAAAGAAAATGTGCAGAACCAACTCGACAAACATAAGCGTTTCTTTGCAAGAACGCTTTACTATCAGTCTATGCTGGACAGTAAAAACAAAGTTCTAAGAAATATCGTTAAAGCTGTTGATCACGATACAAATTCAGACATCATGGAAATGAATTCCAATATGCAAAGGCTGAACGACAGATTCGAATACGTGATTAAGAACGCTCAAAAGTGGGAACACAATTTACAAGAAATTATACGATGTTGGTCAGACTTCAACGAATGTGAAAGAGTTATTTCGACATGGTTGACCAAAGCTGAAGAGTTCATTAACGAAAAGCACATCGATTCCAAGCAAACAGTCGAAAAGCACAAACATTTCTTCGAGAGTGTGGACGAAAGGTGGATAAACGACTTGGCGCAAACCGCTAAAAATTTACAGAAATGCTTGCAACCCGATCAGCATAAACCTATAGTCCAATCTGTGGAAAGACTTCAGGCTAAATGGAAGGAGGTATTATACTTTGCACCGTTACACTTAATGAGATTGGAATTCCGTCTGGACGAAAGCGCTTTCAATCAATACGTGAAAGAAATGGAAAAGGAAATTGCCCATGAAAAACAAGTTATGAACAAACAAGGGGATATTCAGGACGTTCTGTTGCGAAACGAAAAATATTTTGGACGACTTGGACATCTTCGTGAAGCCGAACAGTGTCTACACAATATGGAGAAGATTGTCACAGTGTATACTCAGCACAGTCCATCTGATAAAACATTGAAAGAATCTTTGGATCAGTCGTACGAAAAGTGGAAGAGTGTAAACGAAAAATTGGAGAATCTCAAACGACAATTGGACGTAATTCCAGAAAAATGGAAAGAATATCGTCAAAGGTTCGAAAGTATGATAAAGTGGATGAACGAAGTCGATTCCGTGTTGAGTGGAATATTTTCCAACATCCAAAACATGGAAGAATTCGAAAGGGACAAGAGAATCTTTCAAGGGGTATGCAACGATGCAGATAATAAACGAGACGATGTCAAGTGGTTGGTTCAGTGTTTAGATTTTCTTTTGACCAGCTGTTCAGAAAGCGATGCTGCAGTAGAGCAATCGAAGCTGGAAAATCTGATAACGAAATACAAAAACTTGATACCCACACTAGAAATAACAATGACGAAGACGGAAACTCTGACAAAATGTTACATGTATAGAAAAGAAGTCCAGGAAGTTTGTACTTTGCTTAGACGTGTTAGAGAACAATCTAAAGAAACTTTGCCAATCAAAGATTTAGATACCATGAATAAAGTCGTTAAGCAACAAGATTCGGCTGTAGTTCAGTTGGATCAACAAAGATCGAATATTATTTCTATGTTACAAAAGGGAAAAGACCTCGCCAAGGATACTTTCGCACCGGAATTCCTCCAACAGGAAATCATCTCCTTGGAGAAAGGCTGGAATGAAACATACGAAGAAACAAATAAAAAATTACAGACGTTAAAAACAACCCAGGTGGTTTGGAAATCTTACAACGATCAAAAGGAAGAAATTGTTGGGCTCTTGTCACATGCGAGGGCGGAGTTGAACAGGGTTGCTCCCGATCAATACACATTTTCGACAATACAAACAGATTTACATATTAAAGAAGAGCTCGATGTCCATTTGCGAGAAAGAACTCGAGAAATGTTGCAAAAGTTACGAGAACTCTATTTCAGACTCAGAGAAATGGAACTGATTGATGTAGATTCTGAATTGGAAGAAGAAATAAAAGATATCGACGAACGTGTCGAAACCACAACCAGAAGCGTGCAAGAACAGGTTCAGTACCTTCAGAAATATAAAGCCAAGTGGGTTGAATTTGATACTCGTCTGAAAGATCTTCGAAAATGGGTAGTTCAGGACGTGCCCCTAATGATCGAACACATAGATGAGGAATATCTAGAACCAGAAGAACGTATTGAAAAAACGAAAGCTCTGAAATCGGAAGTTTCCGAAAAGGTTAATCTACTTGATCAACTTTACACCAATTCGAAAGAAGTAATAATCAACGAACAAACTCCAGAGGCATACAAAGTAAAGACGGATTTGGCTGAGCTGAAGGATAAAATAGAGAAAATAAACGAAGACGTTCAAGTACAGTCAATCGTCATTGATAAAGATTTAGAAAAGTGGAAGAAGTATCAATCTGAAATCGATACAGTCAAACCATGGATAGAGAGAGCCGAAGTGAAAATGCAAACAGGTTATCCAAAATCGACCACTTTGGAAGAAACCAAAGAGACACGAACCAAGATTGAAGAATTCAATAGAGAGTGCGATATCCAAATGTCAAAATTGGAAAACATTAAAGATTTAAGTAGACAAATGGTAACCAAGAAACTTGTTAATCCAGACGAAATAGATACGTTATTTAGCAAGTGGACGGTTATAAAACAAACTGCGACCAGCTGGGATAACAAATATGATAAGTTAGTAAGAAATTGGGAACAATTAGACACCGATATTAAAAAAATAGAAACATGGGTCGAAAAGAACAAAGAAAAGATCGATGGTAATTTGGATGAACGAAAACGTCCTCAACTTAATTCACTAGAAAAAGAATTGGCAGATTTGCGAAACTTTAATAACGAAATATTCGCCCAACAAGCCAATTTAATGTCTCTTATGCAAAGTACAGATTCCGTTGGTCATCTTCTTACTCCAGAAGGTTCCACAGAATTAAGAAACAGGATACAGGATTTGAAAAATAAAATAACGAAGCTGGCCGAAAGTACAAGGAGTAAAATAGACCAACTTTCCGATGAAATTCTTCATAGGCAAGAGTTTCAAAACAAAATCGAAGAATTTTCCGATTGGATCGATCATCTGGATAACAAAGTCGGTCAAGTTAACGAAATCAAATCAGACAAGGTTGACGTTGCATTGCAGACTGTCCACGATCTAATTCAACAACATACAGACAAACAAACGATGTTTAACAATATTTATCAAGAAATTAAAGACATGTCCCTTGTAAGTCGCCCCGAAGAGGCAAAAGCCCTCAACGAAAATTATACCAAGATCGCTCAGACTTATCAAACCGTTGAGCACAAACTCCAAGATAAAAAGACTTCGTTAGAAAAATGGAGGGAGTTGTTGAATTGGCATCAAGAAACGATGAGGCAACTATCCCACACGAAATATCAAACAAAAAATCAAAACTTAAACGTGGAAGAACTTAACAAGTTCATTAAAGAGGTAGATACAACACTATCGAAAATTGAAAATTGGAAAACGAAAGGAAATCAATTGGACGACAGATCGCGGCAGATAGTTATAGTCGACGAAAGTACTGGAGTTCCAACTACTGCAGAAGTTTTACTAAATCAAGAGGAAGCTGAAGCAGCTGATGTTAAAAGATTACTCATTGAAAAATTGGGTTCTGTGGAAAAATTAGAAGCCCAACGTCTCTCTTTTTCCAATTTACAGGAACAACTCGAAAGGAAATCCAACGAAATAGAAAAAGAACTTACAGAAATAGTCCAGAAAATAACAAGCATTAAAGATCTTCAACCTGTTGTGGATCACTTGGAAAATATACAAAAGAAAATAGCACAATCGTCAGATTTGCGAGAGAAACTACACAAAGAAGGTGAATCGTTAATAAAGCACGATTTTCAAAACGTTTCGACTGTACAAAATGCTCTATTAAAGATAGATTCAAAATGGGAAAAGCTAGCCGAAAGGGTCGAAGAAGAAAAGCAGCGATACACCGACAGTTTAGCATTATTCGATGAATTCCGCGAAGAAAAAGAAAAGGTAACCAAGGATTTAGAAACTATCGACCATGCATACAGCAGTCAGAAACCTTCCTTTTGATTTAATCCAAGCAAACGGTAATTGTGCCGAAGCCAAAAGAACCTTAGAAGCGGTTAAAAAGTCGAAATTATATTTGGACAGATTGGAGAAAAAGGCTCAGCTTATTCTTAAAAAATTCGAACCGGATTCTTTAATAGAACAAGAAATAAAATCAGAAATACACGAAACTAACTCCTACTGGTCCAAAGTATATGAAAAAATACTAAAAGTTGTTCATTCCAGTGAAGCAGAGGCCATTGTTTGGAAGGACGTCGAGGAGGTGAAGAACGAGTTGATGGCGTGGCTGAACGAACAAAACGTTGGCTTAACAACCGCAATCGAAAAACCAAATGAAATAGAGAGCGCTCAAATTAAATTAATCAAGTATCGCGAAGAACTTCCTTCGCACTTAAGTCTTAAACAAAACATCCTAAATAAATATGAAAAGTTATTGGAGTTTGAAAATGTTAAACATATTCCCACGGTTGAATCTTTAGTACAAGTACTGGAAGAACAATTCGCGGAGGTTCAGAACAACGCAGATAAACTTGAAGAGGTCACCTCGAACTATAGCAATAAAGAAAAATTGATTCGTACTCAGATTAAAGAGTTCAATAAGACGATTTCTGCATACAGGGAGAGAGCTGTTAAATGCGAAGATCTTTCCGGAGAGATCCCCAAGATTTTTGAACGATTAAATATGTGTCAACAACTACAAAGAGAACTTAATGGCTGTAACGACCAAATCCAGAAGATTGAAGAAAGTATAAACAACATGAAAAGTTTATACAGTACTGTTGGCGATGGTAACATATCAAAAGAATTCCAAATGGCCAAGAAGAGATACGAAAGCATTATTTCACAGACCAAGAAGGCCGAGAGTTCATTGAAAAGTTTCCTCGAAAAGCTGTATAACGAAAAATGCAATAATTTGAAGAGAATAATAAACACTCACAGGGAGAAAATAAAATGGTGTTTACCAGAAGCCGACAGTGATAAATATAATTTGGAAATGAAACTCAATACGCTCACCACTGTGACTGAAAATTTCGACGATTGTGACAAACGATTGAAAGAAATAGAAGAGGCTTTGAATCAAATATGTCAAATTGAGGCGCCCGAAACTAAGAAGCTTCTTACTGTCGAAAAGGACAATCAAATGGCTGACTTGAAAAAACTGAAGGACGAACAAGCTAACGCCGAAAAGTTAGTAAAGAACTGTCTCAATATTCTAGATAAACACGAAAAAATGGTCGATGACATCTCGTCAAAGCTGAAACCTATCGAAGACGTGGCTCGCTTAGAAAATACCAGTAACATCGCTATCGATACATTAGACGACAAGATCAAGGAAATACAAGATTCAATGAACCAACTCAACCAATTCCAAAAAGACTTGGACCAATTAAAAGATTTGGACAATGAAATTGAGAAACAACTGTCTAATTCTAGAACTGTTCGTGCTAGTCAACAAATTTTTGCAAGGTTTCAGGCACTATCGAAGTTTATTTCGAATTATTTAGAAAAACTCAACGAACTGAAAAGCTATATTCAACAGTACCAACAAAGCGTCGATAGATTTGAAAAATGGCTTCAAGAAGCCGAGACTAAGATTAAATCTTATGAACATATAGCTTCAACCACTTCCAGACCTACGCAATCTACTTTAGAAGAGTTGAAACAATTCGTAAAAGAACGAGAACGTGGGCAAGCATTGCTGAACGATGCTGTGGATCATGGAGAAGCTCTCTTCTCTGGCATTACTTCTGCGGATAAGGAAAACATCCGCACAGAATTGCGAGAGCTGAGGAAGAAATTGGAAAGTATAATCGATGGGGTGAACGACGTTTACAAAAAGGTCGAGACGAAGCTGCTGCAACGTAATTCGTTCGACGACAGTTTAGAACAAGTGAAAAATTGGCTTACCGATGCAGAACTAAAGGTAGGAGACGAAGATGAACTGGATGCGACATTGCCTGAGAAAAAGCAAAGGCTTCATACCGTACGAGGTCTTGCCCAAGACGTTGTTTTGCATAAAAACATTATCGAGCAGCTTCTAGTAAAGTTAAAACAAATAACGGACGAAGAAGCGACTGCAAAATTGAACGCAATCTTACAGAAGTACGAAAATCTCTCGAAAAAGGTCGACCAAAAATTACAGACTTCGGAAATATACGTAAACGATCACGAGGCCTATTTGAAGGAACTAGAAAAGTGCAGCGATTGGATGAGTGCACTCACATCAGAAACAGCAATATTTATAGACGAAACTAGAACAGAAAAACCGGAATATAAAGTAACCGTTGCCGACAATTTATTGGCTTATCAGAACGAAGGCAATGCTTCCCTAAATAATTGTAAGGAATTGCTGGAAAAAGTCCTGAAACAGACAGCACCGTCAGGGCATCCTGCTTTAAAAAAACTATTTAAAGAACTTGAAGACGCTTGGAAGGAGTTTATCAATATTTGTTCCGAAGCTAAAGAAAAACTGAAACTAATTCAAAACAAACAGGTGGAATACGAAAAGTCGCTTTCTGCTTTGGAAGAATGGTTCAAACAGAAGGAAATTCAGATCAAGGATCAAAGTTTGAAAAGCACCGAAGAAGCAAAAGTTGCTCACTTAGAAAAGTTGAAAGGACTAGAGCAAGAGTTTCAATCACGTGAGCCTGAATTTGCACAGTTGTCCCATTATCCAGAGATTAAGGAAGATCTCGTTTCGAAGGCTTCTCACCTCGCTACCAAATTCCAGGCGGCGAAAAAGAATCTGAAAGAGAGTATATCTAAATACGAACAATATGTAGCAGAGCACAAGTCATTTAATAACGATTACAATCGGGTCCTTAATTGGATAACGTCCAAACAAAACGATATTCAATCGATAAGCCATATTGTTGGGGATATTGCGGTGTTACAAGAGCGACAGCAAACTGTCAAGAAATTAATAGACGAGAGAAACCAAAAGAGCTCAGAATTCGAGCGTATACTGGAAAGAGGAGAACGATTATATCCACACACTTCACCAGACGGTCGAGAAATAATAAGGCAACAGCTTAGGAATTTGAGAACTATTTGGGATGGATACACCGAAGATTTACAGAGCGTAGCTCTGAAATTGGACCAGTGTCTCATTCAATTCGCCGACTTTACTGCTATGCAAGAACAACTGACGAAATGGTTAAAGGACGTCGAGACAGCTATTCAACAACACACTGAGTTAAAGACTACATTGCAAGAGAAAAAGGCACAACTTCAAAATCACACCATAATGCATCAAGAGATAACGTCCCATCAAAGACTGGTCGATTCCGTCTGCGAAAAGGCTCAAGAATTAGTAAATCAGACCAAAGATAAATCATTAAATATCTATCTGGAATCGATTAAACAACTGTTTAAGAATATCGTAACGAAATCAGAACAACTCCTATCAAACTTGGGCGATTGTGTTGAAATACACCAAAACTACAACAACCAGGTTGCATCATTTAAGAAGTGGTTGAACGAGGAAGCGGAGAAACTTCAAAGTTTCAACACTACTAAGGGTGACGAATCAGAATTGAGAAAAAGAATCGAAGATCTGAAAATTCTACAGGCCAACAAAATAGACGGCAATAATAAATTCCAACAACTAAAACAGACGTTTGTAGAAGTGTCCAAATCGACAGCTCCGACAGGAATAGACGAACTAAAGACAGAAATAAGCCAAATAGAAGAGTTGTTACAGAAACATTTCGCTAAACTTGACGAGGTCATTTCGAAACAGAACAATGCCTTACAACAGTGGAAGGGATTTGAGAACGACATGGAAAAATTGAACGATTGGTTCAAAAATATCGAGTACGAGTTTAGAGATCAACCGCTTCAAGCGAATTTGATGGCTAAAATTGATCAACTACAGAAATTTTCTCAGTTGAGGGATGAAATATATTCTAAAGAAAAAGAAATCGAATCGGTCGGCGACAAAGGTCACAGTTTGTTCCAAATAAGCGAGGCACCAAAAATAAAATCTACGGTAGCACAAACTGGAAGCCGCTATCAAAATCTACTGGCAATAAGCAAAAATACCATCGACAAGTGGCAAACACTGGTTGACGATCACGGCAATTACGACAGCAAATATAACGAAGTTTCGGCATGGCTAAAACCATTAGAGGAACATTTAGAATCACTCGAGAGGAAAGAAGAAAGCACCAACATGGAAATTAGAAATAATATATTGCAAGTGTTACTGTCCGAAAAAGAAACCGGAAGGCATAAACTCAACAGCTTGACCATTGTAGGAGAAAAACTTCTACCCGATACTGCTGCTGAAGGAAGAGAAAAAATAAGGAATGATTTAAGAAATATCCGGGAACGTTGGGATAAAATTGAAGAAGGTTTGGAAAAACAACAAAAACTTCAAGATGCACATGTTTTGCAAATATCAAGTTATCAAGAACAGTTGCAACAAGTCCAAGCATGGCTCGATACAATGGAAAAAACTCTTCAAATAGATACATCCACTTGGGTGACAATAAACGAAGTCAAAGCAAAATTACTCAAGCACAAAGCCATTCACCAAGAGATTGTATCTTACAGAAAAGCGATTGATAGTACAGTAGACAAAGCTAAAATTTTGGAAAAGTTCTTTAATACAGAAAACGAAAAACAAAATGTGGAAAGAGACATTGACTCTATAAACAACAGATATAAATTGTTGGTTGAAAATTCAAAAGCGGTTCTTGTACAACTTGACAATTGTCAGGAGTCCTACTTACAATTCTCTGAAATGTACAAGTCTTCTCAAGATAATCTGAAACAATTGTGGGATCAACTGTCGAATTATACCGACAATTCTGGCAACAAGCAAACCCTACAAGAACGCTTGGACAAACTTTCGGAAATACAGAATCAAATTCCTGGATTGAATATAAAATTGAAAGAAATACAAGATTACGTCGACAATAAGATTTCCCTTTTGCCCATTCGTACCCAAGAAACTATGAAAAGACAAGTTGCAGATTTAAAAGTGGAACTGGATAAATTCATCGCTACACTAAGTGATGTCAAGTACGCTTTGGAGGAACGACTTCAACAATGGGGAGATTACGAAGAAAATTTGGACAAATTGTTACTCTGGCTCGCAGACGTGGAATCTTCTCTCAAAAGTTACACCCAGAAAACCACACTCGAAGAAAAAAAAGAGCAGCTGGAGAAATACCAAGCACTTATGCTAGAATTAAAGAGAAATGAGAATGAATTTGATAAAATCGCCGATGTCTCCACAGAACTCGTTCAGAGCAGTGGAGAGAACCGTCTTTTCGTTAACATTCAGCAGATGCTTTCTAGATTCCAGTCAGTTCAAGTTACTGCGAAAGAAATAGCGAAAAAATGCGAACAAGCGTTCAAAGATCACGAAGCCTTCAATGAAAAATACAAACAATGTAGCGATTGGATTGCTGCTGCCCAGTTCAAGTACGACACATGTCAGGATAATATAAAGAAAGAACCGAAAAAGGAAACCATGGATGAGGCAATTAAAATTTTTGAAGAGTTCATCGACCAGAGGAGTAGTGTTAACTCTATGCTTAACAACATGATTGAATTGGGAGAAAAGACTTATTGGAGTACGTCCCCAGAAGGAAGAGAAATAATTAGGACACAAATACAACAACTTCAACAAGCGTACGAATCGTTTTACGATGCAATCGCCAGCAACGAGAGAGATATTAAGGACAAATTAAATAGGTAAGTGTGTTTTGAAAAATCTTAAAACTGAATAACGAACGCGTGTTTCTTTGTTTGTTTAGGTTGAATTCATTTGAGAATAGTTTGGAAGAACTGGAGAATTGGTTGAAGGAAACCGAAGAGGCATTGCATTTAGAGTTAGAGCTGAAGGCAACGCTGGACGAGAAACGCGAACAGTTACAAAAATACAGATCACTACTGCACACGGTAACGTCTCATAAAGAGCACATAGTGGATCTCCGGGTGAAGATCGACAATCTTCCAGACCACACAGAATTGGTCGATCAGCAGTTGTCGACGATTTCCAATCGTCATGATAAATTACAACAAAGAGTGCAATCGTTCGTCGAAAGATACGAGGGATTTGTTAACGATCATCAGCAGTACAGCAAAGCCGTTCTAGAAGCACACGAATGGATGGATGCCACTCACAACACGGTAGCTCTTTGGGAAAATACCGAAATGGAACGGGTTTCGCTTCTTTCAAATCTGAAACGTTTGAAGAATCTTCAGTCCTCGTTGCCTGAAGAGGAGTCCAGAATAACGAAGATACGATCTTTAGGAACCAAAGTGATCCCCGGTACGGTCGATTACGGTCAAGCAAACATTCGTTCTCAAGCCGACATGTCACAACAAGAGTGGGAATCTCTTAGGTCCTTTGTGGCTTCGGCAGTGATGACCCTGGAAGCCAAACTGAACAGCTGGGCCGATTACGAAAATAAAAAGGACGAAATTTTAGAATGGATCCGTGATATGGACACAAAGCTGCACTTGATCGACTTAAAGGCAACGGCGAAGGAAAAGAGACAACAGTTTGAACAATTGAAACGCCTCCAGGGTGAAGTCAAAGCCAAGGAACTGGAAATAGACGTTTTAACCGAGAAAGCTCAACAGCTGCACAAAGACCTCGGTACCAGAAACTCTCAGATACTGGAACTTGGTGTAAAATATCAGCAAATCGTTCAGAAAACTAAAGAACTGACATTAAGATGGAACAATTACGCATCCAACCACGAAGACTTCGACTCGACCACTGAAGCATTTTCGTCTTGGTTAAAGGATCTAAACGAGAAAATAGATCAGTGTTCTGACATGACCAAGATGTCCCAGGAGGATCTCGAGACCAAGCTGCAAAAGATTCAAGAACTAATTCTAACCAAAGACGAAGGTTCTGCTAAAGTGCAAGCAATCGTAGAACTTGGACAAACCGTTTTGGCTAACACGGTACCCAGTGGACACGACGAAATAAGCAAAACGGTAACAGAATTGCAAGAACGATGGTCCGATCTCGTATCAAAAATGATAGAGACAAAGGGCATGCTAGAAGACAGCATTGCTAAGTGGTCGGGACTGTTGGATCAAACCCAAGGACTCGACAAGACCATTGAATGGATGGAAAACCAAATCGCGGAATTCTCGGCCTTTGAAAATACGCTTCCCGAGAAAAAGTCCCAGCTCGAACGCATCAAAAACGCAGAAGAAAAGATTCGTGTGGAAAAGATCGAGGTCGATAATCTTAAAGCGAAAGTCGACCAAATATTAGTTACGAGTCAACAAAGTCAGGCAGCTCGTCAAACAAAAATTATTTTGGATAAATTTTATCGACTGGCCGACGAAATGGCGGTAAGTATAATATTAAAAATATAGTATAGTAGGTTCTTATTAAAAAAAAAATTTTAGAAACTATTGCACGCTAGAGGAAGCCAATACAGGGACCACAAGACGTACAAAGAAGCTTACGAAGAACTTCAGCGTTGGCTAATGAGAGCTCAAGAAAAGATTCCTCAGCTAAAACAAAGGCCATTGTCGGATAAAGCAGCCGTCGATAATTTTGTGGCACCCATCGACGCCCTACTTAATAAACAAGCCCAAGGAGAAGTCCTACTTGAAAATCTGGAACAGGCCGCGCAAGTAGTCGTGCCTACCACCGGTGTTACGGGTCAGCAAGCAATTCTCAACGAGACGAGAGCACTTAGAGAAAGCTTCGAAAGACTCTTCAAAGGTAAGTAATTATCGACATACAATATTTTTTCTTCTAGTACAAGATGGATCTTTTACTCTTGTTTTTTTTTAGATTTAAGAGAACAGAAAGAACTGATGGATTCGGTTCTGGCCCACTGGAGAGATTACAAAGACGAATACGAACGTCTTTCTGACTGGCTTCAACAAATCGCCATCCTCACTAAAAACCAGAAGATCGCACTGTCGGCTACCGTCTCCGAAAAAGGCAAACAAGTGCAAGACGTCAAGGACATACTAAAAAAACTAACCGATGGTAAAGTTCAAATAGACGCATTTTTCAAAGCTTCAGAGGTGCTACTCAAGTCTCACCTCGACACATACGTCAACAATCAACTCCAACAACTCTATTCCCGTTACCAAATAGAAGTCAACTTGGCCCAGGATGTTCTCAAAAAGGTTGAAACTAATTTGGACCAGCATCTTCAATATAACGAAAGTTTAGAAAAGACTCGTAATTGGATCGAGAACGCCCGAGAACTCATACGAAACTGTTCAGAAACTGGAGCGTCTTCCAGTAAGGAAGATCTACAGCAACGATTGCTGAAAATACAAGATCTGTTACAAAAAAGGGAAGAAGGACAACATTTGCTATACTTAACCGTCAATAACGGCGAGAAAGTTTTGAGAAATACACGTTCTGACGGACGCGAAACAATCAACAATGAACTAAAAGAATTGCAAGCAGAATGGGATCGCTTGGTAAAGAAGATGTCAACGGCCAAGGTCCACTTAGAAACTGCTCTTTTGCAATGGGCCGATTATGACAGTTCCTATTCTCAGTTACAAAAATGGATCACCGAACGGGAAGCAAAACTTCAACAAGTTTCCGAACAGAAAGTCGAACGTGCCAAAAAGGGACAACTCGGACTTAGTTCTCTACCTATCGGAGAACGTAAGGCAACTCTCAGAGAAACGAACAGCATCGTTCAAGATATCGTTTCATTCGAACCAGTTATCCATTCGGTCGCATCGAAGGCTGAAGATTTGAAACAAGCCGAACCTGCATCAGAAATATCAAGCAAATACGAAAATCTCTCGAAACAAGCTCGACTTCTCTACGAAAGACAAAAAGAGACCGTCGAACAGCACCAATCGTTCATTGACGCCGTCACCGATTTCATCCAATGGATTCGGGTAGCAAAAGAAAAGCTAGGAAAGTGCTCTGAACCGACCGGTGACAGGGAAAGTTTAACAGGAAAACTGTCTCAGTTGCAAGTGCTATTGAATGAAAAAGCCGAAGGCGAAAAAATATTAAACAGAGCATTGGTAACTGGAGAAGCCGCTTGCCAATGTGCTGACGAAGACGACAGCGAAATCATCGAAGAGGAAGTCGCTTCGTTACAAGAAGAATTCGAACAGTACGTGGAAAGTTTAAATAACACCAAGGGCTTACTGGAACTGGGTATTGTCAAGTGGACAGAATACGGAGAACAGTATCATCTGGCACTTAAGTGGCTAGAGAAGTCAGAAGAGCAAATGCAAACCTATAACAAACTCCAAAACACACTGGAAGAGAAAAGGACTGTACTGGAACAATTTCAAGTACATCTGCAAACGTTGTTCGACTGGCAAACGAATCTAGACAATCTGAATATGAAGGCCCAAAAGCTTTTAGAAACCTGCGCAGATACCAGAATAAGCAATGCAGTCACACAAATTGCTACCAAATACAACGCTTTATTGTCTCTTGCCAAAGAAATAATGAAACGATTGGAACTTTACTACCAGGAACACCAACAGCATAGTGCACTTTACCAGGAATGCCAAGAGTGGATTTATAGAACACGAGAGAGGCTTAACGAATGTGGTGAAGCTTCCAATTCATTGTCGGACATTAACGCAAAACTTCAGACCATCAAAGGCATAAGAGCGTCGTTAGAACAAGGCCAAAACAAATTAAGATACATTTTGGAACTGAAGGAGAAGGTTATTTTAAATACAGAACAAACTGGAGCGGCTAAAATACAAGAAGACACTGAAAATTTGAAACTGGACATGGACAAACTTTTAGCAGACGTCAACGAAATGAGAAACAGTCTGACCAACAGGGCTGTGCAACTGGAGGAGTTGCAAAAGCTTCACAAGCAGTTGAGCGAATGGTTCGTTGACGTGGAAGGACGACTCAAATCTGAAAATGAATTCCTCAACGACCTCAGCGAGAAGAAGGCTAAACTGGAAAAATTGAAACTATTAGAAAAGGAAACTCAAAATCAACAAGATCTTGTAAACAAGGTCAAATCCAGACTTGAAGAAGAAGAAAAAAGTAAGAAATTCAGAGGAGACGAATACTGGACCACTCTAAAGAATATAGAAACATTCAAGACAGATTTGGCAAAACTTATTGTTCAAGTGCAACAGCAAGTAAACGATCACGAAAAGTACAGACAATCGCTTCAGGAGGCAGAAGATTCAATAAAAGAAGTACGTTTCGAAGTGCAACAGTGCTCGAACACGCACAACGACAGACAGGAAATGTCTAATAAACAACAAAAAATGATCGACATAGTTGATTCCTTACCCTATGTAGAAACACTGGTAAAGAAAGCAGTCGAACTAGGATCGATCACTATCAATTCTACAGAGAAAGAAGGAAGCAGCATTATTAAAATGGAAATAGAACAATTGAATTCTGATTGGGAATCGTTGCAACATTTGTGCAAAGAGACTCAAGACATAATCAAAAAGTGTTTGGAATGCTGGCAGAATTATGGGGAAAAGTACAACACGATTAAAAAATGGCTCGATGATTATCAAAAACTCAGTTCTGATAAATTAGAAACTGCAAAAGACACACCCCAAGAACTGGAAACGTGCAAAGAGCTTCTTACTAAAATTATAAGCAAAAAACCCGACGTTGAAGATCTTAGTGATTTGTGCGAAACATTAACGGAACAAAGTGCATGCAGTTGGGTTCGGGATCAGACTGTACAACTTCAAGGAACATACATAAATCTGCTAACTGCCATGCAAGGTTTGGTTTCGAGAATCGAGAAAAATTTGACCGATCACAGCGAATATTCAAAAATAAAAGAAGAACTTGAAAAATGGTTGAACACTGCTTTCGGAACGGTCGAAGAATGTGCCGGACTCGGAGATGAAAACGAAATCAAAGAAAAATTGGAAACTTTACAAGTAGTTTCCTTACGACTTACCGAAGGTCTCCATTTACTTTCCAAATTACAAGACGCTTTTACCAAATTAGTCAGCACAACACCTGCAGAAAATCAAGAAAGCCTCAGGAAAGAAACCAGCGATCTTAAGAATAAATGGGATCGACTTTCTATGGAAATAAATCGCATACAGTCCGAACTTAAAGCCGGACTCACTCGGTGGGAAGATTTCCGGGAATTCAAAAATCAAATCGACAAATGGTTATCTGAAATGGAAAGCGTTTTGACCGAAGAACCAAACACGAAAGGAGAACTAAGCGAGATGAAAACTCTCCTGGAACGTTATAGAAATCTTCACATAGAAATTGTTAGTAAAAAACAAGATATAGATCGCCTGGAATCTGAAGCCGAGGATCTCAAGAAAGGAGGCATTGCGTTAGATGAAATTTCCCAATTTCGAGAAAGATACGAAAGGGTCGAGAGCAACTGTTTACAAAAGAAATCGGAAATCGAAATGGAAATGCAAGATTACAATAATTATCAACAGAAACTTCAGGAGGTCGAAAAATGGCTCTTGTCAGTATCATTCCAACTAATGGCCCATAATTCACTTTATATTACAAACAGAGAACAAACAGAACAACAAATTAACCAACATGAAGTATTGCTAGAACAAATTCAGAAATATCAAACTGAATTGGACGATGTCAAATCTAAAGGACACGGTCAAATAGAAAAGTACAAACTGATTGCGCCGGAAGTGAAAGATGTAATAGAAAAACAACTATCTAATGTTCAGGAAAGTTATGATTCCCTTCTACAAACAGCCGTCCAAATCAAAAATCGCTTGCTGGATTCTTTGGCCAAATTTAAAGAATATGAAACCATTCTGCAAAGTATCGCTGATAATCTCGACGATTACGAAATAGCCATAAACGAACAAGTTCAAAAACCATACGACAACTCATTGGAGGCAAAACAACTACTCAAATTGGCAAAGGACATGCACGAGAAACTTCAGGGTGAAAAACAGAGACTGGCGTTAGCAGTGCAAGCATGCGAAGCTGCAACCGCTTCCATAAGTAGACCCAGCAGTCCTAGGGACAATTTACCGCCACCGATACCGCAGAAAGAACTTGAAGTAAGAGGCAGACTTGAAGATCTGATCGATCAGGTACAAAGTCATTTAGTCAATTTAGCAGCAGCGGTCAGCGATTTCGAAAGCAAAGATAAACAGCGGCGTGAACTTAAGGAATGGATTATGAATAAAAAGGCAGTTGTCACCGATTGTAAGCTACGTCCGACAAAATTAAGATCGGAAGTGGCCAAAGAAGAACTGGACAACATGAACGATTTAGTGGACGCTGCCAGTCAGAAACGGGTCCAACTTTACTCAGAATTCCCGGGAACCGAAGAAGAGAATTCGGAGTTAGGAGCAATGCTGAGCGCATTGGAGAACGAATTGATGGAAGTCATTTCCCAGAAACGTAGCAATCAGAATCTGATCGAAGAATATCGTCAGCATGTTCAAAACATCAACAATTGGTTCGAGAATCTTGGCAAGAGGATAGACGTTATCGACAAAGGGTCTGGATTGACTTGCAACCAAAAACAAGCAACTCTAAAAGACATACAATCGGAATACAACAATAACGGACCTGAAAAAATCGAACATATGAAGAAACTGGCCAATGCTGTCATCGATATCGTTAATAATTTAGACTCACAGCAAATAGAAGACCAGTTAAAATCGATAGAACGAAATTATAATGACATTGGTAAACGTATCAATCGTAAGGCCCAAGTTCTTGATATGATACGTAAAGGCATCGACGACACGAGAGAAGAAATCGAAGCAATAAAAGTGTGGGTCAGGGAAAAACAAACGGAACTTCGTGTTCCAGTATTTCTTGGTTTCGAAAGCAAGAAAGCGATTGATAAGCTGAACAAGTACAAGTCTCTTCTGAAAGAGGCTAACAACAAAGAAATTCTTCGAGAAACTCATCTGAAAAGAATACAAAATATGACCAACGAATTAGAACACATTGAACAATCAGAAATAGAAACGATACTCAGTGAACTCGGAAACGATATAGAACAACTGATTAAAACGATCAAAGACGAAATAGATAGAATCGGAGGAGCTGTAAATACACGACAAACCTTCGAGTCCAATTTAGACGCTGTCAGAGACTGGTTGAAACACAAAAGTTCAGAAGTGAGAAAATTAAGCGGCTATTTACCATTAAAGTCCGAACAGGTGGAAAGCGAGAAAATACAACACCAAGTATACGAAAACAGCATAAATAAAGTTTGGAGAAGGAGATTTCAATGATCTTCTCAAATTGGGTGCAAGTTTGTTAAAAGATTGCGACGACAACGACAAGGAACGCCTTAAAGCCCTCATAGAAGAAGTCACTGAAGAGTATCAGTTTTTGAAGAACGAATCTCATCAGAAAATATCCGCATTGAACGATCTATTGGAGGGTCGTTTGCAATTTGAAAACCAGATAGAAAACTGCTGGAAATGGTTAAAGAAAGCCGACGTGGCCACCTCTTCCGATGTTAAAACCCAAAATCTTAAAATAATGGAAGAACAGCTAGCAAAATACGAGAAACTATACGAAGAAAGCAGAAACGTGAAGGAGCACATTGATAAAATAACGGAGCAAGGAAAGGCCATTCTGCCAACGTTAAGTGAGAACGATAAGATCTACCTTAATCAGATATTGACCAATTTGGCCGACAAGCATGCTAATATAGCCGCAATAATTCAACACAGAACAAACAGTCTGAAAAGGAACATCCAAGAACAAAGGGAAGCTGCAGCCAGGATCGCCGAAAATCGACAATTCATAGAAGACGTACAGAATCAACTGAAGAACTTAAACAGACCCATCGGCATTAAACCGGAAGATGTAGAAAACGTTCTCTCGTTGTACGAAAAATTATTAAACGATCTGAAGAACAACAAGGCTAAACTGGCCGATTTGTTACCGTCTTCTCAGAACGCCGAATTGAAAGAAATTGCTCAACAACAAGACGATCTGATCAAATCTATCGAAGATCAAATTGCCAGACTGCAACAGCTTCTTCTTTTGCGCGAGCAGTACATCGCTTTGATTGCTGATATAAATGCATTCATCATAAAGTATACGGGAATAGTTAAGGACATAGAAAATTCACCAAAGAAAGTGGATGAAAAGATCAACGCTTACGATGAAGTTATCGGAAAAATTCAAGAGTGCGAGGCAATGCTTGCATGTGCCGAGGACAAGGGTCAACAGATTGCCAACGATTGTTCTTCGCAAGATCGTAACATTATCACAGAACAATTACAATCTGTTAAACAATCCGTTCAGAATTTGCGTCGTCAAGTTGAAAATAAAATACAAGAGCACAAGGAAACTGCCGCTGAGTATAAGAAACTTGACGAAGAACTGACCGCCATTTTGGACTGGCTACTTTCCAAAGAAACCACAATTAAATCGAGACCTTTATTAAACAGAGACGTGGAGAGTGTACAAAAGGAACTTGACAATCATCACAAACTCAAAGGAGACGTCGACAGATATCTGGATCGTATCCGAGAAATAGTAAGCGCGACCAAGGAAGATGACGACATGCCAGGATCTCTCACAGAAAAATTGTCCGAAGCAAATTCGTTACTTTCCTCGATCCCTAGGGAACTCCAGGAAAGGGAACGCTACCTCGCCGAGAGCAAAGTTTTAAGAGAAAATTACGATCAGTTGAAAAACAAACTTTTCGATTGGATTAAGGAAGCTGAGTTACGTATACGTAGCAACAAAGAAGGTGTCGATTTTGAGAACATCCTCACTGATCTCGAGGAACATAAAGTATATTTCAATACCGAAACGGTAATGAAAGAATTGGTGTCCGTCAAAATTCAACAGGCCGGTGACAAGATTTGGCCAAGTTTGTCGCCAAGCGAGCAAGAAGAACTGAGCAGGGATCAACAAAAGTGCACGCAGATGTTGAAGAACACCCTTAACTCCGCCAAGTCGCTGCAAGCCAAACTCGAACAGAATTGTGATGTGTGGAAGGACTATTTGAAAATTTTGGAGAAAGTGGAAGCAATCATAGCCAGGAGCCGATTCGTTGACGAACCTGTTTCTACTCTGGCTGGTCTGCGATTCAACATCCAGAAACTTGACCACGCCCTCCACGACATTGAGGTGAGTACATTTTTTTTGTATGCTCATATTTGTTTAAATAATAATTGTCAACAAAAACTCCTCCAGTCGATTTACGAGGATTATCTTGTATACACTTCACATAGCTGCTCTGTATATTTATTGATGGGATTTTGGTTTATCTTGAATTTTAACATTCATCAAATTTTTTCAACTAATTTATGAAGTTTTATTAAGTATAATAAGGATTACAGTCATTAATATTGATTCTACGATGTACGCAGGTAATCGAAATAAATAATTGTTGAACGAATCTGTAGAGAAAGGAAAGAGACAGAGAGAACGAAATTTTTGCGAGTAGGTTGCGAGATTCCAAAAAATAAAGGTGATATCATGATGACATCATTGATAAAACGTACACATGCAAAAGTTTAACGCTTACAACGAACGAATCAAGGTCTCGACAAACCGCAGCAACCTAGCAAACATTAACAACATTTACATTTTACTTACTTAAAATCGACGACCTAAGCCGGTATCGCCAGTCGAATTTAGTTGTGCCTTTGATTTGTCACGAAGTGACTTATTTCGGCAAGAAAAACAAATCGATATTATTATGTTTTTGCGAGAAAGTAAAAGTAAAATATTGAAAGAGGAAAAGCAAATTTTGTGATTATAACGCGTTTTTAATTAGCTATAAATGGTGAGTAGGTAAAAATGA
Organism: Agrilus mali; assembly: GCA_029378335.1. Taxonomy (NCBI): domain Eukaryota; kingdom Metazoa; phylum Arthropoda; class Insecta; order Coleoptera; family Buprestidae; genus Agrilus; species Agrilus mali. The sequence continues at coordinate 28,272,770 of CM055658.1, read as the reverse complement.
AATAAACATCCTAAAACTTTTTATAGGCAAAAACGTAAATTTATGTACGGATTAGGAACGTTAAAAATTAATTAAATATTAAATGTTTGTTATTGACAACAAATAATGGTGTACCTAGTTAGTTGTTAAAAGGACAGCAATTTAAAATTATCTAGGCTACCTAATAATAGCATTTTTGTCGATAATTTCTTTATCTATAACAAATAAGAGCCACGATATGGAAATTTATCTAACTTACTTTGTATAAGTAATATTAGTACCTTAAAAAAGTACTAGAAAAAATTTAAAATTCGATTTTTATTCATAGCAAATTTTCGAAACTTTTTAGAATCAACAAATCGAGCTTGATTTGCTGCTAGAAAGGGCGAACGAAGTGTCCAGCCAAGCAGATAAAAGAAACAAAGAGCAAATCGAGAAACAAACGGCCAAAGTTGCGTCCGAATGGTCGGATTTGGTTTCCGATTTGCGAAACAGAAAAAATACGCTCTCAAATCTGTCGGATGTATGGGAACAGTTTGAAGAGCAATGGCAAACTTTCGAGGGTCTCGTCACGACCGCCGAAGAAAAATCCAAACATCTAGATCTCGTGGTACGAAGTGCCGAACATCTTACAACTGTTATATCACAAATTGAGGCAAGTGCTAAAACTCTAATAACGTAAAATAAAACAATTGTTTGTTTACTTTTTTTCTTATTCTTTACAGATGTTGGAATCTGAAGCAAGGTCGTTTGAACCGGTTAAAGAACAAGTACATAAACTTTCAAAGATCATCCTTTTGTTCTTGAACGAATCGTCGAAAAGCTCCTCCGATGTTTTATCGAAAAAACTTCAAAATGTTTCTGAATCTCATCAACGGTAAGCGACTGACTGCAAATATATTATGTAGTCTATTTTTACCTATGAGGAGGTATACTTATCTTATGTATGTGTATGTGACTGTAGGAAATGCTGTCGAGACATTCTATTTTAATTTACAGACTATACTTACTGGAGTTTAAAAGTAAACCTCTCATGGGACCATTAATTAAACAAATAATGTCATGTCTATTAATAATTTTTAATGCATCAAAGGCTCATTTTATGGCTTAAATGCATAAATATTTTTTTTGCACATATATGTTTACTAGAAAACTTCTAAATTTGATTTATTTTACAATTATATTTATCGTTATTACTATTATAATCATCATCATTATTTGAAAGCGCAAGTAGTTTAGTAGGGGTAGTAGAAATGATGTCGGATTTTCAGAAAGTGTACGGTTATGTGTATCTGTTGATTTATTGATGTAACAAAATGTTGCCAAGAATTTATTTAAAGAATATTTCACAGCGTTCGGTGATTTTCGTTTTCACCGGGGATATGGTGGGAGGACGATTTTCGATCAAACCGAATCCGAAAATTTGTTTTGCGTTCACTGTTTTTTCGAATTTTCGAATCGCTGGGTGGCTGGAGAATAACACACGTGGCAGGGAAAAATACGCGAACGTGTTACAAAAATATTTCAAATAAATAATACCTACAGTCGTTTAACGTGTGTATTGTACAGTTTTAATAATAAAAGCGTGCGTAGTTTGAAAGCTAGAACAATAAGGTCAGTGCTATTTTAAAATTTTTAAAGAGATTAAAATAGTGCGCGACTCACAAAAAGAAATACTACTACAAAAATGTAATAAAGAGAAACTTCTTCGTAATTTATGCAATCCTGTAAAATAAAAACGTCTGATTGCTTTTTTAGCGATGATTCACAAAATATGTTACTCTGTTATGTTGTAATGTGTACTCGACAAATTTAATTTCATCTCTGTAATTCTAACATTATTTTGGCACAGTTTTCTCAGAATGTTTAGCCGTTCGTCGGTCTAAAAATAACGTGTACCTACAGTTGTGCCAAGTAAATATGTTTCTTTCGTTATAGACCGAACGCGACAAAATTTTTAATTTTTGTATTTGATTATAGTACCTATAATAGTAATCGAATTTTTTGTTGTAGGCTTCTGGATAGTTTAGAAGAAAAGAAACAAAAAGCCAAGTCTGATTTGAACGAGTTGGAAAATTGTTTCGAGCAAATTTTCACGGCCAAACGTGACATCGGTGACGTTTTGAGACAGGCCGAAAACTTGTACGTCTACGGTGAAGATTTAGAATCGACCGAGAAATTACTGAACTCTTTACATCAAACTGCAAAGTCCAGAACTAATAAAGCGAAGGAAGTAATATCGGAGATTAAAAACTATTATCAAACAAACCACCATTTAGTTCCGGCAGATTTGACCAAAGAAATAACTAACTTGGAACTGTTGACTGAAGTTTTAACAAATACAATGGATGACAAAGAACGGGAATTCAAAAAAGCTAAAACCGTCCGAACTGATTACAATTCTGATAAATCGATATTGACAACTTGGCTTAAAGATGCCGAACTGAAGATCGAAGATCGTAGCGTAGAACCCCACATATTGCACGAATATATTCAAGAGATTCAGGGTGAAATAACAACGATGATGGACCGTTTGGAAAATTTAACGAAAAACGGTAACGGAATAATAGAGAAAACAAGAGACGACGAAGAAAAGGGTTTCATCACTACCACCATCAATGATCTTACTGATCAAATGCACAAATTGCGATTATCCTTGGAGGAAAGGCGACAACAAGTAAGGGAGACCATGGACGCCTGGCAGCGTTTCCTAACGTTATACAAAGCTGTCATGGAATGGGTCGCTGAAAAGAAAATTTTCCTTAAAAAACCTCTGCGGATCGATCAGTTACAAGATGCAAAACAATTTTTACATGATTATTCAGTAAGCTGGCGAATGTTAAATCATTATTATATACAAGACTTTTTAAACTGTTATTTTACTTTCAGTCTGTTGTCAAGAGTTGTAAAACTGCAACGAAAAATCTGAGTGAGATGGCCAAAGAACTGGAATATATCGGGTCGGTAACTAGTGTGGGAAATCTTCCGGAGAAAATGGAGGAAGCCGAGGAGGCGAAAATAGATGTTGAAGCCCAAATTCTGAAAAGGGTAACCCACTTAATTCTGAAATCTTCTTTTAAATTCAACTATGTGATTGTTTCGTTCGTTTCAGAATTCCCTTATTCAAGAAACGGCCGAGGAATGGGAACAGTGCGAGAAAAAGATGAAAGAAGTGAGGAATTGGTTAGAAAAGACTAAGAACAATTTGGACGCCCCTCAGAACAAAAAGAGACCTCTTAGGGACCAACACGCTCACAGAGAAAAGGTCATTGCCGACGTTGAAATCCAAAGGAGCAAAATATCGATTTCTGTGGAAAAACTTCAGGTGAGTTGTTGCCTTTAATTGAATCTTAAATCTTAATCGACCAATAACAAATATTTAGCTGCATTTCCGCTCCGGAGTAGAAGGTGGCGAAACGGTGACCGAATCCGCTCAAAGTCTTCTCGAAGAACTCGGCGGTTTCACCGAAACGGTTAGCAAACAGACCGGTTTGTTGGAAAAAGCAATAAACCAAGTCGAAAAATACCAAATGGAAGTTCAGCAACTTCGTCAACAAATCATCCAAGTTGAACAACAGTTACGAGCCACCCTCACCCCCACGTACCTTCCCCACGACCGCGAGAGAGCTGCAGAAGAACAACAGGTAGGTGTTGGTGTTTTCTTTTTTGCAGATACTGCAAAATCATTCAAACACGAAACACAGTAGAAAAAAAAAACGGTTATACGCAAAAATGTAAGACGTAACGGTAACAAAAAAGTAAAGTTCACAAATTTAGTCGCGACACTACTCACGTTATCAAAATTAATTATGAAGTATGAGTAATTAGCTTTGTAGCTGGAAACATTTTGATAACTTTTGTATAAAACAGGGTGCTGCAGATGTGGCTGTGATCAACATCAAGATGTTTCCATTATTTCCATATCCCGTTGTTGGTTTTTTGTGTCTTTGTTTCTTTTGGTTGCGGGTCTCTTTTCGTTCGCTTTTCATTACTTATTATTAGTGCTTTTATGTATTTAAAACGGACCATTTACGTATATTATATTATCATCTCGATTTGTTTCTTTTTCGTATCTTAACTTATTTATTACCTATTTTCTGAAGGAATGATGTACTATTATGTACATAGGTACATATTATCATTTTGGATTTTAATTGCATGAAACATATCTTGAAAATTTTGCTTTGACTTTTACTTGGGCAATTATTTATTTTTGGGCAAATAATTTGATTACTATTCGCATATTTGTTGGATTTTCAGTTTTAGTTGTTATTCTCATTTTTTCATTTTTTTCTGTTCATCTATTGCTTCCTATTACCTTTACGTCCCCGACTATAAAAATGTAGAGTTTACGTGAAAGAGTGCACACGCTGCAAACGAAAGTTGCATCTCGAAATGAGCGCATAAAAGTAATTTTACAGCGGGGCACTCCGGACTCTGACTTTTTAGACACTTAACGAAAAAATCATACAACAACGTCTTTCGACGACAAAGTACTTGACAAAAGTACCACCCTACTTTGACTTATTTTAACGCCCGACAATGACAAAAAACAGAATTTTCGCAGCCACTACCTTGCAGTACAGTTAAATAAAAAGAAATAACCTTTCACGTTTATCACTCTTAAAAAAAATTACGCGATGAAACACTTGACTTGATGTTTTTACTGATATATAACGTTGGACAGGCTCTGCGAGAGCAGATGGAGGACTACCGGCAACAGATGGTCTTCCTTTGGGACAAGATCCGCCAGCTCGACCCTACTTTGCTACCAGCAGAGACGGTTCTTGTTGGACTATCTTATGCCGAAATTACATCCGGAAATTCTCGATCACCATCTAGAGATCGCGTAACCCCTACTATTACAACAACATCTACCACTATTACTACTACTCCTACAGACATAGTGAAGGAGTCGATTCTCGAGAAAGAAGGAAACGTCCAAAAAGAACCAGATGTAAACATAAGCGTTCTCCATGAACAAGACGTTGAGACACGTAGAGAGAAATCAGAATCCTACACCACCAGAAGCAACAGGCCTAGTCGTCCACCGAAGAGGCCTACTGACAGAAAGGAACAACGTAAAGTTTCTGATCAAAAGTCATTCAACAAACCAAAATTAACAGACAACAAGGATAGCAATCACGAAAGGACAAGGTCAACTACGGTGCTATCGGAGCCTTCAACAATGCCTCCTCCTGATGCTGGTGTTCATTCAAGATCCCTCAGTCCCATGTGGTCTGCAGGAGGAACCACTTATGCAGAAGTGTTGAGAGGATTGAAATATCAACAACAACTACAATCACAAAAACAACAACAACAGTTACAAAAACCCCTACTAAAAGAGTTCAATCAAGAAACTGTTGTTAGACAGCACCTTGAACAAAGTGAGGAAGACATTTCCGATCTGCAGACAGAAACAATAACACCAACAACAGTGCAAACGTACTCTGGTGTACCTCAAAGTGAAGAAGTGCCTCAAAATGCGTACGAAATTCTTAGTGAACCAGTGTTCCAACACCCACAAATAAACACAGTTCCTTCGGGAGTGTACGGTTACGTCCAACCCGTTCCCGATTTCGTGGGATTCGTTGCTTCTGGCCAACAGCTTATCGAATCTGGTTTAGGGACTTACCATAATGTGTACCCCATGCAACAGGAATATAATCCAACAGACATAATGCAACCCCATCAAGTCTATTCCACAGAAAGCGAGCCTAGTTGTCTCTCAGATATTTGTGTCATCACAGTATCAACAACAGGAACCCAGCGAACTTTTTATACAACAAGAAGAAATTGCCGGTGCGAAGAAGTTCCACGAGGATGAGACGTGCGACATAAATCCCTCTGATGTTTTTGCCGCTCGTGGCGCTTCGTATGCTGCAATTTTGTCCCAAGGATTGGATAGAAATAATACTCTCCAGCCATCCAGGCAATCCACAATTACGTCGACAAATAAACACGATAAATCGAAAGTTGTTAGCTCTTCTCATCGTGGAGCGCAATCCACTTTGACAGAAGAAAAAGACAAGAAATAGAAGATATAACTCTAGAGACTCGCAAAGAGACAATTCTGGAGTTACAAATGACGAAAAGTATCGATCTCATAAACGGAATAAACACTTACAAAGCAACGTGCAATATGTTAGACATTCTAGTCCGATTGATCGCCATGGAGAGCCTATTTCCTTAGAAGAAACGGGTGGTGATCGTCTAGATTTATTAGATTTTTCGAATAATGCTACTACTCTTGATACCTTCCAAGCAACCAATAGCAAAGAAGTTAGAAACATCGGCGATTGGTATGAGGAAATTGAAAAGGAAGCGAAAGATATTACGAACGAACCGAAGCAAGCAACTTCAGCTAATAAAAGTAAAAACAAGGAAGGAAACATTCTAGAGCCAAAAGGAAAAGATTCGAAACTTAAACATAAAAAAGGATCCACGAAGAATGTAAAAGAAGAAAACACGAATGTGTTGCAAGAAATCCAACGAAGTAACAAAAAAATTGAAAAGGTTTCAAAAGAAAAAGGATTTCAAGTTGAACCTGTCAATACAGACAAAGAAAACCAGTCAATTATTCAAAATGATAAAAAAACAAAGAAGAAAACCAAAGGTCCAGTACATTTGCTTATTGAAGAAACAGAACCTCGAAAAAAGCGGACTACTATTGAAGAATACGATACGTCGGAAGAGGTTACAACCTCCAATGTTACCGCTTTGTCTTCTGATGAAGAAAGTAAAAAGAGAAAGCGAAGTAAGAAAAAGAAACCGATTGAAGAAGCGTCTCAAATATCAAAAAAAGTAGAAAATTTACAGTCAGTAGAAAAAGAAACGATAGAATTTCTCAACGCTGAAAAGGAACATAGTCAGCCACAAGGAACAAATACAGGGGAAGACACACCGATTTTACATCAAGGAAATAAGAAGAAAAACAAGAAGAAAAAGAAGAACCCAATAAATCAGACGACTAATGAAGAGACAGCAGCAGAAATAATCAATGAAGATTTGACCGAAAATAAACACCATCCAAGTCCAGAAATTATTGGTACAGATGACGAAAATAGAATTGCTGAAAGTGAACAAAGGGAAATTGCTCCTCCAACTGTTCCAGAAGCAAACGGTAAAAATGCGAAAAAGCGGAAACGGAAACACAACAAAAAAGAGAATGATTCAATCACACCACCTGATAATTTAAATCCACAATTAGAAATGGATACACCAACTAAGTCGGAGGAGAATCAACAGTTACCATTAGAAGAAGAAACATTAAATAATCAGACTGTAAAGGAAGAAGCCGTTCTCAAAAGTGACTACCACAATATCACAATTGAAAAAAGCGAAAGCCAAATATCAGACTCAATCGTTATATCGAATTATGAGGTGCCAACAGATTTGCCAATCAAGGATAACGATCGAACACAAGTGGATGTAGATTTAAAAACAGTAAAACCTCTTGTTTCCCCAAGAACTCACAAGGTGGTGCTTATAACACACGAAGAGATCAAGAAAACTCCAACATTGACAGTAAAAATGGAATTTCCAGAGCAAACCACCCAAGTTGAAACGAAAACTACGGAGATGACAACGGAACAGTTTAGTAAAGAAGAAATCGGTTTAGAACAGGTCATTTTCGGTTCAGTGAAAGAAAGACCGATCTTAAAAGAACCTTCTCAAAAAAACGAAAAAGAAAAGCGAGAAACAGAAAAAGCGGCCAACTAAACTCCAAACTGAAGAGGGAGATGAACAATCCCATGTGTCACTGGAAGAAAAGAAAAAGAGAGAAGCGATCGTAGACTGTGTCGAAGGCGACCATTATGATGAAAAAAATAAACAATCGACAATAGATTTCCAAACTTCTTCTTCTGAATTCATACGAAAAGAATCAATAGTTGATGTAGAAGTCAATGATGTACAAGATATTTTAAATGTTCTTAACAAGAAAGATCTTCCAATCGAATCACAAGTTAATGAAGAGGATCTCTTCTTTGAATCCCAAGACAGAAAAGACGTTGAACAGAATGTCCAAAACAAAACAGACAACGAGGAGATTGTTTTAAATGCACCTCAAAATAAAAATGACAAAAAAGCAAAGAAGAAAAGTAAAAAGTCAAAATCGAAATCTGTATCATTTGAAGAAAATGTTCAGGTTGTAGATATTGATGATTATCCACATGTAAATGCACCAAGTTCAGAAAACCAAGAAGATAAAGTTATTATTTTCAATGAAAAATCAAATCTTGGAGGAGTTTCGAAGTATGTGCCTCTTAAAGTTGACGAAAAAGATTCTGCTACTGAACTTACTACGTTGGAGAGTAACGAAATAATATCCAATGACAATCAAATTTTCGAGTCTTCTACTGCAACTACTATTCTGAATATTACCACACAAGTCCATCAGGAACAGGAAATGTCAGAAAAATCTGTTGAATATAAAGGCTTACCAATTGACGAGTCTGTTAACCTTTGGATGGACTCAGAAATTGTATTACCAGACGATGAAGTTGAAAAAGCTAAACCTTTGGATAGTTTAGAAGAATTAAAACAAGAAGAGCAGAAAGTGGAGGAATCTGTTGCCCTCTTAGACACTACTTTAGTAGAAAGCAACGTACAAGAACCTGCAAAGGACAAACAAGAAAAAGTCGAATATAAAGGTTTACCAATTGACGAGTCTGTTGACCTTTGGATGGACTCAGAAATTGTATTACCAGACGATGAAGTTAATAATGCTAAGTCTTTCGACAGTTTGGTAGAATTAAAACAAGAAGATAAGAATGTGGAGGAAACTATTACCATCTTAGACACTATTTCAGTAGAAAGCAATATTAAAGAACCTGCAAAAGACAAACAAGAAAAAGTTGAATATAAAGGTTTACCAATTGACGAGTCTGTTGACCTTTGGATGGACTCAGAAATTGTATTACCAGACGATGAAGTTGAAAAAGTTAAACCTTTGGATAGTTTAGAAGAATTAAAACAAGAACAACAGAAAGTGGAGGAATCTGTTGCCCTTTTAGACACTACTTTAGTAGAAAGCAACGTACAAGAACCTGCAAAAGACAAGCAAGAAAAAGTCGAATATAAAGGACTACCAATTGACGAGTCTGTTGACCTTTGGATGAACTCAGAAATTGTTTTGCCAGACGATGATGTTGATAATGTTAAGTCTTTCGACAGTTTGGTAGAATTAAAACAAGAAGATAAGAATGTGGAGGAAACTATTACCATCTTAGACACTATTTCAGTAGAAAGCAATATTAAAGAACCTGCAAAAGACAAACAAGAAAAAGTTGAATATAAAGGTTTACCAATTGACGAGTCTGTTGACCTTTGGATGAACTCAGAAATTGTTTTGCCAGACGATGATGTTGATAATGTTAAGTCTTTCGACAGTTTGGTAGAATTAAAACAAGAAGATAAGAATGTGGAGGAAACTGTTACCATCTTAGACACTATTTCAGAAGAAAGCAATATTAAAGAACCTGCAAAAGACAAAAAAGAAAAAGTTGAATTTAAAGGTTTACCAATTGACGAGTCTGTTGACCTTTGGATGAACTCAGAAATTGTATTACCAGACGATGATGTTGAAAATGTTAAATCTTTAGATACTGTGGGAGAATTAAAACAAGAAGAGAAGAAAATTGAAGAACATATTACTGTTTTAGACATCACCTCAGTGGAAAGCAATGTTAAAGAATTTGTAAAAGACACACAAGAAAAGGTCGAATATAAAGGTTTACCAATTGACGAGTCTGCTGATCTTTGGATGAATTCAGAAATCGTTTTGCCTGATGATGAAATTGAACAAGTTAAATCTTTGAATAATTTGGAAGAATTGAAACAAGAAAAGAAGAAAGAGAAAGAATCTACAGCCCTCTTAGAAATAAAAACATCAATGAGAATTGCAAATGAAAAACGAGAAAAAATTGAATACAAAGGCCTACCAATTAATGACTCTACTGATTTATGGATGAGTTCTGAAATTATAATATCGGACGATGAAGATGAACCTATTAATTCTTCATGTGCGATACCAGATATTAAAAAAGACAATTCCAAGGAAGAAAATATATCAATAGAGGAAAGTGTCTGCTTACCAGTTGCAGATGTGGTTCATCCAAATGTGACTGTTGTGGTCGAGGAATCTGACAATAAACAAGAAAAAACAACGATTTCTCAATCTAGCACTGATACAATATTGAATGCAGGAAAACTTATCGTAACGGAGAGACCAGAAATTGATTTTATATCTGATGAAGATATGGAAGAGAGACCGATTTCTATAATAACAGAAGATATTAGAAAGACTCTTGGCTGTGAAAGAGTCCCAGCAACGAACGAGCAAATTGCAGAAAAACTAATGGACCATCTTCTTCCTGAAGTACATAAAAGAGAATTTGGGTTAGAAGAAAATTCTAAAGCCAAAGATTCAAATCTAAACTTTATTTCAGAAAATTATCTGTTGGAGTCTCTTAAGTCCAAAATGGCTTTTTATAATGTAGGTGATTTTCATAAGGCTGAGTCTAAACATGAGATCCAAAAGACTGCAGATTATAGAAGAAAGGAAGAAGATGAAACGACGAAGATTTCAAACGATCTTCCAATTAAAGAAGACCTCCTGGCTTATAACAATGACATTCAATTAGTTATGGACTTTATTGATAACGAAAAGACAGAACAAATTTTAGAGTTGGAACAAAAAATACAAAAAGAAGAACCTAAAGTCCTCGGGGACTTAAAACAAAATCGTCCTGAATCAAAAGAAGAGTTAACAACACTTCCAACAGAAATTAAAGGAGAAATAACTACAATTGAGGATAAAACTAAAGATGACATAGGAAACGATTTTCTGTTATTAGAGTATCAACAAAGTTATGATGTAATAGGCTTCAGACAAGCCGAAAGCAATTTCTATAAGATACTCACTGAAAATGCTATAAAATGTTTGCAAGACGAAAAACAACAACAATCACAAGTGATTGTTAAAGAAGAAATTCTTGAGAAGATACAACCAACTCTAAAAATTAGTTATGATATTGTGGCTTTGGCTAATGCTGAAGCTGATTATTATGCAACATTGGCACAACTCGAAAAAAATAATAGGGATTTAATAGAACAAAACGACGAAGAGTTTGAAAAGCAAAAAGATGATGAGCCTGAAAAGTCAAAAGATAAAGAGCCTGAAAAGCAAAAAGTTGGAGAGCTTGAAGAGCCAAAAGACGAGCCTAAGAAGCAAAAGGATGAAGAGCCTAAAATGCAAAAGGATAAAGAGCCTAAAAAGCAGAAGGATGAAGAGTCTGAAAAGCCAAAAGATAAAGAGCCTGAAAAGCTAAAAGATGAGCCTAAAAAGCAAAAGGACAAAGAGCTTAAAAAGCAGAAGGATGAAGAGTCTGAAAAGCCAAAAGATAAAGAGCCTGAAAAGCTAAAAGATGAGCCTAAAAAGCAAAAGGACAAAGAGCTTAAAAAGCAGACGGATGAAGAGCCTAAAAAACCAAAAGATAAAGAGCATGAAAAGCTAAAAGATGAGCCTAAAATGCAAAAGGATCAAGAACCTACAAAGCAAAAGGACGAAGAGCCTGAAAAACCAAAAGACGAGCCAAAAAGGCAAAAGGATGAAGAGCCTAAAAAGCCAAAAGATGAGCCTAAAATCCAAAAGGATAAAGAGCCTAAAAAGCAAAAGGATGAAAAGCTAAAAGATGAGCTTAAAAAGCAAAAGGACAAAGAGCTTAAAAAGCAGAAGGATGAAGAGCCTAAAAAACCAAAAGATAAAGAGCATGAAAAGCTAAAAGATGAGCCTAAAATGCAAAAGGATCAAGAACCTACAAAGCAAAAGGACGAAGAGCCTGAAAAACCAAAAGACGAGCCAAAAAGGCAAAAAGATGAAGAGCCTAAAAAGCCAAAAGATGAGCCTAAAATCCAAAAGGATAAAGAGCCTAAAAAGCAAAAGGATGAAAAGCTAAAAGATGAGCTTAAAAAGCAAAAGGACAAAGAGCTTAAAAAGCAGAAGGATGAAGAGCCTGAAAAGCCAAAAGGTAAAGAGCCTGAAAAGCCAAAACACGAGTCAAAAAGGCAAAAGGATGAAGAGCCTAAAAAGCCAAAAGATGAGCCTAAAGTGCAAAAGGATAAAGAGCCTAAAAAGGAAATGGATGAAGAACCTAAAAAGCAAAAGGATGAAGAGCCTGAAAAGCTAAAAGGTAAAGAGCCTGAAAAGCCAAAAGATGAGCCTCAAAAGCAAAAGTATAAAGAGGCTAAAAATAAAAAGGATGAAGAGCCTGAAAAGCCAAAAGATGAAGAGCCTAAAAAGATATCCTTTGAAGAACATCAACCTGTTCAAACCCCCGATAATTACCCCCAGATGCCTAACTGGTTTGGAAGTGATACGAGCTTTGCTTCTGGTAATTATGATATTATTGGTATGACCAAAGCTGAAGAAGATTGGGTAATTGCTAAACACAAATTAGAAGAACCCCTTACCGAAAAAATAAAAGAAAATACTCAGAAAGAGATATTATTAGATTCTAGTGATATTGTAGTCGTAAAAAAGACCAACGAAGAGGATCAGCATAAAATAATAAATGTTGAACATGACATTGACAACGTTAGACAAACTGAACAAGAAGAGACAGTTTTATCGGAAAAAATAACAGATGTCGTTATAGAATCGACACTAAATCCTAACGCAGAAATATTTATTCCTGAAAATCTACAATCTCACAGTAAACATGTAGAAATTATCGAAAAATCCACCCCTTACATAGCTCCACTTTGTCCTAACGAAAACATTTTCCTTTCTTATGATGATCAAATCGACCAAAAGTCAGAGATACCTGTTGATTACGATAGTCACAGCACTTGGGTTAGCAATATTATTGAAGAAAACGATATTATTGAAGAAAACGATATTATTGAAAATGTTCAACAGTTTGACGAAACATCTGTCGTCGTTCCTAAACCTGACCAAAAATTAGAAGAAGATGTCGAACCAATTCCGAATATAATTTTAACATTAACTGAGGACGATAAAGAAAAAGAAGAAATTAAAATTCCTTTGATAGATATTGAACCAGAAAAAGAAAATACCGAGACTCCACAACCGCAGATTGCTCCTTCGATAATCGAAACAGTAATAAACAAATCATCACCAGAAACAATCGAACCAACGAATATTAGTCAAGGAAGTGCTCCTGAAATGGATTCGAATGTGTTTCTGCAACCTGAAGAAGTCGGAGAGCACAAGTCAAAGAGGCGAAGGAGGAAATCTAGATCGAGATCTCCACGCCCATCCTCAAAACCGTCTCCTCAAAGAGCCGAAAGGAATATTGTAGAAACAAATCTGTTGAATAGATACAAAAGGGTTGACGAAACACCAATTCAGTCTGTATGGTCTTTGTCTAGTGATGGCAAAACATACGCAGAAGTAGTCGCTAGTGAAAGGAAAGAAAATGAAATTGACCATGACACATTAGACATACAAGAAGTTAAAATTATAGAAGTGCCGTTTGTCGACTCTAAACGTTCGCACCATATTATAGAACAAAGAGCCTCTAAAGACGAAGATTTAACACCCCCAAAATCTGTAGAATTAACAACAGAAAAAATTATAGTTGAGTCCAAGAAAGAAATCAACGATGAAAAAGAAACTGTACCAAAAGAAGTAGAAGTAACAGAGGACGTTGCAGAAGAAATCAAACTACAGCAGACTATTAATGATGGTAAAACGTATGCAGATGTAGTTTTGTCCAATTTATCATCACCTGTTAGAACTGATATGCGTACTACAAAAGAAAATATCAGCAAGAAACAAAACGAAGTTGTTAGTGATCTCAATGAAAATCTTGTTCGTGTCACAAAAAGTGCAACGGAGGTTGTTGATGTATTTGACGAGGAGGAGCACGTAATAACATCATATGAAAGAGCTGAAGAGGCCAGCAACGAAAAACCAAACCAACTTGTTATCGATGAGACTTTATCAGGCATATCAGCAAGCGAAAAGGACTCTACAGATAAAAATCCAAAGAAGAGGCAGAAGAAGAAACATAAAAAGAATGAAGTTAAAGATAAAAAGACGTCTATAGAGGAACCTGTGAAAGTTACAGAAGAAAAACTTGTTCAGAAAGAAGAAAACAAAAAGGAAAACATAATAACTGAGCCAAGTCAAAATGAGAAAGAAATTTCTCAAGTATTATCTGCAGAAAAGGCCAAAAAGAAGAAGAAAACAAAGAAACGTTCCAATAAACAACAAAGTGATTTGGACAAAGAGGAAATTAAAGAAGATTCTGAAATAGTTGCACAAGATATTAGCAGTTTAACAAAAACAGAAAATGTTGCAGTTGAAACAATTGAACAAGACAATTCATTAACAGAAACAGAAAATATAACTGTTAAAGAAGATTCTGAAACAGTTGGGGAAGACAATAGTTCAACAAAAGCACTAAATGTTACAGTTGAAGAACATTCTGAAACAATTGGGCAAGACAACGATTTAACAGAAACAGAAAATATAATTATTAAAGAAGACTCTAAAACAATTGGTGAAGATAATAGTTCAACAAACGTACAAAATGTTACAGTTGAAGAACATTCTAAAACAATTGGGCAAGACAACGATTTAACAGAAACAGAAAATATAATTGTTAAAGAAGACTCTGAAACAATTGGAGAATACAATAGTTTAGCAGTTGAAGAAGGTTTTGAAACTATTGGAAAAGTTAGTGGTTTATCAACATTAGAGAACGTAACAGTTGAAGAAGGTTTTGAAACAATTAGAAAAGATGATGGTTTAACAAAAATAGAAACCGTAAAAGCTGATGAAATTACTTTCAAAGGTACAAATGATGTAAACGAAGATGATTGGATAGTGGTCGATAAACCTTTGGACAATAAAGAACATCTCGTGGAAAAAACAAATAGAAGAGGAACAATTAATTGATGTGGATAAAGACAAGGAAGTTTTGGCTGAAACACCGTCTCTCCTTTCAACAATTGTTAATCAAGTTTCTAGACTATTTACTGTACAACAAACTGATATAGACTCTACCACACTTGAAACGCAAGAAAGTAAATTTAAAATCGAATATTTGAGCAATGACGGTCCCTTTTGGATTTCCAAACCGTTATACGCAGACAGTGAACGTAACTGGCAAATATTCCTTGCAAAAACCAACAAAGTCCAGAAAAATCAGGACGTTATAAACAAGGATAACAGCGAAGATCAACATGATGATAATAACGGTGGAAGTTCTAGTGGAAGGAGTTCTCCTGGTACTGATAAGGGGGACAAATTCGGCCATGAGGGGTCGCCAAATTCCCCTGGAAACAGTTACGACTATGCAGATTTACCTGGAGGTTTGTGCAGATGGAAGGACCAAAGCACTTATCTTGCTTTGGAACCCAACTTAGAATTTGAACCAGAATTCTGTTACAACATTTTAGAGTACAACAGGGCTGAATCCAATTGGATAAAATTTTTTGCTGCTTCTGAATCAACAACAGACACAGATCAACCAACCAATGTAATAAATAACACCGACGTATTTTCATTCAATGAAGAAAAGAAACCAAAAAGTAAAAGAAAAGCTTTTTACGAGGACGAATTTGTTGTTGTATCCGTCGACGAGGTGAAACCACCACGTCCTAACAAAATCGCCGTCGAATGTATTAAACCCTTTTCTCAAAAGGCAATCTTTAACACTGACTTTATAGACGAGACAGACTATACAACGACTTTAACCAATATTCACTCCCAAACCAATTCCGAAACCTTAGGGCCTTGTAGTACTCAAATACCTTCACCTCCGGATGATGATGACAGGTCATCACTCGAAGATGGCAAATGCGAAGGATCGGATGTGCAAAAGGTGATGATTGCGAGTTGACAAAAGTTGTAGTTTTTCCGAGTGTTTAGTCGTCAACAGCATGCTATTAATTTATTTACTAACTAATTTAGATAAAAATACTTTAGAATTTTTCTACGTGATGTTTTTTATCTAAAGAATTTAATTGTTTTTCTATTTCTGTTACTTACCATACCATTGATAAGTAGGTAGATGAAAACTATAATAAGAATGTTATTATGATTAGGCATCGACCGCAAATTCTGATTCATCAATTATTTTTTATTAGTCATTAATTTTTATTTTATTTTAAACTGACGATTGTTTGCTCCGTACTAATAGTTTGTTGTTTAACAAGTTTATTTCCAATAACTAGTGTTATGAGACTATTAATAACTTTTGCTGTTGTTTCTTATGGTAAATCAGCATGCTTGTTTTTCCCCTTGAATTACTACTTTACTACTTTTAAATAATTTTTTGACGTTTTATAAAAATACAAAAAAATTCGATACACTCACTGACAATTTAATGTGTATTTTGTAGATGACAACTGACTTGGACAGCTTACGAGAAGCTCTTCAGAAAACAGAAGATTTAGCTCTACATCTACCTCAAAACGATTTAGAATCAATTATAAATGCTCTCTTGGTAAGTTTCTATCTTCACAATTTTAATACACAAAAAGTTTTGTGGGCGAGTAAATTATATTTCACGTGGGTTATTGCGGCGCTTATCGGCGCCTAATTAATTGAAACAATACCATTGAAAAACAATAATAATAAATTAATGTTAACCGTCCTCGTGAATGGTTTGGGAGTGAGAGATCGTTCACGAGTGGCTGACATCAAGCCAGAGATTTAGTTTAAAATTAGAAATTGTTTCAAGGCTAGAACTTAATAAATTTCGATGATCAAGCGGTCAGTTTAATAATAAATTATTACCGCGCGGTGTAAACTTACGTGAGCGAGATATTTGCGGTGAATGATGCCATGATCTCACACAACTCTTACTAATTAACATAATTCATAAGCGCATATCATTAAAAAAACTACCGCGTAGCCGACAACAGTTCATTCGGATTCTCGCAACAATACTAAAGTGATGTTACTTAAAACAATAATATAATATATATTATAAGTGTACCCAACGTAATACAAAAAGTTTTCTGTTTTTTTTGTGTAACTACAGTGGTGTCTTTTACTTTATATTATAGGAAATATTTGCGGACTTAAAAGTTTATTCAACTGAAGCGATTCGATTGGAGAACGTGATCCTCAAGTTACCATCGGACAGTGACGTTCGCGAATTATCAGCCCATTTGGCGGAAATCAGGACGAGGATTGCAACCCTTCTTTCCCAAACAAACAGCGGTATTAACGCATTGAAGGTAAATATGTATAAATTGCTTAAAAGTTGTTAACATGGCAATCCGAACAATGTTCACATTTTTTTTTATCTGTCTATATGCACGCACGCTTATTGCCAACAAATAAATTTGGTAATTTCTAAAATTGTTGCTTGTGTAATCATGAATGCCATTTAAACAAATTAAGAAGATAATTTTATATGATTTAATTGAAAACAAGTTGTTGATATTTACATTAAAGTATTGTCATCTATTGAGTGTTTGTCACTACAGAGTCTTCTTAAGGTCTCGTCGAATGTTATTTTAATTATATTCTTCAGTTTGGTCAGTAATTTATCAAAAGATAGTAATATTAGGTCCTTTGTAAATGTCAAGGATTTACTCACAAAATCACGATATACATATACTTTACATAACGTGCGACCCACTTTAATCAGCTCCCTTTTTTAAAACTGTCCTAATTCTACTATTGATTTATATTAGATTGCAAAGGACACGCAAACGGCCAAACAACAACAGTTGATCGTGTATCAAGAATTCCTCAATGAGTTAGAAGTTTGGCTCCAAGCGACGCGTCACTCCCTGACACAAATTTTGTCCGAGAGTGCGGATCACAAAACCAACGATGACATCATACGTTTGAAGCAGTTACACCGTGAACTAGAAGAGAAACGGAAACAATTTCCGAAATTATATTCGGTCTGCGAGGAATTTAACAATTCATACCCGGAATTGAAGCAATTAGCTCAAGAACTCCGCGAGCATTTGGAAAGTTTGTTGGTAATCTTCGACGAACAAGAATTAACGATAATTACAGTGTTACGTCGATTGGAGGAAGAGACTATTAGAAGCCCCGAAGTAAGCGACAACACCTTGGACTCCAGCTCTATGCCCGTTGATGAACTTGGTATACATGTGGACATGGATACAAAGAGTTCAACCGAAATCAAAGATAAAGATGTAGCAAAAGGTGTTGCCATTGAAACCCAAACAGGGCCCAGTCTGTTGTTATCATCTTCACCCGTAAAGAAGAAATCGAAGAAAATCAAAACTGCCGCTGTAACAAGCGTACCACCCGTTGATGTTCAAACCCAAACCAAAAACGAATCTGAGCCACACAACAAAGAACAAATAACCATATCGAAGAAGATAACAGGAGGCCAGGAGACAATCCAAATACTCACAGCACCCCAAAAGTCTTCTCATCCACAGGACGAAGATCTCATCGTTAAAGCAGACTATACCGAAAAAACCGAACCCAAAATGGACGATAACAAAACTGAAATAAATATCTTCCACACTAAGAAGGACAAACCTTTTGAAACTATTCTAGTCGAACCAGACGAAACTACGACCGAAGTCATTGTGGATGCTGACGGAACCAAAAGAATCATTGTCAAAAAGCAACGTAAAACGATCGTTTCTAGGAAACAAACCGTTCGAGAAGTTACGTCGTTACATTCTTACGCCGAAACGGATGCCAAAAAACCCACAGAACACTCGTTTTCGCAAGTGACTTTGGAAGGACAACAAAGCAACATTACGACACAAAAACCAGGCGGGAAAACAGAAACTTTAACAACCCAAAATTACGAAGGCAAGTTGATGTCTGGAGTAGCTGGTGGTCAAGTTACAATACAAGAATTCCAATCGGAACCGGAACATTATTACACAGTCGAAGAACCTCAAGACGATAAAGGTGCAACTACTTATTTGAAATTCGAAGAAGGTCATCAGCACAGCATACAACTACCACAAGAAAGTCTTGAATTCTTACAAGCCGGAGAACAAATACACACGAGCAGTTCAACGGTAAAAGCTGTTGTACAACACGTCACTAGAAAAATAATTAGGAAAACAAGAAGGATAATAAGGAGAACTGTTATCATCGACGGCAAAGAGCAAGTGACGGAGGAAGTGGTCGAAGAACCAGAAGAAGTTGAAGTAACTGAAGAGGGAATACCGAGGATTAGTATAAACGTGTACAGGACTCAAGATGTTGGTCAAAGCACTGAAGAAACTCTTAAGTTCACGACGGAACCAGAATCCAAAATTGTTGCCGAAACTCTTGAAACGTCTCAGAAAAAATCTGAAGACGGCGAGAGGTACGTGGTAGATGATACACTTGAAACTATACCTGCACCAGTAATATCTGTAACTGAACCGATTGAAATTATTTCAGAGGAAATTTCTAGTAGAGGTGTCGTCACAAGCGTACAAGACGAAAAAGATAAGTCTACCACAATTAGTTTGCACGATAAGCATAAGCATGTCGTAGACAGCATCAGTAATGTAGAACAATTTTTAGAAAATGAAAAACTGCACGTAGATCTTTTGAGAAGTATTCCTGATATGGTAGAACAAGTTTCAGAAGTAGTTGTAGAACAATTAAAGACTGATAAAGAAGTTGATGACCAAACGTTTGAGTCCTCGGAAGTTGCTAGTCCACAAGTGCCAAAGATTTTAACCGAAACTGATAAAGTTCACACAGAAATTATCGATGAGATTAAGATAAAAGATATTCCTAAAACAGTAACTACACAACCAGACTTAGAACAAGCAGCGACTACTGTTAATGTAACACCTAAAGAAAAAGAAAATAAAACTTATGTTGTCGTTCCTAATACCATCAATCAAACTACAAAAGAACCTTCAGCAGATGTGGTTGCTACAGAAAAATTAATTCCTGTAGAAACTAAAACCTTAGAGGACCAATTCACCGTTCACGAAACATGTAGTATCAAGCAAGAAAAGTCTGAAGAATTTCCATCTGAGCCGTCCCAACAGGCCACAACAGAAATTGTATTAGATGTTACAAAGCCAGCAAATTTTGAAGAGGAAAATATTTTTAGAGGCCCCGTGGTTGAAAAGCAACCATTGACTCATGATATAACTAGTGTGTTTATAGAAAATGAACAAAAAATTGCCATGGTTCATGACAACACGGAAGACAAAATGATTGATAAAGTAAAAAATATTCCCAAAGAAGTCGAAATTTTCTTGTCACTAGAAGAGAAAACAGTTGGTGAAAAAGCGGTTGCTATTCCCACGATATCGTTTGGTCGTAAGATGGACGAAAGGGAACCCGAAGCAGAGACAACCAGTACAGACATTTTTGTCGAATTGCCAACCATAAAAGAAAAGAAGATTGCCAAACCCGACACCCCAACAGAACAAATTATTCCAAAGGTCGAGGACATTCCTGAAGAAATATTAACATCCAGCGAAATCGAATACGGCAAACGGAAGAGTAAAAAGAAGAAAAAACATAAAGGTAACGAAAAAACAGACGTCCAAAATAAATCAGAAGAAGACGATACAGAGTCCTTTTCGACGTCTCTAGTTCAGTCCGTCGAAATCGATTTTCCTGAAATAGAATCTCAATTAACTGAACCTGAAACACCTCAACCAACTATCGAAGCTCTAGCCGTTGAATCTTCAGTCGATAAAACTGAAGAATTGTCAGACATTGAACAAGACACTGGTTATGAACCAGAAGACAAAACAACCGTTGACGACAGTTTATTGGAAGATGTTGATAGCAGAAAGAAACATAAGAAGAAGAGGAAACATAAGAAGTCCAAAAAAATTGAGGAATCGCCGCCATCCATCGAGATCCCAGCGGAGAAAAAGTCGACCCCTGAACCTACAGCTGAAATCGAGACACCAAAATATGAACCAGAACCTACTATTACCACGGTAACGCCACATCAAGTATCACAAGAGGTCGACGTTATATTACCGCATTCAGAAGAAGTTTCTTCAATCCACGATTCTTTCAAAACATTCTCACCTTCTGAAGATACAGAGTCAGTAAAAATTATCGAACAAGGAATTCCATCGAGACCATCCAGCGAGTCACTCGCATCAATTGCAACTAAAGTTGTAACAACAGTGCCGGTCGTAGAAATGGTGGCAACTCAAGAAATTCTTACTCAAACTTCACCGTCAGATATTGTCGAACTGCCCAAAGAAATCCCTTCAGAATCCGTCCAATTGATGCCATTGTCTGTCCAAACTTCTATCGAAATCATCCCTGAAACAATCGATCTTTCCACTCAAACGAGTTTTGAAGAAGCGCCTGTGCCTGAATCGAAATCGTCTGTTCCGGAAAAGGTAGAGTCGAAGGAATCCTTTAGTCAAGTCGAAATCGACATAACCGAAGCTGATACTCAAACTGTAACCCCAGAAAAAGTCGTAACGTCCATTTCTGAGCAATCTGCCCAAACTGTCGAGACGCCTAATAAAATGGAAAGTTTGGGGGGTCACGTAGAAATGGTAGTTGACATACCGGGCGTTCCCAAGACGGAATCGGCAATGCAAACTTTGCAAATTGATCATAGCGAAGTGACTGTCCAGACTGTAACACCTGATAACGATAAAGTACAAAATTTGGATATGGTTACCGTAGGAATTCAAGAGAAACCAAGTTCAATATCGGTGGAAACATCTCCTCCATTATTTTTAGAAGAAACTCCAAAACAAAAAGATGTACAAGTGGAAAGTACGACGTCATTCACTCAAACTTCCGTAGAAGTTACCGCCACGGAATCCGTACAGACTTCTCCAGCACCTGAACTTGAAATTACTCAAACAGTTAGTCCTCCTGCTTTGGTAGATCAGAAACCAGAACAAGCTTCACTCTCCGTCCAAACATCTCCGGAACATGTAATAGAATCCAAAGTGGAAACTTCAGAAAAGCCAATGCAGACATCTCCAACACCGGAAATTGTTCTTGTTGACGAAACGGAACAAACTTCTCCTCCGATCTCGGTAATTCAGGAGCTCCAAAAAGCTGTAGAAATTACCACAACCGATTCTCAAACGGAGCCCGTGATTATTGGTAAAATAAACGACGTTTCATCGAGTACAACTCCTTCAACTGAGGAACCCTACGAGGTTCATGTTGAAGCTTCAGTATTTGTACCTTCGGAAAGAAACGATGAGACTGATTTATCTATTTCGCACGAAGAAAAACAACAAACACGTCCTACAGAACATAATAATACAGTAACCATTGATATAACTGTTGACTCCGACATAAATAAAGATAAATCTTCAAAGAAAGGACATAAGCGAAGGAAAAGAAAACACGATCAAAAGCCCGTTGAAGATATTGCAAGTTCTAAAATCGAAGAAATTCCAGAAGTGCCGACTTCTTTAGTTCCCTCGGCACCACCTGCGGATCTTCTTTATGCAGACATTGTCAAGAAGGGCTCTCGGGAGCCTTCTCCTGAACCATCCGTGCATTACCCGATTATAAAAGAGGATGTTCCGCAAATATCAGAACAACCGATTGAAATCCAACAGCAACATCCACCAAAAGACGAGAGTATTAGGATAGAAAAGACAAAAGAAGTGGTTTCACCTGGTGGAGACACCATCACCGTTGAATGTGCTCTAGAAACTTTTATAAAACCTGCTGAGGAAACAACAGTATCTTTTATAGAAGGTGAAAAAGCAAAAAAAGAATTGATCTTCAAGGAACAACCAACTGATCCGAACACTATTGTGTCCTTTATTGACAATGAAAGAAGTCAAGCGTCCGAACTATTGCCTCAACCAGAAAAACAAATATCTGTAGTAATCAGTAAAGAAATTAATGTCGAGCCTTCTTATGCAACAATAGACAGTGTGAAAGAAATTGAACCAGTCGTCGTCGGTAAAACTAAACAACCGAAACCACCAAAACGGAAATCAAAATCCAAACCTCAGACATCTGTAACAATAGAAGAAGTGTTATCTCCAACAGAATCGAGTGATGTGCCCATAACACCTACCAGTGATTCAGTTCCATTCCCCAAAGATCAATCCAAAGAAACAATTTCGTGGATCCGACCGTCAGAACCTTCGCATCTTTTTATAGAAAGTGAAAGGGTCTACGGAGAGTCACCACAACAAATTCAGCAAAACATAATAAGAGAATTAGATGTTAAATGGACCAGCGCACAGACGATGGAACGGTTGAAAAATCTTCAGAACGCTTCCAGAACGACGCATTTGAGCGACGTTCTTCATCTTGCAACTCTACACGAAACTATCACCGAGGAATCGATAAAACAAAGAAACGACAACATTCAAGAGCAACTTGATAAATTACGGACGGCCATCGACTCCAAAGATAGTGAAACAATTCAGGTTACTGTTATCACCACAGTCGACGAAATAACGACTTGGTTGAAGACGATAGAATATCGAATTTATCTCAACAGACAACAAGTCATCGATGGACCATCTAAGGAGAGACTTCAGGAGTTCGATGAGCTCAAGACTGAAATTACGAGCATCGAGAGCAACATGAATCAGTTGCAGAATGCTTTGGACAACACATATGATATTTATAACGAAAATGAACGGGAACAGATATGTGAAAACGTCGATAGTTTACAAAAACAGATAAAACTCATCGAAGAAATCACAAATGTGAACGAACGTCTGGCCGCTAACGATTTAGAAAGATGGAACGAATTTATTTGTGAAATTGAAAACGTTAGTCAAACTGTGATGGAAATTAAAAAGGAGTTCAATTACCTCATCGAATCTGACGCTTCACCTTCGTCCAAGTTGAACGATTTAGAGCGTCTCGAAAACGATAATCGTTCACATATGCTCAAGTGCGGCCACTTAATATCGTTGGCAAAAGGCCTAATGCGTGATTTCCCATCTCAGGAGATTCCTCAAGAGGTTTATTCGAATCACGATATAACCAAGCAATTAGACATCTGTATAGTTAGCGAGCGGGAAAAGACTTTACAACTTCTGGCATTAGCTGAAGAATACGTTCAAACGCTACAGGAATTCGCCCAGATAATAGAAATAGCCGAAGCTCTCGTGGAAAGCACTATTTCCGTAAACAGCTTGGAAAACTTGGAAGAAGAAATGCAGAACCACCGGAAGTTCTTCGTCAATTTGAGTCATTGCAGAGCAATCTTGGAATCTCTAGAAGAAAACCTAGATCAGGAAACGAAGGCCCAGCATTCAGTATTGCATCAAAATCTCTACCAACGAGCTAGCGTAATTATCGACAAGGCTTCTGGTAGAGTTCAACAAATGACGTCGGCCGCAGCCACTTGGCATTTATTGGAACAGGGGATGAAGGAAGAATTGAAATGGTTGCAAGTTGCCCAGCAGAGAGTTCCCGATTTATCCAGTGTCACTTCCGCAGACTTTGACCAATACATCAACCTCTTCACGTCGTTGTCTCTCGATATTTCTCATCATCAAGCCAAACTAACCCAACTGAGCAATATGGCTCACAAACTACAAGATTTGGTACACTGTTCCGGATTAGAACAAACGTACGTGGGTGCTTTGGAAATATTGACCAAACTACAAGAGGATGTGAATTTCAATTTGAAAAGATTGACCGCCTTCAGAGAAAACTGGTCAGCGTACAACCTACTGAGTGATAAATTGGAGTACTGGCTGAAGGAAGCAGAACAAGAACTGATGCAAATAGAGACACTTCCTGACTCCTTGGTGCCAACGCCTCGGTATATGAGACAATTCTGGGTAATAAACAATAGTTAGGCATGCATTTATTCATTTTTATGACTTGTGTTTTATTTTTTTTAGGAACTAAAGGCGCAACACGAAGTACAAAACAACGTCCGTTCGGAATCTACAAACGCATTAGAAAAATCGATGCAAATAATACCGGTTGCCGATGAAATGTTGCAACGAAAATTCCATTCAGACTTGCTTAATCAGTGGCAAGTAATATCGAAATCAATTGGTGACATGAAAACAGCAATAATTGATAACATTTCCGCCCCCGATGTGCCAGTTACCGAAAAATTAGCACTCCTAGAAAAAGAAATAAACGATTTAAAGACCGACTTGGAAAGTTTGCAAGGAGTCATAAAAACCGAAGAAGAATTAAACTTGTACATCGAACGGTTACAGTTGATGTCCGAAAGGCTTAGAACAATTCAAAACGAACTCGGTCGTTTAGGATTGTTGTCAGCAAATGAATCCGAAAAAGTCGGTAATCTCTTCACGTTGTCCAAAAGTTTAGAAGTTCAAATAGCTGAAGAATACGATGGAAGCACGATACTCAGAGAACGTCTTCTACAAATAAAGAAGGGCTTGTCGAGAGTAAGACGGCATCACGCCCAAGCAACAGAAACATTAGACAGGTGCGAAAGTGCCGAAAAACTTGGCAGTGAGGCTGTCGAAAAAGCTGTCATGGATTGCACAGAGGTCGGCGAAGAACTGGTAACCCTTTGGCAAGACCTTATGGGCTTACGACAGCTCCTGCATACTCTTCCGATGAGACTGAGGGTCACCGTGTCTCCCATCAAAGTGGAAAGGGATATCTCTCAGCTACAAGACGTTCATACTGCTTTAGAGAAGAGGTGTGGGCACCTTTTGGCCCTTTTGAGGAGCAGGATGGTCCTGTGGCAAAGGTTCGAAAAACAACTGGAACTGGTACAACAAAGTGTGCATGAAGCAGATTTCATGATGGATTTATTTACCGTACAAGGACAAGTAGATTACGAAAGACTTAGAAAAGCCACTGAAAGACTTGAGGTAATAAGAAGAAATTAATTCATTGTTCGATTTGTTTTTAGTTAATTAATTTTTTTTTGTTTCATAGGGATTGTCCGGTGACCTCTGTAGCCGAGAGGCGTTGATAGCTGAGTTGAAATCGGCCGCGGAACCTCTCTCGACGAGTTGTGCGCCGGAGGTGAGTGCCAAGATCGAGGCAGCAGTCGAAGAGGCCGTAACGGCATGGGAAGATACGTGTACCAATTTAAAGGAACTGTGTAATCGTTATCAACATGCAACCGAGTTGTGGAAGAGGTACAAAGAAGCCAGTGATTTGGTGCGCGAATGGTGCGATGCCCAAATGGAACAAGTTGGAAATCTCGACGAAAAGGGCGACAACATCGAAGCTGTGAAGGTAGGATTTCATTAAAATATTCTTGGACAATGATGTCATAATACCAAGTAAATAAAAAACAATTTTGATGGTTTCCCGTAAACAGTAACTCTTCTCTATCTAATAATAAGCAAGACCTCTGCTGAATATGTTATCATTATTTACTGTGTCAACATCATTAGCGATGTATATAATAGTGTGTTTCTTAAGACTCATCGCCAGATAAGTTTGAGTTTGAATGTTTGTGTAGTTGAAGCAATAACATCATCGTTATATAAATTCCTACTTTCAAACTTTAACTTGCTTATCGGGCAAAATATTTTTGAGAGGTATATTATGGTTTTATACAGGAGAATTCTGTCGAATCCCGTGCTATGAACGGAAACAGAAATATATGTCATTATCAACAGTTGTTGTTTTTTATGTTAGAAAAATGTTATGTAGGAGAATCTGGCGCAGAATCTCATCCAATCGATCCCATTCATGATATCATTATGTATGTACTTTGGATTTCGACGTCGTTCGTCTGTCTCTATATTTGAATTTTCATTTCTGACATTCGCAGTCGGTTACTTACGAGCAGCAGACGATACTGCCGTGGTATACATAAATAATAATACATACACGAGTGTATGTAAATTAGTTGAAAACGGACGGTGTGTGCGTGTATGTGTATGTCGAGTGTGCCAAAAATGTTTGGCTCGCATATTTTTAATCGTGACTGAGTTTCTGTATCGTAATAACTTTGCGCGCTCGTTTATTATTAAATTGTTATCGTGTGCTGAGACAAAAAGTGAAAATTTTGTTGAATAAAAAAAACTTAACTACTTATTTTATAGTAATAATTCAAAGCTTATTTTTTAAATGTGTAGTTGCACAGAAGACCAAATTAAGGTAGCTAAGAAATTATGTATTTATTAAAAAAATAACTGCTGTGTTATATTTCCCTAATTTATGAACTATGCTATGGAATTTTAAATGGTTAATCGTCTATCCAAACAAAGCGGAATGAACCTTGTAATAGATAAATATTTATTGTACATTTATTGCTTTTTTTAATTCGGTCAAAATATTTCCAAAAATTAGGAATGTTAATTTTTTTTATACAAACATATCATTTCTAATTGTTAAATTATAAAAAGAAGTTGTAGATAAATTATTTAATTTTGGGTATCTACCTGCAAACACGCAAATAAGCGGGTAAAAATGCAAGTGATTGCTTTCGCGTGTTGAAAACGATAAATTTGTTGTTAGGAAATTGGTTACCTACGTACCTACTTACATGTGGCGCAACTTGTACCTAACGGTTAACTAATTTTCGTCAGAATAATCAAATTGATAGATATTACGTATGGAACGAAATCGAAATCAATTACAACTATTACCTATCTACTATACGTACATATCTACGTGAAAACTAAAGTATACCTAATCATATTTACTAAATCTACTAATTAATATAATGTTTAGGTTCGTGAGGAAACTCTTGCATCACACTTAGAAAGATTGTCGGAACTTCGTGGTTTGGTTTCGGAGATCGCGTCCGCCGTGGGGTTGGACGCCCAGGCTCTCCTTGGGGGAGAAGTAGAGGCTCTCGGTCAATGTTTACAAGATGTGCGTCAGTCTCTCACGTCTCTTGCCGAAATCGCAGAGAAAAATGTGACATCGAAAAAGACCGCCGATGGTGACCTCCGAGACGCCAAGGACTATTTGGACAACGTACAATCGGTAATACAAAATATAAAATATAAATTAAAAGTTAACGTAATTTATTTTTAAATATTCAATTTTAGTACGTGAATGACGTTCGAGAAGAAACGAGTGTTATCAAAGAAGACGCGGATGTCGCAGAAAACTTAGTAGCCCTCAGGAATCATCTGGTAGGATTAAGCAAAAAAGAAAGGGACATACAAAAGATGAAAGACGAACAGTCCGAAATGGCCTACACAAAGACAGACGTATCTATATTAGAAATTTTAAAACTGTGGCAACAAGTCTTCAGAGAAACATTCCAAGAATATCATCGGTTGAGTAGCAGATTGATCAAAAACGAAGATGGAGCTGCTGCTTTGAAATTATGGCAGGAATATATCCTATTCGTGCAACAGTTCCTGTCCGAATCCATACCGGGAGACTTCGAGAGTCTTTCAGAACATAATCAACTATGCGAAATTCACCACAATTTGCTGTTAAGCCAACAGGATGTTCTCAAATCCACAGAAGAACCGGCCGCAAAACTTGGAAGCGGTGTTGTCGAAGAAAGTATCGTTGAAAAATTCAATACATTGACAAATCTCCACAACGAAACCCTCACAAAAATAGTAGACCGACGAGAAAATGTAAAAGACCGTTTGAAGAAATGGGAAGAATATAGGAACGGTCAGAGCAAATTACTTGCGTGGTTGAAAGATATCGAGAAAGACAGAGAACGTCTCCAGCTGCGGTATATCCATCTTCGACGAGTTCCCGTGATTCAAAATAGAATTCAAGCCTTACTGAATAGAATTCCTCAAGGTGAACATCAATCAGAACAACTTCAAAGGCAACTGGATGTCATAGCCTCTTTCTGTGATGAAGCTCTATCTACATCGATCAGAATGGAGCATGCCGCTATATCCCAAAGGATATCGAATCTGCAGGCAGGTCTTCAAACGTGGAACAGCTTCCTCGACAAAATCGCCCTTCTCGTCAACGAATACGAAGAACGAGTCAAAAAAGTACAAATCATTTATTCCAACGTCAGGGAAATAATAGCGGAGTATTCTCATCAAATAAATGAACCTAACACGACGCACACGGGAATCAGCAACAGTTTAGAGAACCTGAGACAAGCCAGGATACGTCTCAACGAACTGACCAAAGATCTCGAACAGCTGGGCGTCATCCAAGAACAACTTAAAGAGTGCGTCAGTCCGTTCGATATGAAAACTATAAATCAACGAATGTGGTTGTTGTGGCACGAACAGGGAGACCTGGACCATCAGCTAGCCATCCTTTGTCATAAATACGAAGACAAGCTGAGTCTCAGGACGACTTTCGAAACGAGACAGGCACGTTTTATGACTTGGTCCGAGAAATTACTCAACAAAATTGAATCCGACGCTTTGGAGAAAAACATTCCTATGCAAGATCCTGACGAAGCCGTTCGTTTAATAGATACAGAACTAAGAGGAGAAATGGCACTCAAAGAACGCGAATATAATTGGTTATTGACTACTGGGGAACAGTTGCACAAGTCATGTGGCGAAGAATACAGCGATGTCGTGGCTAAACAGAACATCAAGTCCAGGGTAGACGAAGTTCGAGAACGGTGGCAACAGCTAGAGAACGTCGGTCAATCAAAACTCAATAAGATCCACGATATGACGCAAACCATGACACAGTTGGAACTTAAAATCGCAGAAATAAAGGCTTGGCTGCATAAAATGGAATTGGAACTTTCGAAACCGATAGCTTTCGAAAGTTGCACTAAAGATTCTATCGATAAATTGATGGAGAAACATGATCAAGTTAAAAAATTAATAGAAAAAGAAAGCGGCGATGTCGGTGAGGTGTTAAACTTATGCGAACTTCTTCTCAGTGATGTGAACGTTTGGAAAATGTATTTTGACATTGAACAAATAGTGTCTTCCATGCAGAGCATCGAGAAACGATGGAAGAACGTCTGTGGCATATCTGCGGAACAAAAACGTAAAATCACTTTCGTTGGAAAACTGCTTTGTGAACTTCGTCGACTCACCGAAGAGCATAACGAATGGTTAAGTATTCAAGAAGAAGCCGTACTTAAACTGGACAGATCAATAGACAACTTTTCAACAAAAGAAGAATTGCATAAAGCCATAGGCCAAATCGAACATCAAATCAACGAGTTAGAATCGCGTGGTCCGGTATTCGAGGTTTTGGAACAGACCTATTCCAAAATAACCAAAACCAATGGTTTAGATTCGGACAGTACAAAACGTCACGTTTTGGAAGCCCGAAAAATGATCATGAGGTGGCACTGTTTGCTACCTAAAGCCAGAAGTATACTCGAAAAGTTCCAAAGTGAAATGAGTTTGTTCAAAGACTTTAATGATGCCCACGGTAACGCTTTAATGGCTCTTACTAGAATCGATGCTAAAATAGTTGAACTGGAACACCTTTCGTCGCCTGAACTGCAAGAATCTCCGGCACAACAATTGACAGAGTTGGAGAAAATCGAAGATATATTGAATTCTCATAATGAAACATTAGAAAATGCAGATCGGCTGGGCCTGTTGATAATGGAAAAACATGGAAAAGAAACAGTTTCGAATGTCCAAGAAATGATCGACGAATATCAAGATCTATGGAAAAACATTCAACAAAAACTTATTACTCTTAAGTCCGATATACGCCAGAAAATAGCTGAGAAAGTAGCTGACGAGTCTGTTCAAGTAGAAACGCTTAAATTCGAACAAGATATTGCAGTTCAAGTGAACACGTTACCACCAAAATTACAAAGAATGACTTCCATAACTGCCAAAGATGCTTACGTTATGGAATTGTCAACCGCTATTGAAGAATTGAAACGCAATATAGACGACTTAGAAGATGCCGTCCAGAAAGATATACCGCAAAAGGGCTCTCCTGAGTTACATTCTGACGGTAAACTTATTGCCAAATTGACAGCTGCGTGCCAGTCATCAACAGAACTTGTTAAACATCTTAGGGACGTGTTGTTGAAGGAATGTGCCGCTTCAGAAGAAGAATCTAATGCGGAAGAAATCGACAGGTTGCTTCTTAAATTTGAGAAGCTTGCAAAAATGGCAAAGAAGAAGGAACTGGCAATTAAAGAACTGAGGTAAAATTATCTTTTTCTTTTACAATTCTTTTTTTTTACTGTCTTATCTAATCAACTTCCTATTCCAGTATTCTTTTAACTAACACATTTACTAACAACTTTCTTTTTTCTACAGGCTTACTATCTCCGAATCTTATATCTTTGTTTGTGAACAGTGAGTTTCTTTTTATAAACTTTCTAAAAAAACTACTTTTAGTTCTTGTACCTATCGTAGTTCTTAAGTAGTAATCGTCTCCATAAATGTATAAATATATGTAGTAATCAATTTTCTGTGTTCTTAGTGAATCTGGAAGGGTCTTGTGCCCATTCTGTACCAACAGCAATTGGAGTCAATTGGACAACGATCTGTGGAGATTGGAGCAATGGCTGCAAGCAGCTGAGGGCATTCAATCGTCACAAAATTCTCCCCCAACGAACATCGAACAACTAGAGGACATGATTCAAGACCATAGAGAATTTTTGTTGGATCTCGAGGGTCACATGAGTATAATGAAGTCTCTGAACATTGTTGGCAATCATTTAGCCGAACACACCGAAGATACGGACAAAGCTGACCAATTGAGGGAAAGACTCGGAAGGAATAACAACAGATGGGATGTCGTCTGCGTTAATGCGGCAGCCTGGCAAACCATTTTACAAAAAGCACTATTAAATGTAAGTACCTATTAATTTTTTTTCAATACTCAGCGTTATTTTATTTTTGTTGTATGTTGTAGAATCGGCAGTTCCATTCCATAGTCAGTGAACTAACGGATTGGATTGGAGATACGGAACGGCAAATCCGGTCGACGGAGCCGATAGATCTGACAGTTGATCCGGAAATTTTAAAATCGAAGTTCAACCAGTTGAGAGAACTCAAATCGGAACTGGAAAGGTGCGAGCCGAGGGTGTTGAGTTTGCAAGAAGCTGCTAACGGCGTGTTTAGCGAAGAAGAAGCCCCCGAAGAATGCAACGTCATCATGACCAGACTTACAGACTTGAAATTAAAACTGCAATCGCTGATAAGGGTAACGGGAATTTACATATTGAGATTAGGTGCCACTTTAGGTCTCGATCCCAACGAAATTGACGTAACAATAACAACTAGTACGTCCGCAGGACCGACGCTCCACTCATTAAGTTACGACGTAAGTTTGACAAATCGATGCGTTATATTATAACGTTCATATTTTAATAGTATTCCATATTTATTATCTACACGAATATTTAATGTCTTGTTAATAATTATTTGTATGTTTATTATTTATTGTGCATCGTGTTCGAGAACGTATATTTACTTGTGAGTTCTTTTCCATATTCGTTTTCAATTATTTTTTAGCTTTACAAAAAAAAAAGAAACAAAAAATAAATATTTTGTTGTATTTAATAATACTTACGTTGATCTTGTTGCTGTTGTTTGCTGTGCAACGTTAGCTGTTTAATTAATATCTTGTTGTATGGTGTACAGTACAATAATAATTTTATTGTTTATCTACGTACCTACCTATTACATAGTAGAAAGGATGTAGATGTGCCATTTCGCCTGCCCGCTGTAATCGTTGAATTTTTTGATGTATTTAATAAAAATAACTAGGGCATGTTAAATTATTTGATCGACAAATATGTAGCTTGTAAATTGATTGGAGCACAAAAATATTTCACCCTTTATTTGCGTTTTGGACAGCTTTTGGACCAAACGAGTTCAACGCGAGGCCCATCTCCTGCACCCGGCGATTCCAATGACACGTAAATATCTTTTTATTAGTTATTTCTTTTTTGCTTTGCCGTAGGCGCATTAAAAATAACACTCTTCACGATGCTTTTAGCAAAAATATCTTCTTAGCAATTTATATTATAATTTTTAAAATGTATTATATTCTTTTGAAATTTCCTTATGTAATCATAAAAGAAGAAGCTTTTTACCAACTTTGTAGATCTCTAGGTGGTCACATGACCTTAATTTTTCGTTGCACGTAAGATATGCTTAAACACCTCAAAATCACGAAGTACGACCGAAGTCACAGGACAACATACTTACAGGTCTAAAAAGTTAACAAAAAGCTTCTGACTTCCTGACCTTTCAGAATTCAAATTCAGTTTTGAAAAATATTTTTGCAGTAGTTGAGCCTACTTATTTTATAAAAATATAAAAAATACCAACGTTATTTCCCTAGAAAATTGTTTAATATAATTTGGTTCCTTTTGTTTTCTGTAGGCATACAGGGGATGACGACGAGAGTCGCATTTCCGTGTTGCGAAGAAGCTACCACTTCTTGGGCAGAGTTGTTAGGGCTTCGCTACCGATACAAGCGATGATGTTGCTACTCCTTGGAGCGGCTACGCTAGTTCCGACTGCACAAGACGACTATTCCTGCTTGCTTGTTAACAATTTCGCAAACAGTTTTACGCCGATGCTCCGGTATAATGACGGACCGCCGCCATTATAATTCTTCCAAACAAAACAAAGATCAGTGAAAGAAAGAATATTTGGGATTTCTTTCCGAATTGTGTATCGTATCTACTTTTGTTCCATTCCATATATTTGTTAAAGTAAGTGACCCCTTTTCTTTACTTATGTTTTTGTACCTTTTACAATACTTAATTACTTAATTAATTGATTAATGACTCGTTGAAAAGTTTGATTGCGACCCTTTATCGATATTACTTTATTAAGAGACTGCAGTCGTAAGTTTATTTTATATTGTATTACGTATAAGAAAAACTTTCGACAATTATACACACAAACAATTATAATATTAATATTTATACGAGTATGTGTGGTATGGTGTGATACCGTTGCTTCGGTTCGGTTTCTCTTTTTATTTGAAATTAAAATAAAATACGACACCTACCTATTATATATATTATCAATTATTATCTATAAAATATAATACAACTACTATGATAAATAAAAAGCTTTCGTAATATCAGTAAAATTTCGCTACGAATGTGTAAGTACTGTGATCGATGCCTTGGTTTCAAGTGGTCCCTTTTTTTTTTAATTTGTTTTTTACCGTAAAATGAACAACTTGTCTCTCCAAAAGTTGTCCATTTTTCGACGGAAATGTAAATTTAATTAACTTTGCCATATTATTAGACTGGTCGAAACCGAGGCATTTGTGATTGATAAAAATAATGCCTTAAGGTAATATAATATGTTATTTTTTATTTTTTGTTGTTAGGCCCCTTACTAATTTGTTATTTGCTTATTATACAAAACGAGCCGTGATTTTTTGTTACTTAAAGAATATTTAATCTATGTTGTGTTTTAGTTTTTCTTCTAAATTTTGTTACGTTGTACATATATACTTAATTAATTAAAATTATTGTTATTAAGTTGTATGACAAAACATACAAGGATACAATAATTATTGACTATTTCACTATTACGCCTTCATTAAATGTTTACAATAAAAAAGGATTGTTTATGTATTTACAATAAAATATTGCAGCTATATATATATATGTAAGTTAAAATAAAGGCCTGTTTTGAATTATCATCTTTAATTAGAAACCTGAGAGCATTATTGGTATCAAAAAATTTAAATTTTTATTTCGTCAAAAATATGTGGAATTTTCTTTTTCTGATATTAATTCTCTGTGGAATTTACCTAGGCCAAGAAAAATAAAATAGAAAATACATTCCAAGGATAACAGACCGGTTTTGAAGGACATTGATATCAAGAAAGATTAACATCACAGATTAGTCAACATGTTAACAACTATTTATTCGTGTCTGTCTCTCGTCGTTCACAAATCACGAATATATAAACCAAAAAACTGAACTTGTTTTCAGTCCGAAAATAATAAAGGCCCTTTTAAGGGCATTTTCCAGAGAAAAACCTTAATTCCTCGCGTGTTGCTGTATTTGTGAATAGTGCATTGGCAATTGAATTGGATAATTCGATCAATCGGCTGAACTGATAGGTCGGTAAGTGTTTGATTAATTTTATTAACTGAGGTACAGGTTTAAATATTAAGCAACTTTATTATTTATATTTGCATTTGTTTATACAATGGCAATATTACAACAAAATGCAAAGAAGTGTACATAGGTATGTGGTTATTACATAGGTAATTAGGTACTTTATAGGTATTAAAAAAAAAAAATAATTTGAATAATGATAAGTAACATGTAAGTGAAATTAATT
The DNA here is from genome assembly GCA_029378335.1 of Agrilus mali. Classification (NCBI taxonomy): domain Eukaryota; kingdom Metazoa; phylum Arthropoda; class Insecta; order Coleoptera; family Buprestidae; genus Agrilus; species Agrilus mali. The sequence goes on along the minus strand of CM055658.1, from coordinate 28,237,756 downwards.
TTCTACGAATCGTAAGTAGGTACATACAGATATTAAGTATAAGTACTAATATGGTAATAGGGGTAGGTATGCAAAAAATTAAAACATTTCCTCTTCTTCTTGTAATCTCAGTATATCGGATTTGTTCATAAAGTAGTACGTGGGTTGGCGCCCTTTTAGATCCTTTACGACTCTTTTAGCGCCTGCTTTTATCAAAATTTCACTGATTGACTCAATTTTTTCGATACCCATTGCGTAATGTAGGGCTGTGCGTTCCAACTAAAAATTACAAGTTTTTGTTAACAGCATTTTTCGAGAGTCAGAAAATAAATCTTTAACATTGAGGTGTTTGTGGAATTCACAGAAAGGAACCGCGAATTGGAGTCCCTGGGCTAAAACTGCTGAGAAGGCTATCTAATTGATCAATTAATTTAATCATTTTGTCAGATGTGTAGGTAAAGAAAAACAATATACAAATAAATATTTCGCCAACCTTCTTATTGGAATTTTTAGAATTTTAGATTATTTAGAATATTGTTTGTTGTCTTAAATACAGGGCCTTTGTCATCGTGGAGCCCTGGACTGTAGCCCAAAAAGCATTTGGTTTATATTTTTTTAAACTTACGTTATCACCAATACTGAGACATTCCGAAAACTGTGTCGCTAAATATTCAATAATTTCTTCTTGTTGACAAAGAACAGCAATGTGTAAAGTACATCTTCCGTAATTATTTTTACACACAGCCAACAACCTGCCACTTCCTGTGTCGTTTTCATCAGCTAACATTTCCTTTATTTCGCCCAAATTTCCTCGCCTGATAGCATAATGGACTCTTTCTCTTTTTTCCTATCATCAAAATGCAAAATGTTTGGATTTTTTTAGCAATTGGTAAAATAATGTATGTAGCTAACAAACCTCAAAATGTAATATAGATTGCAAGAAAGCCACCGTTTCTGGTTGGTTTTGCTGAGAAACTGCCTCCACAATTGGGACGTTAGTATCGTCCATTATATCAATAATGTGATCATATCCTTCCAGAAGAAGCTCTACCAGCTTATCTGTATCACCTTCGCAGGCTATGTAGAGAACGTATCTAGTAAAAAAAAGAATATTTTCGATATATAAATAATAGTTTATTAGGGAAGTTATTACTTATCAATTTCTTGAGTATTTTCGGCAATATCTGCTTGGATGCTAATGTCCCTCGCTGTTCTATAAAGTTCATCACGATATCCCACGTTTATGTCTGTTTCTTGAAGAAGTTGAAACAGTGCGTTTCTGTTATGCGTCCTTGCGGCAGCAAAATGCAGCATACTTTGACCATGTTCGTCCTGTAAAGGGGAATTATTTACAAATGTTAAACAGAAACAAATACGTATAAAGAGATATTTACCCGAGTTGTTGGATTAAATGCAGTTTTCGATGCTTCAGTAATTTCTGAATCGTGACCAGGGTCCAATGTAACGACATCAATGTGTTTTGAAGTTGACGACTTTTCTCGTTTTTTTCCAGAATTTTTTTTATCATTGTCGCTTTCATTCTACAGTAAATTTTATCTTTACAAAAATACTTATGTATATAATTTTGAAAAAATAAATTCGTACTTGAGTAACATTATCATTAGTGGTGTTATTATTGGGGGTGTTGTCGTTATCATCGACGTCATCTTCAGTTTTCGTAAAGTTAGAAAGATATGAAGCGAGGTATGCGATCGGATCTTCTGGACGTTTGTTTGCTATTTCGGTCAATCCTTTTATTAGGGGATCTCCTAATGCTAAAAAAATAAATAGAAAATCGTTTCTATTTATTTCGCCCAAAAAAAACTTACAGGAAGCAAGATAGCGGCCTTCCTCGGTCCAAAAGAAGGGCATGTCTATTTGTGAATTGTTTGATTTGTCTAAAATCAGAATTAGTTGATAAAACTTATAAACAAATTAAGAAAAAATCGTTGTGCTTACATCAACAAACAATTACCTATTAATACCTAATAAAAGATAATAAGTTTTATTGATATTAATTTATTGCTTGATTGGCAGATAGGAAAATTTTATTGGCCATTGTAAAAATAAAACCTAAAATTAAAAAAATACAAGTACCTTTATCTTTTAAAATTTCATCAGCAAGTTCTTCCCCTCCATAGTCAATTAGAAGCATTCTGTGTGATAATTCATTTCTGTTGGTCTTATAATGTTCAGGGGTAAATTCATACTAAAACGAAAACAGTGTTATTGTACGTAGTATTGAGAAAACCAACCATTCGTAATATATAAATACATTATCTTTGATAGTATGATCAGCCCCTAAATGAACCAGGAGGTTGTAGTAATGTCCATTATCGTCCAAAGTTGCAGCAAAATGTAAGGGTGTTCTTCCATTATCGTCGGTGGTGTTGACGGTTTCCGGGAACCTTCCTGCTAAATACCTGACGATACTCGTGTTCCCAAACAAAACTGCCACGTGAAGAGCTGTTGCCCCATTTGGGGAGATGCTGTCCTTTGCTATGGCAAATTTTCGCCTGTCCAAAGCTGCTTGCAAATCTTTTAGACTTCCATTTCTGGCAGCAGAATGAATTCTGTGAATTTTTGACTAAAAATTAAATTAAGTTAGGTATGTCTACATAATGTTACTTATATATTTGTATAAGGGGACGTATATCAATTACGTGAGCTCAAAATTGGAAGAGGAATAGGGGATCCAAAAACTTATTATTTAGAGGAAGGAGGTCATTAACTTCTTTATTTTCGCTAAGGAAGAGGAAGGGGCCCAAATTAAGAAAGAAAAAAAAATCACGTAATTAATGGACTTCCCCTAATGAATGTATAAATACCATATATACTGGGACATTATCAAGAAAAGCCTGTATTTCGGGATTAGAGGATTTATGTCCAACCAACCAGTTCCCATTCCCATTTAAAACCAAAGCGGCTAGTCGTTCCATATTATCAGAATTAATTAATTGATTAACTTGATTTGAAATTTGTCCTTGTTCTGTCATATGCCCTGATCCTTCTTCGTTCACAGATTCGACTTCGTTCTCTCCATTTACAACACCTTCTATAACACCTTCGCCTGAACCTTCCACGTACGATACTGTATAATTGGTGTTTTGAGGTTCGTAGCTCTCTGTTTCGTTATCGTCAGTTTTTGATACGTTTCGGTCGCTTGATGAGGCCCTCTCCATGTCAATGAATTGTTGAGATGTGGCTCTGGTTGGAGGAGGAGGATGCCACACTTCTTCGTACGAATTTTGTGCTATAGATCCTTGTTTTGTTAGTTCAGCTTTAGTGCTATGGTCTCCAGGAGGTGTTCTTTGTGAATTTTCGCGAACCAAACGTTTCCTTTTGTCGCTTCCATTGTCTGATTTCCTCCCTTCATCAAATGATTTTGCTTTCGTTTCTTTTTCATTTATTTTTGTAGTATCTTCTTTCTTCGATGTCGGTGTCAGTGTCGAATCCTTTTTTCCATTTGTTTCTTCGCTTTTTGTTCTCTTATTTTTTCCCTCTGGTTCTTGCTTTGAAACACTTTTTTTAGTTGGTGCTGTTGGCTCGTTCTTTTTGGGAACCACCTTATTTTGATCTTTTTCTTCTTGGTTATTTTTGTTGCTGATTTTATGTTCCCCACTTGTTGTTGTGTTAATGTTATCATCTTCTTGGCTGTTTTCTTCATCCTGACTGACTTCGTCCGTCTGTTCTATTTTCTTTTGCTGACTTTCGCCGTTGGTCATCTTTCCCTTGCTGTTAGTTCTCTTCCTTGTGGTTGTAACAGATCGATTTTTGTATTGGTCATTCTCGTGTTTTTTTATTTCGGGGTCACTCTTGGATGAATTTAAAAGATTCCAGTCGTATTCGTTGATGAAAGATTGTTTAGCTATACGAGGGCATTCGGGCAAAACGTACAACCAATTGGCTTCCAACTCGTTGTATTTCCCTTTATAATAACCAGGAGCTTTATCTCTCTGAAAAATAAAATATATTAACTAAGTACGTACAAAGATGTACAATTCCATTACATAGTCCAAAGTATATTCATTAGCGCCACTTTTAACTAGCAGTTCATAAGTTTTATTGTCGTCCTTCGCTAAGGGAGCATAATGAAGGGGTGTGCGCTTTTTGCAATCGGTCATCAATAAGCTTTCAGGATATTTCGAAATAATGTGTTCGGCAATTGTGTAACGACCTAATCCTGCGGCCTAAAGTAAATAAATAAATATTTATTTAAAAACAATTTCACACTCCAATTTATTCTTACCTTATGTAAGGGAGTCATTCCGTTAATGTCCTTTGCGGAAAGGACAACGGTTGGGACAGGATCGTCAGTTCGCTTTTTTAGATTTTCAAAATCGTCAGTTATAATATCATTGTGAATTTCTTTGATAAGACCCTTAAATTTTAATATTTCTAATATAAAATAATTAATTTAATTCTGAAAATGACATAGAAAATAAAACTAACGAAATATTTTCGTTCTAATTCAAATCAAATAATTTTCAATTAGGTAGTACATAAATGTGCATTTGCCAGCAGGTACTTTGTGTAAGTAAGTGAACGTAATGATAATCGATTCAATTTTGATCAAACTTTTCAAGTGAAAAGGCTAATAAATAGGTCATTTAAAATCCAATTCGCACCTTGACAACAAGCTATTGCCTATGTCTACTTAATAGATGTATGTACTTACAAAAAAATTTGAAATATTGCAAATTTTCTTTAATATTACTTTATAGTTGCCAAAATTGTCTTTTTGTAATTCTTACCATGATGTGCGGCACACTTTCTAAAAATTTTCGAACTTTCAAGTTATTACTGTGTTCGACCAATAATTTAGATCCAAATCCTTCCCAAATCACCTGCTGGAGTTTCCCCAAGTCGCGTTGATGGATCCAAATCCGGATATTTGAACTTTTTTGGAAGTTAAATTTCCCATCGGAATTTCTCGTTGAATTTGATGAATTTTCTTTCATATTGTTTTTTTTTTTAGTTTTTTTTTTTTTATATATTATAAGTAGAAATACCTACAGAAGAACACTTTGAACGCCACAAAAATTTATTTTGCGTCTTTGCCGTTAAAGAAGTTCAACATTGTTTAGTTAGCGCAATACAAGGGTTGGATGATTTTATGTATGCGCGCTTGTATGTATTGTTGTGTGTTGTTATATTAACTTAAATACATCGCATGTGTACACATATCCATGTAGTAATTCACAACAAGTAACGTTAGATACCAAGTGTCATGTGACTATAATGGTTTTTAAATAATTTAGCATCCCTTATTGATTTGGTAAAAGTGGAACGTTTACAACTTTCATTAATTTACTACGTACAATACAGCTCATCTACACCAACACGTATATCAATCGATCAAATTTCTCTTTTAAAAATTCAATCAATCTGCCCTTTCCTTCATTATGTAGGGGCTGTCCAGCTGAATTAGAATTTAACGGCTAATTATCACATTTTTTGAAATCCGTCGTTGGTCATTTTTTCGGGATTTCTTTGGCAGCTTAAAAAGCGCCTTTTGGGGATTCCCAACTTCATATCGAAACAATTTTTAAATTAAGTCACTAATGGGGGACATCCTTCTCAATTTATGCTTTCCTAATGCCAGATAAAAATTTTAACTGCACGAAAATTTCGTTTCAAATGTAAGCTGTATCCGGCGCCTCCACCAAAATTGAAAACTGTGCTCAAGGGTTGAATAATATCAAATATGTACCTAATAAACAAAATAGTTTCATCAGAACTTAGTAATTTTTTAATAAATTTGCTCATTTTACTTTCTGTATTTTTCACCTACAAATTACAATTTCATAACAATGTTTCATTTTGCAGGAACTCTGTCGATTGTGGATTTCATATGTTGCAGAGCATTAATTTTATTCATTTCGTTATTCAGGATATAGTAGTAATTAATGGAATCAGAAGTATTTAAACCAGTATGTTCCTGTTACTAAAAGAAGTATTTATAGGAGTGTAACATGTAAGTAACGACATTAATTAAATATCTAAACATATTAAGTAGTTTCCATTTGCCAAGTAGCAGTCGTTTCAGAAATGTTAAAAGAAAAGTTGCTAGAATTATTAATTTTATTTATAAAAGTTACCGGTTGTCGTTTGTAGCGCCACTACATTTGATGTTATACATTTTTCTATGGTTATGTCACCTCTATGATGTAATTTATTGTTTATAGGTAAAGTCAGAATTTTAGGTTATCAAATGTTATTGTGTTGTGAGTAGGTGTTTTAATATTAAATTTTGTAATTTAATTAATTAATAATGTGTTAATTCGTTTCTTTTGTCCATTTCTACAGATTTGCTAACAAATGAGAGTGAATTGAGACCATTTTGACGATTATTCTGAAGACCAATCGACCACAAGAATAATGGTGTTGTTTGTTTTGGATTTGATTTGCTATGGAGTCTTCACCTTGCATCATCATGCAGTTAATATTCGAGGGATAAATGAGAACAACGTGAAATATCCTGCATTCAATTAAGGTAAGAATAAATTACAGTTAATTGCAAATTACTCATTATTATGCTGTTGCCACTGTATGTGTAATGTGTTTCAGGGCTTTAAAATTAATTGAAGGAATCAGAAGGACACTGTTTTATTGGAATCTAATCCAGTATGTTCCTGTTACTAAAAGAATTATTTATAGGAGTGTAATGTGTAAGTAACGACATTAACTAAATATCTTAAACGTATGTAGTAGTTTCCATTTGCCAAGTAGCAATCGTTTCAGAAATGTTAAAAGAAAAGTTGCTAGAATTATTAATTTTATTTATAAAAGTTACCTGTTGTCGTTTATAGCGCCACTACATTTGATGTTATACATTTTTCTATGGTTATGTCACCTCTATGATGTAATTTATTGTTTATAGGTAAAGTCAGAATTTTAGGTTATCAAATGTTATTGTGTTGTGAGTAGGTGTTTTAATATTAAATTTTGTAATTTAATTAATTAATAATGTGTTAATTCGTTTCTTTTGTCCATTTCTACAGATTTGCTAACAAATGAGAGTGAATTGAGACCATTTTGACGATTATTCTGAAGACCAATCGACCACAAGAATAATGGTGTTGTTTGTTTTGGATTTGATTTGCTATGGAGTCTTCACCTTCCATCATCATGCAGTTAATATTCGAGGGATAAATGAGAACAACGTGAAATATCCTGCACATAATTAAGGTAAGAATAAATTACAGTTAATTGTTAATTACTCATTATTAATTTGTTGCCACTGTATGTGTTTCAGGGCTTCGTTGGAGAAGACAAAGAAGATCCATTCCGTAGTTAGATGCTTATTTATTTGAATTACTTTTTTATTTTGCATGCTTTTATTATTTTGCTTGTTCTCTTGCTTACCTTTTCGCTTTGCTTACTGCAATTCTTACTATCACGCTTCGCATTTACTCTATATGATCCGCAGGATTCAACGTTTCGTTATCTTGCTTGTTCCTTCTCATCCAAGGCGTAGAAGCAAAGGCCTCCCTGAGTGACTTGCCTTGGACTTAGCTTTTTAGTTGTTCTTTGAAGTGTCTTATACACTTTACGCGGTCTTCTTCTTACGTTCGCTTCATTTTTCAGACTGTTTGGTGTGGGTTATCTGGAATAGGAGCAATAGGCGACTGCCCAGCTCTCACAGGCGAAATCTGTCCAATCTTTTCTACCAAATTCTATTAGTTTTTGTCGTTAGTCCTTTGTAGTTTAGTTAATTGATGCACTGCACTATTCGCTTACAGGTAAAGGACATCGATCGAAGACTGAAGACATCATGCTTTTTTTTCATTTGTTTTCTTGTGTTTTTCTCTTACAGGTATTTATAAACTATTATATTAATATTTAAACGATATTGTTGTAACAAAAAAGTCCCTCTGATACTCAAAACTTTTCTAAATTGTCTTTTTGGTAAAATTATTAAAACTAAATTAAACTTTAATCATTAAAAATATATTGGCGGATAAGGGTTGGCTGTAAGGGGTGATTGTGGAGGCCACGGAGTATTAGACGGGCCTTTTTAGTCTAAATATAACGCTAAAATGTTAATATAAAAGTCTATAAGTTTTTCGTATGGTAATAAATACTAAAAAAGCGTAGAAGTTATTGGTTAGTTGTGTTGAATTAATTTTTTCATATTGTGTATGTGTAAGTGTAGTAATTTAAGTAATTTTAAAATTTTCCCCGACAACTACAATAGTATAACAACAATAACTTGTTCTATTTTTTGAGTATTTCCTTAATACGAATGACAAACTTTTATAACGATGTAATTGTATTTAAATTGTTTTGTCTCTACTCTCAGATATTTTGTTTTGTACTTTATAATCCATTATATCAAAATAATAATTGTAACTAATTTAGTCTATGTATTGCTATCTAAATATTATAAATATGTATTCCTGTTGTAAAATGTAATTTACTAGTCTAATTAATAAACGAATTAAAATAATAAGCATGTTTTTATTAAGTATGTAAGAATGTAGCAAGTAAAAAGTTCTTCCAACGCCAATTATTCCATTTAAATATTCTTTTTTAAAAAAGCCCATAAGAAGCTTGTGGTTTAAGATAAAAGAAGAAAATTGATTAATGATCAAAATTTGTTCGTCATATTATTTCTTGATCAGTCCTCGTATAAGGTCAAAAATTAAAATTTTGCTTAAATTTTGACCATTTGTATCAGGAGAGCATAAGTCGCAGGAGGTATTTTTTTTATTTATTGATCAACCCTCGTATAAGCTCAAAAATTAAAATTTTGCTTAAATTTTGACCATTTGTATCAGGAGAGCATAAGTCGCAGGAGGTATTTTTTTTATTTATTGATCAACCCTCGTATAAGCTCAAAAATTAAAATTTTGCTTAAATTTTGACCATTTGTATCAGGAGAGCATAAGTCGCAGGAGGTATTTTTTTTATTTATTGATCAACCCTCGTATAAGCTCAAAAATTAAAATTTTGCTTAAATTTTGACCATTTGTATCAGGAGAGCATAAGTCGCAGGAGGTATTTTTTTTTATTTATTGATCAACCCTCGTATGTTCAAAAATTAAAATTTGCTTAAATTTTGACCATTTGTATTAGGAGAGCATAAGTTGATCCAGGTTAAAATAAAAACAATTTATCAACTTCTATACGTTTATTGATAGTCAATTTGATTTTACATTATTTAACCATAGTTTAATAACGGCCAATAAATGAATACATTATTGTTATCATTGCATTGTTTATATACTTTTACACGTACAATAACATAATTATAACAATATTAATGTTTGATGAATTATACCAATATGAAGTTTATGTTATTCGTATTTTAATGAATAATAGTTAAAGTAACAATTATACATATACAACATAAGAAAATTAATTCTGCATTACTACCAATAAATTCTACTCATTTTTTTGGCATCTCTTAAAATGCCAACAACTTATAAACTGTTACGTTAACATTTAGAGAAAATTACTTTTCTTTATTGAAATTGAATTTGGTTTTAAAAATAATGTCAAAAAACAATTTAGAAAAGTCATAAAATATACAATTATATTAATATAACGGTTTATAAAGTTAAAAAAAATATTTGTAAGGATAAGACAACAAAAAAAATGAACATCTGCTTTAAGTAATTTCTCAAAGGTTCAAATATATGTAATAACAAAAGTATTTATCAAATATATATATACCATCCACACTGGTCTTTGTATCTTATTATTTACCTATCCAAGGAATTCTAAGACTTGCCAAAAAGGACTGTCTTAAATAATTTCTTGCTTTAAGCTCTTCATAATCTTAATATCTCTACGAATACCATCTTCAGGCCTCTTGCCACATTGTAATGCCTCTAGAAAAACAACAAAATAATTTCGAATTAATAACAGAAGTATTTATTAATAATTAAATAACGTATAAACTATGCATACCTTTCACACCATCATTTTATCTTATTGGGGGGCTGGTTTAAAATATTGAATTGTAAGACTTCAAATAGCGTCTTGTTAAAAAGAACCATTTTAAAGAAAGCTCTTATTAATCTCAATGTCTCTGTGTACCTTCCTCATGACCCTTGCTTTATTGTGGAACCTGTAAAAAAACAACAAAATAAGTTAAGAAAAACACAAAATGGTTGTTTTACACAAAATTTATTAGAAACCTCTAACAATTGTTTCGACATGTGATGTCATCATCTGAGAGTTAATCTTAGAAACTTCTAATAAATTTTGTGTAAAACAACCATTTTGTGTTTTTCTTAACTTATTAAAAATGTTTTACAAATATCCCACCATAACATCTACCAATATTAACAAAATAAGTTTCAAATGTATTCAATAGCAAAAGTATTTATTAAGTTAAAAATAAGTATACCTTTCACACTACCATTTTATCTTATTGGGAGACTGTATTAAAATCTTATCCAAAGAATTCTAAGACTTCCAAAAAAACAACTTTAAAGAAAGTTATTTATAATCTTAATATCTCTATGTATTTATCTTCATGCCTCTTATCCCATTGTAAAGTCTGTAAAAAAAAACAACAAAATAGGTTTTGAGTATAGGTATTTAATATCAGAACTATTAATCAAAAATATGCTTACCTTTCATGTTCTATCTCTATCTTTTTATCTTATCCAGAGACTGTTTTACATTCTTATTCAATGAATGCTAAGCCATCAGTAAGTCCTTCCAAAATGAACCATTATCTTAATATCTTTCTGTGTAACATCTTCATGGCTCTTCTGAAGCCTGCAGAAAAATAAAATATTTTAATTACACAATTATTTATTTACAGTAAACTGATAGCTAATATTTTTCATAAAATCAATGTACATAACCGGGTCTCCACGTTTCTCCTTATTTATAAAACTTGTCGAGTGAACTATATCTACTTAATGTAAATCATATAAATAATCTGATAACCAAATAAAACAATACACACCTCATACAAAACTAAAATTTCGGAGTCTACTGTAATATAAATTTTGGGTAGTATGCCCTATTACTTTTTTCCACTTTTACTAAATAAATATAACAGTAACTAACCTATAACTGGAAACAACAAACGGAGTTAATAAACATTTTTTTCTTAAATTGTTGTTTGTTTTTACAAATGCCAATATCCATTAATATTTTGATAAAATTCAGAAACGTCCACATTAATTCAATATCACAATAATTAAACAAAATATTTTTGTATTTGTATTTTTTTTATTAACCATGTTTATGTTGTTTACCATAGACATAACTAATAAAAATGTTAATCTATAGAGTGTAAGTAGTACCAAAGTTGACGGTAGATAGCGCTTTAAGCGCCAGGCGCCAAATATTTGAAATTCGAACAAAGAAAATATTTAAATAGTTAAAAAAGGACTTAGTTTTGTTTTCACTAAGACAAAATGCTATCTATTTTATTTTTTTATGTACCAAAGGTTTTTAAAATCTAGTTTAATTTGTTTTTAGTTTTTTTTTACTATTTTACAAAACAAAATAAAGTAGATTGATAATGTTTATATTTTGACGACGCCTAAAGGAATGTATAGATAGATTAATAAAAGAAATACATTTTTAAAATGTACCCACTTTATGTAGTAGATTAGAAATTAAACAATTTTATTAATTGTTATTTAGAGAAAGGTTTACAATTTTGGGGAATGTTAGGATTCCACGGATTTGGGTTTATATATGTTACTGAAAGGGATGATTTCAAACCTGTAAAGACAAGATTTATGTTATAAATTCACAAAACGTAGGAAAAGTGGTATAAGTTTGTTACTTTCTAATCCTTTGTTGAGTGGTAGCGGTTTAGGTTTGTTTTTTGATCTTCTCAACCAATCTTGATATGCTTTTTCATTAAGGGCCTTCTTTCTTTCCTTTTCTTCAGTTATTTTCATTATCTCCATCTGTTGTCTAATTTTTCGATCTTAAGGAATTCAAAAGTGTATGTAGAATTTACGACGACAATCTAATTAAATTATAAATTACCCAATTCTGCCTCTTCTTTCCTTTTCAACCACAATTTATATCTAAGGTCGCATTCTGTCGTCCGAAACTTTTTTACTTCCATCTTTTCCATTTCGTCCTTTTTCTTTTTTTCTTCTTCCATTCTTCTCCTTTCTTCTTCCTGCTTTTTGTTTGATAACCATTTAGCAAAATTTTCTCTCTCTTTTTCTAAGTGTTGTCTTTTTTCTTGTTCTTTTAAATCTTTTATGCGAGCCTCTTCGCTTTTCTTCCTTTTCTTCTCTTCTTCTTTTTTTAAGAGCCAACGTCGAAAAGCTTCCTGTTTAGCTTTATCACTTTCATATTGTGCTGATAAATCATTCGGATATGATTGTGCCATTGTTTCAAATTCCAATAAAAAACGCTCGCTTTCGTTTTCTTGCTGTTCTTGTATTTTATCCTTATCTGTTATCTTCTTGACTGTTGTACTCTCCTGTTTGTCATCTTCAAAAGTGCAATTATTGGTGGAGCTTGAGGGTGAAAATTTAATTGTAGGACGTGGTTGACAATGACCGCCACAAGATTCGCTACAAGTCGGTGAATCCATTGAAGTTAGAGAATGGCTGCAATTTTTCGGATCCGTGAAACAAACACACTTCTTGATTTTAATAACTTTTCGTGTATTTTCGTTTATTCGTAAATTTGAAGAACTGGATCTTCTCATTTGATTTACTGATATTAAAGGTGTTTCAACATAAACTGCTGGATTAAAATATTTACGTAACGTTCCGAAACTTTGAGAAAATTCTCCTAATTCTCCCATCGATTTGTTCGATATGTTGCTGTTGAAAGTGTTAAAATTTTCCTTGATTTCCAGCATCCTCGCTTCTAATTATTAATATACTAAGCTGTTCGATTCTTTGGTAATTGTCGTGCAAAATTAATAACACTTGGTTCCTGTTCCTTTCTTTTATTTCTCTCAACTAAAAGGAGATAACAAATTTTGAAAAATAATAATCCCTTTATATAATGTTTAAACAGCTTTTAGAAGCTCGTATCAGTCAATCAAAAATTGACATAAATAAAATGCTCAAAGCATACTATCTACTAAATTAAAGAGTAATTTTATTAATAATATAGCTTAACTTATATAGATATAACAAACAATTGAATTTATATCAAAATTAGAACCTTAAAAGGGTAGATGTAATAATTGTATAATTAAAATCCAACACCACATTATGCACAAAAAGCTCCGGAATTAGGAGGTATTCCCTGGCATGTTTCATTTCCTGTTCCTCCTGTAATATTTATATTATTCCAATACCAATTCTGGGCAACGGTTTCGCCAAGCAGAATAAAAATATTGGTACCATTTACGGCTTGAACTGTACCACGTACATTTGTTACCGTAACATTTCGAATTGGAATGGTATCACTGGGAATTCCCGTGGGACCTGGCACATTCATATAATCGCCTCTCATCAAAATTCCATAACGTGTTATATTGCTTATAGTAATATTATCATAAGTAACACCGGAAACCAGTCCAGTTTTATTAACTACAGTTTTTATTCGAATTCCGTTTTCTGAATCCACCACAACGCTATCAGTGATGAATACGTTTTCGACAACATTATTTGTCCTGTTACCGACCGATCCTATGGAAAGTCCATGACCTCCGGAACAAAAACCGCGTGTAAAATGAATGTTGTTTCCGGATCTAACGGCCAAACAGTCGTCCTGATTGTAAACCACAGTGTCGCTGATATAAACATTTTCGGAGCCCTTCACGTTGAATGCATCGGTATTATGACCACCCTGATCGTCTCCATCTTTTGTATTCATAACTATATTGTTTACTGTTATATTTGTGCAATTGTGAATGGCAAAGCAATGCCGGGGTGAATTGAGAAAATTCAAATTGGTTATGACACCGTTGTACAAATATCGAGTTTTGAAAAATCTCGGTTTCAAAACGCCACCGTTGTGTCCATAGCCGTCCCACCACCTGACACCCTGACCGTCTATAACGTGTCCTGCTTCACCCGTTACATTTACATTGGTACCGCTTATTAACACCAACGGTCCCTTCCATTCTGCATATCCGAAAGAAACGTTTCCCTTAAACGTTATCGACGTATCCGACAACCCCGTTAAATCCAATGTTTTACCAGCTGGCACGATTAGGTCTTCTATGACGATATCGTTACATGAAGACTTAATTGTGTCAAGATTGTCTAGCGAATTTCCAGTTAGAGTGCATGATGTGGATTCGTCCGAAGAACGACTGAAAACTATTCCACAAGGTATTGCCACTGCTGCAACGACCACCGCACCCAATCCAATAATTAATTTCACTATCAACCTCATAATTAATTATTGGGACGCAGCAGAACTACCTAGGTACCTATGCCTATAAATAAGTAAGGAGTGTAATGAACAAACTTTATTCATTCATATATTATATTATACTTATCTGAAGGATACGATATAAATAATACTACATAGGTACGTACCTTATTGGAAAATTTCCCTGTCTCTTATTAACTAAGCACCTAAATGAAGTAACCACTTTTTCGAATGGTTACTCGGATGATTATAAAAATAAAGTAGGTACGATAAAACTTTCTAGATGTTATTATCGATATATATTGATCTATTTGTCTGGAGTTATCAATCAGATTGAAATGATTTATTACGAAAGATAGACAATATCTTAAAAGTACTAATATATATTACTACTCATATCCTTTGTTTTGTGTAACCCACGTTAATTACTTTCATGTTTTCTTTTATAAGATTAATGATAAATTATTGGGAAATAAAAACGGTGAGACAGATAGTACCTACTCGGCGTTTTATTTGAAGTGCTGTTATATATAAAATATTTATCGCAATTAGTTCGTCATAAACTTAATTATACAAACGAATTAAAATATAATAAGTAGTTAGTTTACCCACAGTGACAGGTGCCCTCAAATTAGTAACTTTTATTACACATTCCGTGTATAATGTTCCCATTTTTTTATTTCTTCGTAAAGTTTTTTCCCTGGGCTAATTGTAGATATTACTTGTTTGGCTCCAAGTAATTTGTAGCTTTTACTAAGTTCTCCTATATCAACAGCGCACTTTAAGAATTCCTTTGCTGCCATAAGTTGTACAGAAGGAGGTAATTTATCTAAAATTTGTTGTACATAAACTAAGTCTTCTAAAATAATCTATGCAAGCCTTTTTATAGTTTTCAGCCCCCAGAACGTTTGAAATAATTGTGTAACGAGTGCTGTATAAGTCCAGATTTGTATTGTTTTTTAAATAAACCGACTCATGTGAAACAACAAACTAAAAACCATTACCACTACTAAAATTTTCAAATAGTTTTAAATGGTTTTTAACCTTTATAACGTTTAGAGTATTCGTGTAACAGATCGAAAATTGACAAGCGCCTTTTTGTGTTTATTATAAGAATTTTGTTGATCTTTATAAAATTGTATTTATCAACTTACCCCTAAAGTCACCGATAAATGCAAGACCTAGAGAACGGGAATTGTAACCAATTGCATGTGCTCCAACTTTATGCCAACTCGTACCTTCGTAAATTTTTCCGTTACCACCGACTAGAAAACTAATATATAGACAGGTATAAATATAAAATAATGAAAACTTTTAATTTTGTTATCTTACTTGTAACCGATGTCGGCATAGTCCAACTCGTCCATGTGAAAATTCTGAATAGATTGTACCGTTTGTTTGCAAGTCGCATCCGAATTACATTCCGGGGTAACGGTGTGATGAACAATGACAAACTCGATTGGAATTAATGCATAATCTACCTGTGAAGGTGTTCTTGCTCCCCAATTCTTTTTTGAAACTAAGTTTGGACACAACTCATCTATTTTTCAAAAATTAAATTACTGAAGAAGAATAAATAGTTTATTATCTTTAGGTACTCACCAGCTAGGATAACTTCTCGCTGGAAAACTGCAATAAGTAAATAAATTATAAACAAATTCATTTTTCTTCAATTTACAATATTACAAATCAAGTGATGTAGGAGAAAAAGGTTTTTTAATAAAATGATAAATCATACATTTGCTTTTCCATTCTGCATATATATGCGTATAAATTAATGCTAATAAACACTTTTTTGTATTCTAATTATTTCTCAGAACGTTGTTTTATTAAGTTTCATTCGCCAGAGGTTGTGTGCATTGCATTTCATTTTATTATTTAGCATTTATAGATCGCATATTAGTTACTTTAAAAGGTAAACAGAATTTTTTACATCTGTGCGAGATAAATAACAGGTTCCTTAAATTGCCTCAAATAAAGCAAACGTTTTTTTGTCCGTATTTTTTAACCAGCTTATCAGTGAAATGTATCATATTACTGTGTACAGTACCCGACGCAAACATTTACAGATTAGCTAAATATTTAAAAAAAAAGTTGGTAACAGTCCTTTTACATCAGAAGTATAAAAAGAACTTAATTACCTTCGTACGTTGCTTAGGAACATCACATATGTAAATGAATTATTTCGTTAAAGTCGAAAAAAATATTGTTCAGAAATTTAAATTCGCACTGTAACATATTTGTCATGGTTTGACTCCAATTTGACCTTTTCTAGTTATAAACAACTAAGTATTTAAATTCGCGCTAAAGTACCTTTTGTATAGGCAACCCACTTTACCGCCATGTGTAGTTAGGTGCATAGTAACAATTAATGTTATTAATTAAAAAAAAACGTAATTTTTAAAAAATTTATTTTGCAGAATTGAATGATACAGTTTTTACGTGCTAACCAAAATAAAGGCAAAAAAGTGTAAAAATTTTACTTATAAAAACGCACATGATAATTATAAATGTTTAAGAATATTTTGACCTCCTCAAATAAAGAATTTCACCTAAAAAAGTTCATGATACAATTTAAAATAGTAGCGTCTTAGTTATTACTTAATAGACTACTTACATCCTACTAAACTATGAAACTTCACTATGAATAAGGCTGGATATAAGTGATATTTAGAGAAAAAACTGACTTGTTACATTTCAACCTATTACAGAATTATTTTAAACATTTTAAAACGAAGAGTTTATAAAAATATTTGTAGACTTTATGTAGCGTGAGGTCAAATAAAACTTAGTCTGTTTGAACAAAGTACCTACCTATCAGTTTGTATACTAATAAATAGAATTGCAATTGCAACTTACAAGCATATCATCTTAAAGAAGCAGCTGCTCTGGAAGGAATTATTTATAATTTACTGATAATTTCCCGTTCTCTTAAGTCCTCAGATATCAACTTCCTGTGATACTCCAGGAGACTATTATAGTTGTGAGCCTCTACTACAAGTTAAGGATATCCTGCAAAATATAATTGTTTTAACATTCATATCACTCCATTGTTTGTATAAATACTTATTCTGGCCCTAAAACAGAACCTTAAGAAGGAGCTGTTCTCCATTCAAATAACTAACTTTGTATGTTTTCCCATACTAAGAATTTCTTTTCATCCTTACAATATCACAAATACAATTTCTTACGATTTCACTCATTTCCTTCATGTTTTTATTTATAAATAAAGACAATTAATATAATACAATGCATGTAAAAACTAAATTCAAAATAAACGTCATAGTCATAGACACATAAATGTCAAATGATGTCAAATAAACTTTTATGCTGCGTTCATATTTTACCTATCTATGATCCTAAAATGATCCGATTCTAAATCTATGATTGACTGTTGTCATAGATAAAATTGTTATCCAGCTAAATTCATTCTGATTCATTTATAACCATAGATAAGATATATATATATATATCTCTTATCCTTTTCTACGTTTTGAATTTTTAACAATATAACCTAAAAATAATTCATTATTTAAGAAAACAACTCCCTTTATTTCTTTAAACATGAAATAGAACCTATTTGTATTTATTGCAAAAGCGTACGTAGTAATAAATATTTGTTTGGTATATGTAATATTTGTTTTTGTGCTCCCCGTAGGTAGACACAAAACATTTCATTCATAGAATTTCATTCTTTAATAAATGTCAGAAGGGGGAGTTATTTCTTAAAGTAATTGTTCGAATGCACCTGGTCAAGTGTAAGCAAGTGGAAAATATTGAATTGTAAAAGTATAATTCATAGTATAATGGGGTTGAGAAAGCTTAAGTGCCTTCGTTTTTAATTAAAAGAATGTCTGTATAGTTTGTGTTTACATTATTTGAACAATATTGCACGTTAAACTTGAAGGTTATCCGTATGGTAAGTCGTATAAAAAAAGAATATACATATATTTTTTAGTAATATCTTTGGCATATTATCTCTTTATAGAGTAATTGAATTTTATAATTAATTTTCATAATAGTAATTAATCTAATGTAAACAGACCTTTCTTGTATCATATACCCATGTTGTTTATAACACAAAAGTTGTTAAAATCGTAGAAATATGTAATACAGAAGTCATTTTAAACAATATTAGAATTTGGAAAATAATTTTAACTATTATATGCAGTCATGTAGGTCAGCAAACATAACTGTTCACTTGTTATTGTTTTAGGTATCATCCACTATTAAATCTGATACCAAAGTGTCATCAATGGCACAGCAGGGGTCTAGCTGTATACCACCAGTGCCTTCGACACCAGGCCCTCCACCAGCTTCTGCACAAAACATGTCTGCAAGTCCTGCTAAAGTTGGTCACATTATTTCATCACCAGGCTCACTCAAGAAACTTTTACCTATTGCTGCCTTCTTTATGGCATTTGCTACAGTCATGACGATACTTCTCATATACATGGACAATACAGGTTATTATTTATTTCAGTTATTAATTATTTAAAAATGATTTCTACTTTGTTGTCTAGCTATGCGCCACCATCAATTTCGAGTTAATATGAGTCAGGATTATGAACTTTTGGAGGTAGCACAAGATAATCCACAATTGGTGACTTACATAAGGGAGGTTCAACTTGTTCCTGCTGTTGAACCACACCACAGGCCCTTAGAATCAGCTGGACCACAACCACCGCCCGACACAGCATTTGCATTAAAACTTTTAAATAATAAGGTAAAAGTAACTATACAAATTTAAATAAATAGTATTAAAGTGGGTGTTTTGTGTGCCTGTTTTAGAAAGAAGGATTTTTTGTGGAAGCAGGAGCTTATGGAGATGATAGAAGTTCAAAAACAGAATATTTAGAAAAAGAGCTGGGTTGGAGAGGACTTCTTATTCAACCTGATCCTAGACACTATTTTAAACTAAGGAGACATAACAGGGGTCGCTCTCAGGCTATTCATGCTTGTTTAAGTTCAACACCTTATCCCAAAGAAGTAAGTATCATTAAATTTTAATAATTTTGGTGTCTATTTTTTTTTCTGTCAAGGTAACTTTCCACCAGGAAGAGCGAGACGGTGTAAAAATTAACAGCATTCACGCAAATAGCCTCATAGACGACCCAGACTGGTTCAATACAAGAGTGAAATGTTTTCCTCTTTACTCTTTACTTCTGGCAGTAAACGTCACCAACGTTGATTATCTAAGTTTAGAATCCGGTGGGACTGAGCTACAAGTTTTACAGACTATTCCATTCAGCCGAGTTAAAATTGAAGTAATTGGGATTCACCTACTCATTAGCGATGTCGAAAAAGACACCATTAAAAATTTCCTGGCCACCAAAAATTACGTCATCATGCAGAATTTTAACAACACTTACATTTACATCATGAACCATCTCAAAATTTAGAAAATCCGAAGCAACACAAATATTTTATTATTTGATTTCCTTTTTGGGGCTTTGAGTAATAATTTTTCATTTACTGAATAGTTAATTTAATAATTATTTTTTTATTGGATTAGAACAAATCTATTTTTTTTTTGTAATTTAAAGTAGGTTTTCGTAGAACAGTTAGTGAGAATTTAAAAGTAGAAGACTGATCAAGAGAACATTCAAAAGATTGATTTTAAAAGTCAGTGAGTTGCCAATGATAGCACAAAATAGGATAAATGACATTATATAATAAGTTTTTTCTCATTTACTTGCTAATGCTTAGCTTTATTATCTTATAAGACTGGATTTATGTCTTCATTGTCTCTCTTACATCACTTGTTTTTTTTACTACATGATTTTCGAATTAGTATTAAGACTTTTTTATATTTTTTTAAGTTAATTAGAAAATAGCGTTATACTTTACTTTTAATGTTTTGATGAGACTTCCAATTCTATATAACAAATTATTACAGGCAAAAACTTGAAATAATTATTTACGCGCACATTAATTTGCTTCAGTAAGACATTCCATTAAAATAGTGTTGTTAAATTTATTAAGCTGCTTCCTTTTTTGGCATTGTGTTAATATTATGAATTGTAATTCTAATAAGTAACAATTGTAAATGAAGTGCTCTTAAGAATAGATAAGTAATTGTGATTATAAAAATAGGAAAATTCGATGATTCTTAGATGTACAATTATGTACTTAAACTAAAAATAAAAGCATTTAAAATACAAATGTTTGTTAACTGTTTAACAAGTAACCGTATAATCAATTTTTTATATCTCTGAACAAGATAAACTTCGATTTTCTCAAATAAACCAACCGTTTTTATCCGCAATTTTTAACTAGTTTTATCAGTAAAACTCATTATTTATTCTATAAATAGAAAGAATTACTGTGTACAGTGCACAACGGAAACTAAGTCAGATATTAGAAATAAAAGTTGGAAGATTATCTTTACGTTAGAAGTATAACGAGAACGTAATTATCTTCGTACACTGTTTATAAACATAATAAATAGTTTTATATATATACATAGTTTCGTAGGCATAAGTGCGAAGCACTTGTCCGCCTAGGGATACAGTGTTATGTGTTATGTTCAACTGTCACCAATTATTTAATTAAAAGTCGAAAAAGTTATAGTTCACAAATTTGGATTCGCACTGTAGCATATTTGTCGTAGTTTGACCCAAATTTGACCTTTTTCAAATATAAATATAAGTATTTAAATTCGCGCCAAAGTGCCTTCCATATAGGCAACCCACTTTACTGCCATGTGTAATTAAGTGCATAGTAACAATTAACATTATTAATTTAAAGAGGAAAAAAACGTAATAATTAATTTTCGATCTGTTAAACAGTTATTTTGCTCTATTTTTACAAATAAATTTCATGTGAAAAGTATGCAAAACTTCATGGTATAATCAGTTTTTATGTACTACATGAAATTAAAAAAAAATATGAAAAACGTAAAAATTTCATTCGTTAACTTCTTGAACGATTATTTTGACCTCCTTATAGAATGAATTTTATGTAGAACTGCATGCATAATTTCATGGTAAAGAAAGTTTTTGAGTGCAATTTTTTACAATAACAATTTGAATCTCTTGAGAAAAACATGCAGGTAATTAAAAGATAACGACGAAATTAAACACAGCATTGTGGCAGTTTTGTAGCTTAAATACTGTGTTTAATTCATTTATTCATTATTATGGAGTTACAAGAATTCAATTCAAATTAAAGAGAAATCGGCCACGCAAATTTTCGACCTGTTAAACGATTATTCACTGAGTGTTCAAATCGAGTCTAATGGTTTATAATTTAATAATGTAACCTTTTATACGACATACTTTAATTTTTGAAAACAGTAAAATACAAATGACCCGAATAATTATTATTATCTTTCTTCATTAATATTTTTTTATAGTAAAATAGAATGAATTATTTTAACTTACTTTAACAGAGACCACTTTAACTGTTCTTTGGCAGATTGTAGCACCTGGAAAAGTAAAGTGTACTAACAGTAACTACTAGAAAATAATTTTAGTGAAATATTCATTTAGTTTTATTTATATTTATAAAAAAATACAAATGAACACAAAATAATATAAGCAGTACTAATAAATGAAGTTTTTCACCAAAATAAGGAATGAACAGTATCAATTACCTGAGCTACTGTCTGTTCTCCTAATGGAATGTCATCTGTACGTAAGGCCACTCTAGACACTATTGCACTCGAGTCTGCATCAAGTATAATACTAAAAAATTAATGAAATAATAAATTTTTATAAATTTAAAAACATGTATGTATAACTCACCCATTATCACATATTTCATCCATGGCTAGTATAACAATGTCTAGTGATTCCATAACTGCCCTTTTCTCTACATTTTTCCTTAATATCTGACTAATAGAGTCATATAAGCAATTTAATACACTCATCAAAATTAGCTAAAATGAGTAACATTTAGTTTAAATAACTTAATTACAGAAAATAAGCAACACTAACTTCATTTTCATGTGAAGAACCCATCACATAAAAGAACAGATCTACATTACTCCTGTAAACACAGGTTAAACCATCCAACATAATTATTTCTGCATTGGCTCTATGTGTTTTATTAAAAAGATTTTTTTCAAATGTCCTTTGTTCTGTAGCAGTAGGAAATACATTTTTGTCATAATATTTTGCAAAAATCCTGTTACCGTCATTGTCTAGTATAGCTATACCTTTTACTGTATATAACGTTGGCTCCTAAAAGACACAAATGTAATAAGGGAAAATACAGGTTTCAAACAAATACCATTAAACAGCCGTTCATTTTCAATTAATTTATAAGTTTGCCTACGTGGAATACAATTTTTACAGTACAGATTGAGGTTAGAACGTGTTGACGTTTTGCTTCGCTTGGCCTTGACAGAAAACTCCCACTGATATAAGCTTATCCCATAGAAGTTAAAAAATTATGAAGGCTGATAGGATGCGTTCAACAAAACGAGAATCATTTAAAAAAGTATAATGGCCGCCAACGATAAAAAAGTGTAACTGAATTTGAATACTACGTATAATGATTACGTTTAATTTAATATTTTCCTAAAATAATATAAATTAAATGTTTGAAAATACATTTTGTTTGTTGATAAAGTTAATTTAATACACTTTGTTTTCATCTAACCTAACAATTGTTATACATAAGGTGTACTTATCAAAAATGTTCTTAATAATACATTAACTTTTAAACCTACTCTATTGTAACATTTTCTTTATTTCTATGCAGTCAACTAATGAATAAAAATTTTAATATTATAAATGCAAATTAAAAGCACTTCTAAAATATTCAATTTATTAAATTAATTAAATGAGATACATATAGCCCACATATAAAAGTAATTACTTCAGAATTAGACAGACGAGTAGTTTGATATTCGTTTTTATGACTGTTAAATAAATTATTCTAATGAAAATGGTTACAAAGATGTTTAAATTGTAACACCCTTTTGAGCAACTTTATACAAACATTAAAAAAAAATAATAATTTGAGCTTTTTAAGTACGTTTCAAATATGAAATTAAACCTAATTCAGGCGGTTCATATACATATTGTAAACAATTTCCTATTCATTTTATCTAAAAGTAATATAAACGTTCCTCAATTTCTCTATTTCTGTTGTATCTGCAAAAAAAATTGACGACAAATGTTTAAGAGGGTGATTTAAAACAAGTTAAAAAGCACATAAAAGCCATTAAGTGACAAAGACCCACCCAAACACAGCAGTATAATTTATTGTTAAATGGACGATTGTAAATGTTGAGTAATTGTTTTTGGCACGTTTGCATAAAAATGGACGTTGACTAACTGTATACGTTGCTTTTCTGTGAGCAGAAACATTAACAATTTTTGATAAAATTAATATACGCATGAAAACACAATAATTAAATACACGGCTCAAAAATATCAAGTAAAAAATACAAATATTAAAAAATAGAAAAGTACATTATAAAATATGTTATGTGTATATACATATATATGTAAATGTATATATTATATATCTACATCCTAATAACACTCAAGTTTCGTATAAAAATCTATAATTTATGAGACTTTTGATTTTATACAAATCGATTAATCAGTCACTACTTATTATTTACTTATAATAATATTATTATTTGGTTACCACAAAATATTTTGCCTTTTTACTTTGAAATAAAAAGCATTTGTCCGAAATAATTGGACTTGAAAGTAAAGTCCACGAAGTAAATTATTTATTGCAGTCTTTCAAATTCATTTTTAACACTTTTTCCTTAAAATGACCTATAATTTCCTAATTCTGTACACATAGGAAGAGATTACAATGATTATTAAAAGCACTGGTTTTAAAAGGTTAGACAAGTTACACAAATGTAACACTTAAGATTCATCGTCAAATTTTAAAACTGACTTAATATCAGTCTTAAAAAATTATTATTATTAGTGTTACGACTTTGCCCACGAACATTAAAGACGAAAAACAGAACAACGACAAAGAAGTATAAGCAATTCGAATATCGAAACAAATGGTACTTTAGTCGAAACGTTAGTTTCAAAAGAATGGTACATGCAAACATGAAAAACTGCAGTTACAGAATGTTGTTTGAGTAATTACAAACAAGGCCCTAGACCCAAGGGGCGTATATAAAATATTTCAACTGGCCCACCTTGACTTTTGTAAGTCGATCTGCCCCTCTAACGTTTTTGCAAGAAAATATAACGAAAAGTTGTGAAAGAGCAACCCCTAGGGCAATTCCTGCAATGAAATAGAGATTCCTTTCCGCCCAAACTCGTACAATTTCGATACATCCTGATGTCCACACTTTTTTGCTTGCTTCAGCAACCTTAAAAGATATATATATATATATATGTATTACAATGAGTTTCAGTACTATATATAAACTAAAGTTGAACGTTTAAATAAATTAGTTATCTTTAAATAGTTTCATATTTTCTCAATAATTAGATTTTAATTGACTTTCTAAATAATTACGATTAGAATTGACACTAATGTACATAAAATAGAATAAAAAACTTTACCACAGCTGCAAAACATAAATAAGATAAAACTGTCACTGATTTTATAATTATTTTCATATCATATTTTGTTTTTTTAAACATTCTTAATTTGTATTAGAAAATATTTTTCTTCTTACTGATAAAGTTTGCACCCCATATCCACACATTATATTTACAAGACCAGAACTTAAAGAAGTGGCATTAATACAGCATGAAAATGGAACCCCACATCTTTCCACACTGGGAGAAGTACAATTAAAATATTCATTTTTTGACCAATCTACATAGCCTTCAGAACTAAGTCCACAGCATCGAAACTAAAACAATAATTGGAACATATGTAGATCCAAAAATAATTTATTTCTAAATAAGAATACCTTCTGTTGAGCAAAATCTATAAAATTCTGCAAATCAGGGTCATCTCTGTATTGCTGAATTATTTTATCAGTGAAGTTCTCTTCTAACATGGAATGCATTTGGTGGGGAAAGACAAAACCAATAATTGCTACAGCCATTTCCAATAAGAAGAATATTAGTAAACAAAGGGAATACTGAAAATATTCAAATCACAAATTAATTACAAACAACAGAAAAAAATATATATACACTTACAAATTTCAACAAACATGTGTTTTCACGTAGTGCACCTACACAGCCTGCAAAACTTACTATAAACACAACACCACCCATTATGACCATGACTAATGATATGTTCAAAATCACATCATACACAGTTTCAAGTTTTACCCAACCTGTTAACTGCCACTTATCTACAAATGCATACAATCCTATTCCTATTAGTAATCCTCCAAATAACTAAAAAAGATATTTTTTACAACAAACTCAATTTTGTGAAATATGAGGCTTACCCAAAAAATGAAGTTTAATACAAATATTAAATATTTTACACATGAACTAACATATGTAAAGTTACTGTGATGTGGTCTTCTTCGCTGCATTGTAGTTGAATCACTTGGGATCTTCTAACAAATAAACCAGTTAAATCCAGTAATCAATTACAAGTGAGTAAACTTCAGGGCATGTTAATATTATAACCAGTATGTTATTCACTACTTTCGAACTCTCACTTTTATGAAAAAAAAATTTTAAACAATAATTATTTCATTGTGAAAACATATGACAGATCAACAAAAAACCGAATGACTTGAAATACGACAATTATTCAGTTCACAGGATTGTTCAACACCACTTTTACCAAAACCAATTAAAAGCAGTAATTAATTCTACATAAAGAATAGTAAATTAGTTTCTGATAATGAGTTAACGAGCTTTTTTAACTGTTTTTTAATGAATTAACAGCCACGGATGACAGCTCATAAACAAACGAAGGCGTATAGAGTCCCTAGATAGATATATCTGGGGACCCTAAACGCGTAACTCAACTAGCTCACTCTGTTGGAGAAATCATAAACTGCATTCTACTCTTAAGTTAGCAACGATACTTCCATAGATGGAAATGTCCTAATCTATGGGAAATGTCAAAAGTGACGTTTGAAAATAGTTCGTAGTACACAGATCAATAATATTTTGTGTTGTTTTTTTATTTATTAAAAAATGGAATTGTTTAAAACAGATGATTTTTATATATTTGTGAAAGGTGAACACTCATTGTGGTGGGATCGGCAGACAAGTGCTTTAATTCCTAAAGCAGGTAAAATAAAATAAATTAAAGTGCTACCTAAATATTATAAGTTGTTGTCAT
Organism: Agrilus mali; assembly: GCA_029378335.1. Lineage (NCBI taxonomy): Eukaryota > Metazoa > Arthropoda > Insecta > Coleoptera > Buprestidae > Agrilus > Agrilus mali. The sequence continues at coordinate 28,211,296 of CM055658.1, read as the reverse complement.
GATTTGTTTGTAATCTTATTTTTTAACTTATTTTATTAATTAAAAGGGTGGGAACTTACAAATGCCGATGATCCAGTGTGTTTAGGAGTATGTTATGGAATAATTGGAAAGGTGTATCATCCAGCAGTGTTTTACCCAAGATTGTTATTAATTAAGAAATGCACACCTGTTGGAAAAATTCATGGAGCTAATACACTATTCAAAATAAAGTCTGTCGTGTTTTTAGAATCAAATTTAGATGATCCAGACTTAGGACTGGATAAATGTTCAAAGCATTTATCTGGTATGAACGAAAGAAGTAAAGGTAAACAAGTTTTATTTTGACTTGATGTTTTGCTTATTAACTAATTTTATATGAAGGAAGTAATTTCTTTGACATTCAAAGAAATCCCGCGTTTTCTAAGACATGGGGAACACTTAAAAGTGCTGGAAATAGCATAAAAAACACAACACAACAAGCTGCAGCAATTGCAACTGGTACACCGAAAAGAAAAGACCCTAAAGACAGAGAAAAATTTGAGAAAAGAATTGTAGATGAGTTTTATAAGATCTTTTGTGATACTGATTCATTTTACTTCTGTGAAACTTCTGATATTACAAATTCACTACAAAGACTATGTTGCATCGAAAAAGACACTGATATGGAAAAATTGGCACCTTGGAAAATTGCAGATGATAAATTCTTCTGGAATAAGTACATGCTACGTGATCTTATTGATTTAAATGTATGCTAAATTATCATAAATTTATTATTGTAATTAAATATTAGATTGTGTATGTTTTTAGAATCCTCTTAGTGATCCTTGGATTCTACCAATAATACAGGGATTTGTTCAAATTGAGAATTGCAAAGTTCTGGTATATAGTGATGGAGCTCAATTGAATTATGAAATATTTACACTGACACTTATTTCAAGAAGGAATCGCTATAGAGCAGGAACAAGGTGTATATAATATATATTATACATATTTACAGTATAGTTAACTTCATTTTTGTATAAAGGTATAAAAGAAGAGGAGTTGATGAAAATGGGGAGTGTGCTAACTATGTGGAAACTGAACAGATCGTCACATTTCAACAGCATGAAGTGTCTTTTGTTCAAGTAAGAGGCTCTGTTCCAATTTATTGGTCTCAGCCAGGGTTTAAATATAGACCACCGCCTAGGATTGATAAAGGTAAAGTGAAATTATCAGGTCAAATTTGTTTCAGCTGACTTTTTTTGTATTAAGGGGAAGAAGAAAATCAAGTTGCATTTGCAAAACATTTTGCCAAAGAGATTGCCAAATATGGGCCTGTGTGCATAATAAATCTAATTGAACAAACAGGAAAAGAGCGAATAGTGTGGGAAGCCTATACAAACCATGTTCTGCAACTTAATTGTCCTGAACTTATGTACTGCACTTTTGACTTTCATGAATATTGGTTTGTAAAAATCACAAAACTCTCAAACGACTTTTTTTTAAGAAGAACTTTTTGTTTTGCAGTCGTGGGATGCATTTTGAAAACGTATCAGTTCTTGTTAATGGCGTCGCGGATATTCTAAGGGACATGGGATATTGTTGGAGGGACATTCAGGGGCATATTTGTTCCCAAGTTGGTGTATTTAGAGTTAACTGTATTGATTGCTTGGACAGAACGAACGTCGTTCAGGTAAATTATTGTGGATGTCTTACCAGTTAATTATTTTTAAAGTATTAATTGCAGACAGCATTGGGAAAAGCTGCTATGGAAATTCAGTTCACAAAACTAGGTCTTATACCCCCTGATGGTACAATGCCTGATTCTCTAAAGAAAACCTTCCAATTACTGTGGGCAAATAATGGTGACACCATCAGTAAACAGTATGCTGGTACTAATGCATTAAAGGTAATTAATATTGAAACTTAAAAAATAAATAAATGATATAATATTTTTTGTGTTTGTTTTATTCAGGGTGATTATACCAGAACCGGTGAAAGAAAAATTTCAGGGATAATGAAAGATGGTATGAATTCAGCTAACAGGTAAGAAAATAAAATTTAAAAAGGAGAGATCAGAAATAATTAGGCACAATTCGTTTTTAAAGGCTGGAAGGTGTTAATTGAAATTTTTTTCTTCAAAATTTTGTAGATATTTTAAACATCATTTCAAAGACAACATGCGTCAGTGTTGTCTTGATTTGATGTTGGGACAGAAACTTAGTCAGACCGAAGTACAAGACTTTTGGTACCATTTAAATACAATCGACAATATCGCTGACGAACTTATCCCCATAGAACCACCCTCATACATTCCACAAATTGCTCTTGAACAGGAAACTGCCCTTGTTAATGCTCTTTATCATATGACTAGGTCAGTTACTAAGAATGTTATAAATTAAACAATTTACTGTTGTCAGTGATGTGTCGCATTTTAATTTGATAATTAACAAGTCTCTCGTCATTGTTTTATACGTATTAACGACCCTAATTAACTTTTTAACAATTATGTATTAAAAAATGTCTTGTAATTTATATTAACATTTATTTTGTTATTGTTTAGAAATATTAATCATTTTTGTAATTGTTGTAGATATTATTTAAGTCGTTTCAAGGACTCTACAAGGCAAGGAACGATAGATCTGATGTTAGGAAATGGCGTTTCTGAAGAAGCCTTCATCGATTTCAAGCCTCAAGAAGAAGAAGATAACACCATCACCGCTGAACACGTAAAATTGTTAATTGAGGACTGTAAAAAGTTTTTGCTCCAGAACCCTGAGCTTGTATTGGGGTCGTGGGGACTGATAAATGCGAATCCGTACACGTGTGACCCTAACGAAACCGAAATGGATTCTATTTTAATACTCACTAAGGAATCGTATTTTGTGGCTGAGTATGATGATCAAGTCGATCGTATTACAAACTACGAAATAGTCCCGTTGAGTGACATAATATGTTTGGAATTTGGTATACCAGAGTCGATGGCGTCTTTATTCAAAACGACTAAGAACCATTTTTGTATTCGTATTAATTATAAAATTAACGACTGTGATGGTTACTTCCACATGTTTAGGTCGACGAATTTACGATTTTTTAACAACATGACGGTCGTCATTAAAAACGTTGAGGAAGAAATTGGTAACATTAATTGCTAAATAATTGAAAATGTTGAATTACTTGTTTAATATTTTAATCTTATAGAATCTCTAAAATCCATTTGTGAAGCTTTTCAAGTTGCTTTAGAAATAGCTGGTCTTCCAGCTGTTCCGTTTATCCAGGGACAGAAGTTAGAAAAAAAGAAGTGCAACACACGCAATTCTGGCAAGACTAACAGCAGTATTTATTTAGATGTTGTAGGATTGCCTCAAATAACAAGAAATGTTTCTGAGACACAGCTGATGAATTTAAAAAATGCAGGTAACAATATTGTAACTTGTTAAAATAAGGAAGGAATTACTAAAAACATATTTCATTGTAGGTTCTAAAGCACTGTCTAATATGACTCAACAGTTTAAAAAAATTAATCGTTTGGGTTCACCGTTTACAAAATCTCAAAAAACTTCTATTTTTGTCGTTGGTGGATCAAAACAGACCGAATCTTCGAGCGACTCAGAAGACGAAGCTTATGAGAACTCAATTTTCCAGCCGAAACAGGAAGACATGATAGAACAAGGAATCGAACTAACAGAAACTTCAAAAGTATATGAATCTCCAAAGACCGAATTGAAACCTGATACTTTTCTTCCTAGTGTTGGCATTGTTATGGCTTCTTCAAATGCCGATGGTAATAACGAAGGTATTATTTAACATTTGTTATTAGATAATTTATGCAATTAAACATAGATGTTGTTTTTTTAAAATCATTATATATAAAAAATAATTGGTTTGTTGTATTAGGGTCTGGAAACTTTGATAAACCCCCAGTAATTCAAATAAACAGTGAAGAGTTAAAGCAAAAGGTTGTGAGGCCCCCCAACACTTTACTGTTGGATCGAACCCACAGTCACTCCTCAGGGGAAGTGAATTCTGACGATGCAGCTGTAGATCCGAATCTTATTTTTATTGCAAAGGAGAAAAGGTCAAATTCTGAACAAGATTTGACACTGAATATATCTCAGTCTCAAAGCGAATCTGCACTAAAAACTCGGTGAGTAACGTACAGTAATTTCGAGGTACAAAAAGGCTCTCTTTGTAAAATTTGTTATTGTATTAATAAATAGGTTTGCAAATATAACAAGTCCAGTGGCTAATGCTACCAAAGATCTCGTGTTATCTCCGTTCTCAAAATTAGCCAAAGGTGTTCAGAATATAGGTTCGAATTTAGATCCTCGAAAGCTCAGCATTGGTGGGAGGGGATTCACAGAAAGAGACATCGAGGAACATAAAAAGTTACAAGAAAAGTGGAAGGATTGTAAAACACGCCTTATAGCTCTGTAATATTTTAGACAATTAACCGGCAGTCTAATTTATATATTGTGTATTAGACAAATTTACTTATAAGAAACAAGAGTCAATTGAAAAATAATAAGAGTAATATAGATGAAAAAAAAAAAAGGTAGAAGAATACCTTTTTCATAGAAGTGCTTTATTTCTTAGTTTTTAAATGTCCAGTATTAACTAACTAATAACAATTTTTGCCACTTTATTAATCTTTAAATTACTACTTGTGTTCCTATAGGGTGACTCATTTTTTCTGATTTCTAATACAATTTTATTTATTATTTCAATCAATTTGACAGAAAAACTTTTTTATTTAATTCACCCCTTCTTTATTACATTACCTTATCTACGTAAATTTTGTATCTGATTTATATTGAGCATGCATTCATGTGTATATCGATGTAGATATAGAATAGTGTAAGGATGTGAAAGGTGGTAGAAATATTTTTTTTGTTCAAATTTTATCGTTGATGATAATTCATTTTTTTTGAGACGGCTTTAAACAAAAAATTGTAGTTGCTCAATTTTGCCTATAAAGTAGCAAATTATTAAAATACGTATTTCAGTATTTTTTTTTGTGATTTTTTATAAATACCAAAGTTGGTTAATTTGTATAGGATAAAAGAGCAAATTAAATAATTATTACTTTTTAAATTACTGATTTTAAGTAAGATGTACTTTGTTCCTATCTGTTCTGTTACCGTGACTATTTTGTTATTTATTTTTTATTGTTATGTATAAAAATACCTACATTAAAAAATTATATTATCTGGTCCCTTTTACAGTTATAATTTCATTTTAATTATGATTCAAACTTAACGTAATTGTTTCTAAAAGTGTATTAATTAATTAGTAAGCTGTATTAAGTACATATTACAGTAAGGAAATTATACATATAGTTGTTAATCGCGTTATCATTTTTATTAGATATTGTATAATGTGTAGCGCAATAGTATTCATATTTATTATATTTGTTATAAATGTAATTTTATAGTTTTATACGGCATAAAATTTACAATGTACAGGGTGTTTCATAATGTGAATTAATTATATGATATTTGAGTCTGATGGTCGTAGTGATACGATTGGTTCTCCTTTTGCGGTGAATCCCCGAGGATACTTGTTTATCCAAGGTTTCATCCTTTTAAATGTTCTAGGGGATTCACCGTAGGAGAATCAATCCTGCACCTGAACCATTAGTTAGAATATGGATATTTTTTATCGCCCTGTATATTACAAAGCTGTTTTTAAAAGAGCAAGGTGTTTGTAAAATAATTAAGGAATTAATAATTAATTAAAGAAAATTTTTTTTCAAGAGTAAAATAAAAACACCTTGAACGTAAATAAGTAACGAAGAAACGAATTTGAGCTTTAAATTAGTGTTATATACATATATATTGTTTCATGTCGATAGAAAATAGAAAAATAAATATTTTGTGTTGTATTGCATTGACTTTTAATTTAATTAAAAATGTTTGAATTATTAAATTCCCGCGCTTATAAACTTATTTTCCTGTTGGCTAAATGAATTAGCTACTGAACGACTAATAACATGAAGTTAGAAATGTAATTACTATAGAGTATAAAAATTTATGCCTAACGTCGCACACACAGTTTAATCAATGGTACAAATGATGACAAGTAAAAAATGGCTGCCGTCAAAACCAACATTGAAGTGGGTGATAACGAAGATGCCGAAATAGAGGAAATTGAGGATGTAGAAGAAACAAATAATGCAAATGAAACAATTAAAAAGAAGAAAAAGAAAAAAAAGAAGAAGAAATCAGCAGGTAAGGGTCAATTTTCAAGTATTGTCACGTGCTAGTAAATGCTCTTTAGTGGTAGAAGATGGAGAAGCTGTTGTTGAAAAAGAAAATATTACTGAAAATGGGGAAGCTAACGGAGAGATCGAGAAGGATACTGGCGATGAGGGTGAAAAAAAGAAAAAGAAACGAAATCGGAAAGGTAAAGGCGGAAAAATTCAACAAACTGACCCTCCATCAGTGCCTATCGTTGATCTGTTTCCTGACCAAATATTTCCTGAAGGAGAAATAATGCAATATCCTATCCTTAAAGACGATAGAACAGCCAAGGATCGTTTTACATCTGAAGAAAAAAGGGCTTTAGATAGAATGCATAATGATATTTATAATGAAGTTCGTCTTGCAGCAGAAGCTCATAGACAAGTAAAGCCTATTTTTTTATTTATTTACTTTAACTACTACTATTTTAATTTTATAGACAAGAAAACATATTCAAAAGTGGGTAAAGCCTGGAATGACTATGATTCAAATTTGTGAAGAATTAGAAGGTGTAGCTAGGAAACTTATAAAAGAAAATGGACTTCAAGCTGGACTTGCATTTCCTACAGGTTGTTCAAGAAACCACTGTGCTGCCCATTACACACCAAATGCAGGAGATCCAACTGTATTAGAGTATGATGATGTGGTTAAAATTGACTTTGGCACACATATTAATGGCAGAATAATAGATTGTGCCTTTACATTATCTTTTAATCCAAAATATGATAATTTGGTCAATGCTGTCAAAGATGCCACTAATACAGGAATAAGGGCCGCAGGTGAGTCACTTTTTATCTTTTTGGTTCTACTTTTACTTAAAAACCAAGTGGAATTTCAGGCATAGACGTTAAGCTGTGTGATATAGGAGCTGCAATTCAAGAAGTAATGGAATCATATGAACTAGAACTTGATGGAAAAACGTACCCAATCAGGTCAATACGTAATTTAAATGGTCATTCAATATCACCATACAGTGAGTTATTGTCATTATAATAAAAGTAGCATTTATTTAATGATTTTTTATTTGTTTTTAAATTTATAGGAATCCATGCAGGTAAAACAGTTCCCATTGTGAAAGGGGGTGAAGAAACAGTTATGGAAGAAAATGAATTTTATGCCATTGAAACCTTTGGTTCTACTGGCAGAGGAGTAGTTCATGATGACATGGAGTGTTCACATTACATGAAAAATTTCGATACGCCTTATGTTCCTCTCAGGTGAGATAAAAAATGAAATAAGATACAATATTCAGTGTTTATCTAATGTTTGAAATTATTTCTTTATCAGATTAATGTCCTCAAAATCATTACTTAATGTAATTAATAAAAATTTCGGTACCTTGGCATTTTGTAAGCGTTGGCTAGATCGTCTCGGCGCAACCAAATATCAAATGGCATTGAAGGATTTGTGCGATAAAGGTATCGTGGAGGCTTATCCGCCCCTTTGTGATATAAAGGGTTGTTACACGGCTCAATTCGAACACACTATCATGCTCAGGCCCACCTGTAAAGAAGTTGTATCACGTGGAGACGATTATTAAAATTACAAATAGCTTTGAAACTTTTATTATCAGGATTATGTCGCGGTTGTCGTTCGATGCTAGTCTGCTTTATAATTCGTTAATATTGAATAATAATTACTGAATTGCTCTTTCAATTGTACTAACCACATCTAAATTGTATCATGTTAATTACATTGATTAAACGAAACAGAAAAGTCCAACAAACTAGTTTTACTATACTGTTACATTTTTTGTATTTTTTAATATAAAACTTACTTGCAGTGAGCGACAAAATAATTTTACGAAGTATTGTTACCTATACTTTTATTTGTAAATTTAACAGCCTATTAAGTCCTCGTTTTTATACCAAATTCATTATTTCGACATTTTTTAAGAGATTTACTCAATACATGATTCAAGTGAATGAAATATTGAAGTTTTATTTGATGGAAATAAATACAAAATGACAAATAAATAACTTAATAACAAGTAATAAGTTAATTTTACAGCTATTATTATAAATCTTAAAAATAAAAACGCCATTCAAAATAAAATATTCTGATAGTATTGTGTATTATTATTAGATTGAATAATAATACTAGTTATTATATACGGTAGGAACAAATCAAAATAGATTGTATAAAAAGTTGTATATGCAGTTTACAAGCAATCCTTATTTATAAAAAATAAGTGCAAAGGAACTAAGTACACATATATCAAATGCGATATTTCTGTTTTCAGACTGTAAAAAAGACACTGAAAACGAGGTGCTTAAAAATTCATTCAAATAAAACTTTTACACTGGTATTCGGTATTAAAACAGAAGGTGACATATTTTTTTTTTTCAGTGTTTAATCGTTTCCATATATTATATGTATATCACATTAGTGTCTTATTTAAATCAAAATTATTTTTTCGCGTCAAATAAAAATTCACTGACTAGAATTTAAATGTAAATTAAATGCCAATTCATAATAAATCGAAAAATTAATTTTAAGATTTTGTTTTTAAATTTATATATTTAAAACACCCTCTAAAGAAAACGTTATTATATATTCTACAAAACTTTGAAACTTAACTTTTTACACTAAAAAAGGTTAAATACGAGAAGTATTTCGGGCCCTTTAATAACTAAAAACTAAAATATGTATTTTTGAAAAAAGTGCAATAAACTAACTCCGAATTAATTAAACAGTGAAGTCGTAAATTACGCGATACGTTAAAATAAGACCGGAATGTAGTAATTATTACATCCCACTTGCAGAGAAAAATAAATACAATAATTAAACAAACTAAAAATAGGATAAATGGCTTTTTTATAACTAGAGAAAAGAACCAATTCGCAAGCCAAAAATTCTACGATTTTTAATTTTGTTTGTAGAAAAGACAGTTTGCTAAAATCTTGCTTTTGGTAATTCAAAAATCATAAGTGGAATTACAGGATTCTACATTTCTTCATACTGTTAATTATTTCATAATAATTTACTTTAATAATTGCAAGACCTTAGTTCCAGTGGGTGATTAAATCTTAACAGTAATTATTTGAGGAAACACGCAAACAAAACTAAAAAAGATATAAAATAAAAAAATTAACCTGTTTTTCCATCACACTACGGTGTCATTATTCCTGTTTGTAATGGGAAACTTGTTGTGTTTAAAGGACAAGGTAAATGAGTCCAGTCTTGTGATACGAGAAAACCCATCTTGCTCATCCCCTTTGTTACTTTTATTTGTATTTGTGGTTGTCGTCCCTTCGTCGAGTAAATTTTCCGAACTGGCCACACTCTCTTCTTTAACGCTCGACAGCGGTGGACTTCTAGGTTCGTGCTTGATAGGAGATGTTCTTTCGAACTCCGAGTCAACATTAAACCCACATACAGTCCTCTTGTTCGTCTGTGAGGCCAATATTGTCGTCTTATTTGTATTTGTTAGCTCTTGTTTACGTTGCTCTGATAATATGTCATAGTACGATCTGCCAGGATTCGATTTAGACATAGCGGGGACGTCGTCGTGGAGGTTTGCGAACGATCGAACACGGTCACGGTTACGGTCGTCTTCTTGTAACAGGGATTTGTTGGCTTCTTCGTAGAAATGAGAAAAATTGACGGTCAGAAAGAGCTCCTGCAAAAGCCTACGTGAACCGAGACGGTAGGAGTTTTGCGAAATAATTTTGCACACTTCGGAGTACAGGCACACGTCTTGAAATAAGTGGGGGTGCTTCTGTTTGTATAACAAGAGAGTTTGTCTGCTATTTTTGATCCATACAGGGTTCGAAAGTCGCTGCACTTGAAGCAGAATATCACATTTAGTTTCTGAAATGAATTGTTAACGTTTAGATTACATTTAAACGTTTTGTTTGGGCTTTACCTATGAATTCATCGCTGAATTGCATGAGTTCGTTTGCTGAATTAATGGCCTCTGTAGAATATAAATTATTTAAATAGAAAAATACATTAAATTAAATTAAGATTACCCTTCGAAACTTCGGGATTAGAAGGAAGACTGTCAATTAATTGGGACTCTCTTATTCGACTGCATTTCATACAATTCCACGTGTCATGAACGAATTTATTCTTTTCCTTTTTGGTTTTTACTAATGGAATATTTTCTAAAAAAACATTAAACGAACCATACAAACTATACATTAAATTTTTATCACATAGGTACCTTCGGAGTATGGTGAGATTCTTTTTCCATAGCTGGATGCCCTGTTGTGAGATTTTGAGGGTTTCTCGGGGAACATATCGCTAAGCTTACGAGGCAGACAAATACCCATATAACACTGCTCTTTGGTTTCGTCTTTCACAGAAAACTTCTGAACACTTGAGAACGAGCGTAAACTTAAACTATCTGGGAAATTCTTACTGAAGCTACCGCTTTGTTCTGACATACTACTGGAAACAAAAAATGTGCAAATAGCACCAATGACAGTAAAATGTGTTAAGTGTTAGTACCTGGAATGCGTATAACCCTCGATATTTGTAAGCGTTTTAACCGATTTGACGGTTATTGTTGATTCCATGCCAAAATAACTTATCGAACGCAAGGAACGCAGTTTGGCATAGCCCATAAGGTCCCTGTAGCTTAGTCTACTGCTTGTACTGCCTGCAGGTGAAACAGTAGACCTATCTGATGGTGTAGTACCACTATAACCTACAAGAACAAAAATGTGTAACACATTCATATTTTTTTAAATAGCGGACTTACTTTGAACAGAAATTCTTCGAGTGGGCTCTCCACCACGACTCATCTTTAGGCCGCTCGTTTTCAATGTACTCAGACTTGAGGAACTTGGAATAGGACTCAACGTTTGTACTCTTTCACTTGAAAATAATGAAATTTAAAAAAATTTAATCAATGGATAAGATTTAACTCACTTTGTAGTAGTTTTTCCCAAAACCGATTCGCAGGAACTGACTCCCGAAGTAGTCGACTCAGTGACTGAATTGTCGCGATATCGATGGGGAAGTTCAGAGACTATTTTATATTCCGCCTTCTCTTGTACCTTCTGGTCGTGTAATTTTAACACGTCAAAGGTTTTCGACTCCGATAACGATCTCTTGTGCTGCACATTCGACGAGGTTTGGTTATTGGGAAGGGTTGAAGACTTCTGCTGCACTGTAAGATTTTGAGCTGACACTAAAAATACCATTTGTTATTTCTTATCAACTAAATTATTTATTAAATAAGACAGTTACCTCCATCTATCTCGTACAGAAAATCGTCGTCGTTACTATCTGCGTCTGGAATACTTAAATAATAATCAAGATTGAAAGGCTGATCGCCTGACATGTATTCTGAATCTGATCCAAAATTGACACTTTGTACCATTCCATCAGAAAGTTCCTCAGACCAGTTTTCTTCTTCTATTATTGGATAACGATTGTGTCGATCGTGCCTTGTGCATACCCAACCTGAATAGTAGAAATGTAATATTTGTTTAAAAACGTTTAATAATCATAAAGTACCTAATCTGAACAAATGGTCAGCTCCCATTTTCGTGACTGCTACAAGCCCCAAATTGTAAAATGCGGTGGCCCTGAGGGAATAAACAGGACAATGCTGTGCAATCCGTATTATGTACCGAATTACACCTCGTTCTGTTAAAAATTCAATCCCTTTCAAAGTACTTGCGAGATGTCCTACAGCCCAGAGTGCCACTTTTAACTTTTCTATATCCTGGCCGGTATCACAAAATCCATTTTCAACGCACTAAAGTTTTTTTTCTGGTTATCATTTCATTTCAATATATAAAAAAGAAAACCTACCTGAATATAGTTTTCTACTGAACCATATTCAATGAGCGTTTGGAAACCGTTTTTGTGTCTTGCTATTTGACCATACAAATGGGGTGGTAAAAATAGGTCCTTTCGATTTACAATTTTCAAAGAGCTAAATCTTTTATCGTATCTTCCGTCTTCGCCCCTTTGGTGTAACGTTAACGAATCTGATGTTTCACCTTCAACTATTCTAACATACCTAAAGAAAAAAATATTAAAACATTTTTCCTATAAAAAATTATAGTAGTAGTAGTAGTAGTTACCGATGACTAAAATATTCATCCCATCTCCTAATTTCATTGACCACAAAATCATTCTTCTTAAGAGCGTTAAATCCGGCAGGAATTGACAGAAACCGTATCAGGAGTAGCACTCCTTTTTCATCCAGGTGTAAAAGGTCAAGATTGAGTTTGACAAGGTGTTCAAGACAGGAAGGAACTTCGCAAGCCTCGTGTAACGCGGATAACGCAGCCAAACGGACCGTACGAGAATTATCGTTCAGCTGACCAGCTAGTAACTTGATACCCCAATAGGCGAAATGAGGCAGTCCTGCGCGCAGTAAAACTTGTAGGAACTGTGTGGCATATAAACGGGAACTTTCAATTGAACACTTTAATACGGCAGCGAGAAGATCGCGAGCAGGACCGGCGTCTTTGTAATCCAGGGAGGATACGATCAGCTTTACGTAACAGTCATGATTTGTTGTAGTTACCAAATTTTGTAATCTACAATAAAAATTTAATAACTTCCACTACAACTGCAGCAATGACCGTTTTACTTACTGAGTAAAAATTTTAAGGGTGTTAAGAAGGTCGACGCCAGAGCGTGTGCTTCCGAGCCTTCCAATAAAGAGAAAGTAACTTTGGCACTGGGTGTTGTTCATGTGTTGGGGGCTGAAGAGACAGTCGTGGGCACTTTTACCCGTCGTTATGGCAACAACGTGTTTCGAAATGTCTTTGAAAAGGTCGAGAAGAAGCTTGGTACTCTCCGAATCTTCCAAACGCATCAAACACTGAATTAGTTCTATACCGACGAGCGTGTAACCTTGCGCGTTCTTAGATGACGTGAGGTCCATGTGAGAGTATCTGTTACTTGAAGGGGTGTAGAAATCTGTAAGGCGTCTTAGGAACGTTCGATGTGTTGATTCAGACATGTCTATCTTAAAATCCGTTTCACCCTAATCATAAATACATCAATTAAACAATTAAGTATTGAAATTAAATAATGTTAAAACAGAAATATTTTTAAGAACCAAATAATTAGTTGATAGAAGTCTTACATGATTTATAAATTTTAAAAAAAGCAAATGTCTTAACCTTAATAATCATTTTAATTAAGTTCCAATTCCATTCAAAAGCATCTTTGTTGTACAAGACTCCAGTTTCTTTAATAACGTCTTCTCCTTCTTTTGTAATTAACTGAAAATAAAACGAATCATATTAATTAAATAATTCTGAATTTTCCTGTTTTTTGTTTTATTTACTTGGTGCAGTTTTGACTTTATATGGCTCAACTTATGTTTCTTGTTCTGTTCTGCAGTGCGAGGTGATTTCATGAAATTTCCACTTTGTAAAATATAATCGAGATACAAGCTGGACGATGCTGGTCTACGTTTCATCAGTCTGTAGGGAATTTTAAAATTTAAATTTAAATTATATAATTACAAAATATAAAGAGCTCACTTATGAAGTTGTTGTAAGGCAGTTACAGCACCTAAAGCCTGAGGCCGTGAAGTGGCGTAGCCTAACAAATTAGGCAAAGCAGGGGTAATGTTACAGCATTCAGGTGGAAGAAATATTTGTATTAAACGTAAAAGTTCTCCTAAAAACGAAAATTTTGAGATTTACAAAAAAAATCAAATTTTTACAGATCTTACCTAATAAAACTGTGGCTCTAACGCTGATAAACGTGTCACTCGTCGCTAAAACTTCGGCGAGAGCATTTAATAATCCTGTTTCTAAAAAACAATATAAAAGTAGCGACAAATGCATGTCAATAATACTGGGGGTGGTTCTGGTAAGATGTGGCAAGATCGACCGTCCTTCAGCGACCACGAAACCTTCATTTAAGCGCCATGATGACTGTGGTTCAGCAGGATCCACTGCACTTAACGCTACCGATAACTCGTCTGTCCATTCGGGCTGGGGCAGCCCCAAAAGTTCATATAAAAGATCTAAAAGTGCCTTCTAAACAAAAAAAAACATTAGTAAGTATTTTAAAGTTAAATTTAATATATTTGCTTACTCTGACTTCTAATTGGTTTAAGTATAAAACATCCACAATTGCTTTCAGTCCTAAGGAGCTTGAAGGATCGCAAAACTGCATTATACCAGGCCAACTCCTTAAAACCGACAATAAAGCTAAACGGCTGCAATTAAATCGCAGCTCTCGTTCGTCCCTACACAATAATTAAAATTTTCATTAAAAAGAACAAGACACAAATGTGCTAAAAATCACCTGTTTTTATCCCTCCAACCGTGTTTGTAGTGAAAATCGCAATACGGAGCTGCTATACAAAACAGATCGACTGCTGCAGAATTTCTGGTATTTGGTTTATCTAATAACAACAACAAAACACCACAAAGTGATTCTGCTATTTTTGGTAATTGGCACTCTAATAAATTACGAGTTGTTGCAGTTACTCCTCCAGATAAAATAAATAGATCAGGATTAAGAGCACCTGTATAAGAAAAATAAATATACTACAATAAGTGTATGTTACAATTATTTTTCTCACCAAGTTCTGATAGACAAGCAAGGCAAGCCCTTAACATTCTATCTTTCTCCTCAATGCCTCCATTAGTTAAAGAAACTAAACTTCTGGCCATTGCAATATCAAATGATGATGAGGACAACATCAAAGCTTTTCTCATTAAACGTAGTGCTTGAACCCTTTCAATATCATTTTTTAAGGCCAAATCTAAAGACCTGCTCATTTTTATTGCTATTAGTATGTGATTATAATTTACTGCTTTATACTTCTCTTACCGTGCTACTAAAAAGGGAATAAGCAACTTGTTAAAGGATACCAAGTCAGTGGGTGTTCTAATTATATGACGTATTGCTCTTAAACCTGCTGCTCTTACTTGAGTAGAATCATTTACTAAAGTTACCCTTAAGCTAAAAGAACATTTTTAGTATAAATCTGTACATATAATAGTTAGTTTTTAACTAACCAACATAAAATATCCTCAATCGTCAATGAAACTTTTGATAGATCACCATTAATATGTAGAGCTAGCTTAACAAAGGCATTCAAATAGTTTATTCTTTTTCCATCTGTTATGTTTGTACTTTTGCAAACAGACTCCAAAATTTCCTTGGCATTTTCTTTTGGATCTACAAGCAAGTACAGCATGCCTAATTGTTTAGTGCATAAAATGAATTAGGGAAACTAACCTTTATTAAGATCCAATTTAACAACATCCTCCTTATTTTCTAAACGACCTTAAAAAAGGAAACAAAAAATTAGTAGGACGTTTATTTACGAATAACATGTTATAGAATACTTCTATTGAATCTGCCAGAGCGATGATTTCGATTTCCTAACATCCAACTTGCTACGGCCATTCTTAAAATCTAAAAAGGACCATTTTGTACAGCTATAAATTAATTATCATTTTAACTACATATGAATATAAAAAACACATTTAGCAATAGTTCTTTTTACATAATAATTACAAATAGCTACATTTCCACACATTAAATAGGTTATGTCACCATTTGTAAATTTCGAAGTGTTGTCTGATGACCATAGAAATAAATGATCTCAGATAAACAACGCATAGTGGCTAGAGCACTAACAACCGTTGCAAATAATTTTTTTTTTTTTAAATGGAATGAGTCTATAAATCTTTAAATTACTATTTTAACGGAATACAAAGCATACTTAATCCAATAATGTTTAAAACTTTCTTTTAGATGAAATTTTAAGTTTCAATACATCCTGTAAAGTATATACAAATTGTACAAGAGACAGGCTGATCATTCAAAATCTTACCTTCTAATGATTTTAAAGTCCTGTAAAGAACATATACCTAAATCAAAAATCTATTAAACAATAAACCAGTTGACGATTTTTTTTGTTGCTGCAATGTGGGTCATCTATCTTTAATGTATCTATCATATCACTGCTGGCGCCATCTATCAGTTGAAGCGGGTGACATATGAGCTACAGTTAATACTAAATTAAAAATAATGCTTGCATACAGTTGTTTGATTCTTGGGCGACGCAAAACTTTTTTACTTACAATAAATTACTTTATTCGCAACTTTTAAGAGTTGAAAACTGCAAGAGAAAAGTTTAGAAGTGGGTAAACAAAATCTATGTAAACCAGAGTTGTAAATAGTTTATTTCGGTTTCAACTTTCGATTGAATATAAAATAAGATAAAAATAAATCATGGAATGTACGTCGAAATTGCACAGTAACAGTAAAAGTAAATAATACAAAAAAGTACGTCATTTTCGGAATTCGAAAAATTACAAATACCTAGCAAGCTACTAAATATGAGATCTTAAAAGTATTTCCTAACAAAGTATAAAATAATAGTGTAAAAAGCTCGAGGCACTGGGATCATATAAAATCTTCACTGTCTAGGGAAGTAAGTACAAAATATAATATCAGATTAAGTACATACAATAAAAATCACATGAAAAAATAGCTTTCACATACATCTAGAAGTACAACATCTATTACACGACTTCTTAATTATCTAATTGTAATGTAATATATATGTATGTACTATGGAGGTACATATTTCCTACATATAGTTTTTTATTTATTTATAGAAAATAAAAACACGACAAGTACTTAAAATTTTCCATATTATACATACATGTTATTTCCAATATGTATTTACGTGCTTTTCCTTTAATAAGAAACCCAAATAATAATTTTTAGGACTACTATACGTATTTTTTGTACTTTTTATAAACTATTAAAAATTTATTTACATTACATTTTCTTCGATAGCTTTAGTACTCGCTAATTTTCAAAATTTTTTCCAAAAATATTTAGTTAGATATTTATTAAATAGTATAATCATTTGGAGTCCTAAAAGTACAAAATCAAAGGTATTTCTAATTTTTAAACGATGCATTTCTTTACCATTGTGAAAAACGAAATTTCCGATAGTATTTTCAAAGAATATGAACAATCAAGCAATTAATAATTACCAATGAAATAAATAAATAAATAACGAAACTAATAACTAAAATGTTCAAAAAATTGTGCATTTTTGTAAATGATAAAAATATTACCAGAACTTTAATGCTTTTTAAAAATATGCAGTGAATATTCGAATCTTATCATTCAAATATTTTTTGTTCCCTATTTAAAACAGAATTTAATCAAAAATTTCCATTTAAACTGAAGTTTCTTCGTCTGCTTTTTCCGGAACTCTAATAATAAAATATTTGTTTATTATCACGTATCTTTTTTTATCAACAAACTGATCATACCATACCATCACCAGCAACGTCTATTTATTTACTTCATATTCCCAACACCATCTATTAGTAAACAATTAGATAGATATTTAATAAAAATTAATTTAAGCTATAAGCGAGATATTATGTATTTTTTACTTACTTTCCCGTTTGATTTGAATGCATCATCGAAACAGATGGCATTAGGAGCGTTGGGGAACTCCTCAAACTACCACAGACGGATCCATGGACAGAACCATGAACAGATCCAAGGACTGAACCCATTCGGGAACCCATTCTTGAACCAACTGTGGACCCTTGATATTCCATCCCTGTTTAAAAAAAATATAAAAATAATTTTATATAATACCTAATAAAAATTTTATATAGGTACTTACCTGGATTATTAATATCATTTGATATTGGAGACATTATCCTGCTTGGAGGAGCGTAACTATGAGTTGTGATATGATCCTCTTCGGCTAAAAAAAATATTAAAGACGATAGTTAATTATACAAAAATTTAGAAGTCCATCAAAGTTTAATACCTTCGATATTTCCATTTATATGTGCGGAATCTGATTTAAAAATTAAAATAAGTAGCAAATTACTATAAATTTTAAGCAGCAATAAAAAACTTATTTAATTTTAGTTTAGGAGCCAAAAACAAGACATTTTTAACGGTGACTAACTTATCAAAACTATTACTAATTTTATTTGTTTTTGACTCGACAGAAACCTAATTCTTTTCTTAATTAGTAGTAATAGTAGTAGTAGTACCTGTATAAGGGAACAGATATTTATCATTCACATGGTGTTTTTCTTCGCCATCGGACCCGCCTTCCAAGTATTCCTGATAATTTTCGTCTCTTGGTGATATTAAGTTGCTTATGTAGTTACTTTTTGGTATATTAGAGTTGCTCATGTAATGTGGATCATATTGCATTCTTCCTACGAACTGTTCCGAATGGCCAGGGGACAACATGGTCTGAGGATTTGGTAAAGGATTTGGAGAGTGTTCCTTTTGGGAAAATTCGTTATCCGATCCTGTTTCAGCAGACCAACGTCCTATTTCAGGGACTGAAATACAAAATTAGAATTACTGCTCTAAGCTACAAAATAGTTTGTTACCATTACCGTTAGGATTTGGTAAATACGATTCAGGGAGCTGACTTGTCCACCTAGAACTGTACACTGGAGGTACTGCAGGGAACAATTGGGAATTTGTGACAACGTTTAATGAAGGGGGAGTGCCACATCTTGATACTACATGTTCTGTTATGTTGGGTAGATAATTTTGTCGAATGGTGCTAACACCTACAATTGCATCTTAGTAATACGTATAGCGTATAAGGTGTATTATTTACCTGTATTTCGGGTTCGATGTCTATTTGTACTGGATTCATCGTCATCACTTGAATGACTGGACGCCAAATCTAAACTTCGTCCTTCAGACCCGTCCGAATCTGAATCACTTTCTCGTCTGCGTTCGCGTTGCACTTCTTTGTCGGAAACTTAAATTAAATTTAAACAATATTTTGTTATTTAACAATCTCCACTCATAAGTACATAATTCTTTCTTACCTTCGCGGTGACGACGGTGCGTTCCGTCTCTTTCAAATCCTCGCAAATAAGAAGGCACGTCGCTGGTGGAATTGTAATTTGAAGTGCTGGTAGATGTTTGACGGAGTTGAGCATCACTTCTGTAATAAATAAGTTTAATAATTCGGCTTCTGCATATAAAAAAATATATATATTGGGGTTACCTGTAAGGACTAGAGCTGGTTTTGGTGGTTGAACGCGATGTTGTGCTAGAAGTTGAAATTCCAACGTTGCGTCTCGTGCTTTCAAAACCAGGTCCTCGATAAGACAATGCAGATCTCTGTAATTAAGATTAAAACGTTAACAATTACTTATACAAATTACAATTAAACAATTTTTTAAAACTTCAGGTACTTACCCCCTGAACATTAATATTATGACTGCTGGTACTGGCAATCCCCGCAGTTGAAGTGGTTTCCAGTAGTGGCACTTTTTTACCCATACATCTCATAATAGACCTAATAAAGTAGTTTTTTTTAGTAAAGTATGTACTTTTTGTAAAAAAAAAAATTAATAGCAATCTGAGTATGCTACAATGTAAAAGAAAAAAGGTTTCAAGGAATAAAATATCGAAAATGGTCCCAACAAAAAAGCCCGTTCTTTTATTTTATCGATAATTAAACATTGAAATTTGAATTGTTTCCTATATTTTCGCATTTATTTCGAAAACTATTGTATTAATCGTAATGTCGTAATAAGATAATAATAATATGTAAAGAATAGAAAGAGCTTTAAATAAAATTTTACCTAAGAAGATTTTGTCGAACTCGTGCATTGGCAAAACAGTAACCTCCTAAAGAAAACGCTGCATGAATTAAAACTGCGATAGATAATAATGGGGTAAGGATAGGATAATGCTCCGAAGCCGTTAATATTGCCAAAATACAGGTACAGCCCATTAGTGGCAAAGCAGCCACTGACACCCACAACAGTGTCCTAAAAATTTTAATTATTATTTTTGAATTATTATTAAAACTAAACAGAATACCTTAAATTTCCAAAACCAAGTACATGATCCTGAAGGGTGAACGCAGCTTTAACTGCAAGTACCAATATTATTATATTAATCAATACAATTAGACAAATTGGCCCAATCAAACTCCATATTACGCTTTCGTAAAGAGACACCCAACAACTAAAATAAATAAATATTTGAATGATTAGTTAAAGTTATGTAAAATAAAATTTACAAGTAATAGTTTCCGTATTGATGGGCTCGAACTCCAACTGCAAGACTGACCACAATGGCTGGCAGAACGTATCCTACACAATAATAAAACCTCATCGAACCGTGATTGATGTCTCTCATTTCCGTCAACATTCTGTATAGATGTAATGCATCAACCAACATCCAAGCAAATGCTGCCAGCCACAAATAATGCAGACTTATAGCCACCAATTTGCAAGCAAACTAAAAAATTGTTGTTTAGTTTACGATACGATAAATGCATAGGATCACGTATAAATACCTGCGCGTTTACCATGATTTTTCTCGCTTTAAGAGTTATAAAGAAAAAGAATTCGGCCAATAAAACACACAACACTAAATTTTTTCGTATAGTGTTAGAATTCGTCTGTAGTCCTCTAATTAGGGCGAGGATTAAGTACGATGCAAGCAACAGTGGAAGTGATATACAAAAGGAACTGTAACTGG
Organism: Agrilus mali; assembly: GCA_029378335.1. NCBI lineage: Eukaryota > Metazoa > Arthropoda > Insecta > Coleoptera > Buprestidae > Agrilus > Agrilus mali. Next base: position 28,190,630 of record CM055658.1, on the reverse strand, counting down.
TCACATCCTCAAGAAGTGAAGGCTCCGGTATAAACTGAGAAAGGAAAATATTTATCCTAATAACAGTTTAATAAATAATAGCAGAAGACAACCAACCTCTAAATCAACGATATCGACTAATACTGCAAAAGTAGATAAATGGCTACAAGTGCAGTTAACCATTAAAGGTAGGTTACTGTAAGGATCGTACCAGCTTTCCCCAACTTCGGTTCTACAGCCCACTCTTGACCACTCTCCAAAACTAAATAAAAATACAAACATAAGACTAAAGATTAAAAAAATATATATAATACTTACCCTCTTACAGTAGACCAAAATACACATTGAGGGTTAGACCGTTCATTAAAAATAGTAATATTGGGATCGAGCCATATTTGTAGTCTAATAGGTAATTCCAGTCTTTTGCCCGCTAAACTTTTATACATCAGTCTTTTCGTTGAGCTTTGATCCCTTTTCATTCTCCTTCCTTCCATCCTGTACATTTGTATATCATTTTCTTGTAGTCTCTTGGCTTCTTCAATTATCACTTTTTTAATGTGCGTGGTTTGTTCGTCATAATCTTGAAACGGGAGATTCGATAGAGATTCTTTCGGTTTGTTAACAGCCTCAACGTATTCAGACACCAGGATGCTAACAGAAATCAACGGAGACCCTATAGTAACGTCCACTCCCCATCTTCTGACAACTGAATCGTCATAGTTGTAGGGAAACAAGAGACCAGCCTGTTTATACTGGGCATAACTTAGAACAGCTTTGCTTTCAGAAAGAGAGTGTTTGGTGGTCAACTCTCCAAAGTCTAAAGGCTTAATGCCTAGCAATTTAAGGGGTACGAGTATCTTTGTGTTCTTATCAAACTTTGAAGAGTCTTGGAGGTAGTTGTTGTATTTTGGGAACGTTATTAGGGGACCGACGGAAGCAATAGGAGCGTTTTGAAGAAACTGGGATGTATCAGGAAGAATAACTTTTTCGGTTGTGTAACTAGAATCACTTGGTAAAACTGATATTGGATCCGTTTCGTAGCCAAATAACGATTCTGGTGTTACAATGTCTAGACCTAATACTGTAGAAAAGTTTTTTATTAAATTAATTAACAAATACATAATTTTAAAAAAATAGCTACCCATATTATTTGCAGTAACTTCAAATGGATTAGTGTAAGTGTCGTGTTGACTAGACGTTAACACATTTATATAATTTTCCATTGCCTGTACTAAATCTTCAACGCATAACGATGTTAATTCTTTGATACGGTTCCAATGTTTTCTATATTTCGAATCTAATATAATACTTGCAGAATGTACAATGTTCTAAAACATAAAACATAATTAATACCTGATATATTTATTTATGATACATACATTTATGAAATCCTTGTCTTGGCTATGAGTTAAGTTGAGCCCACTTAAATTCGATTCGCGTTTGAGGAGTTCGTGAAGTAGATCTTGAGTTATTAAAACGTCAGCTCCATATAAAACTTGAGTCATGTTTGTTGCTTTGTACAAGTCTGTTGCTAGTTTTATTGCAACGAAAGTGTTAAGTTCTAAGTCTCCACTTTCAATTAATGAGAGCTTAAAAGTAATAAATAACATACATAAATGGCAACATACTACTTTATTTATTCGTACCTGATTTCGTAGTTCAAGAAATCTTTCTGAAGTACAATTGAAGAGGTCAGGTTCTTGCCATCCTCCCATTTGATTGTCGCAGGACCTGGAAGCCTTTCCTTGAGATCCTGCAGGACAATTTTCTACAGCCTCTAAACCGAATTTAGTTCGTGACCACCAAATCTTTTCAGCTGAACTTCTCGGACAACCGTCGTAAATAACTAAAAAAAATGTATGCACATTTATTTATTTTACATAATAATAATAAAATTACCTTCGCATCCTTTTAGGGTGATTTCTGCATAAGGGTTCGAACATGAGTCACATTTCTGTCCGATTACTCCTTCTTTGCATTGACAATGTCCGTTCTGACGGTCGCATTGGGCACTGGAAGATCCAATCAGGTAACAGTCACAGGGTAGACATTTTTTTGAGTTGAGAGGTTGATAGTGGTTTTCCTTGCAGTGGCATTTTCCTGTTGTCTTGTCGCAATCTGGATTGTAACCTGATTCGACGTCACAGTGGCATGGTCCGCAAACAGGGTATCCCCACCAACCTGCAGGACACGGTTGTGACACCTTTTCCTCGCAGTACTCCCCTAAAAAATTAAATAAATTATTTGTAAAGCTACCCGTCTCATTAGTACAAATAGTTTACCTGAGTATTCGGTAGAATTGCACTTGCAATGGTATCCTTTGGGCCCATAAAAGTCTTCAACACAAACTCCGCCTTCTTCGCAAGGGCTGACGTGACATATAGGGATACACAAGGGTCCTACATGACCTTTTTTACAGTTGCAATGTGAACTGCGCCATTCTGTTACACATTCTGCTGTCGAAGGACACTCACTGCGACATTCTTTGACCGAAGGACACCCATCTTTTACATTTTCTTTAACCGTAGGTCTATTTAGTACAGTTTGGTGATTCCCTACACGAACATCTTCTATACAACCTGTGAAGGATAGTAACAAAGTTATTGACGTCTAATTTTTATGAGTTATTTACCTTCTAAATAATTGTATCCGGCGCTTAAACTGTTGTAGGTGTTATCTGGTCCCCCAATTAGAATTTTTCCAACATATAGGCCTTGTATTTTTGGAGGAAATGGATACACAGCAAACTGCTCTCCATAATCGACTGACAATTTTAATTCTGTTCCCATCCAGGTGACCTCTAGCCGGTGCCAGTTACCATCAGACAGAGGGTTTGAACTTAAGCTAAGCGATTCGTCGTTAAAGGAGTAGTGGAGTAAACCGGATTTAAGCTAACAATTAATTATTAAAAGTATGATAACGAATTAATTGATAACAGGTTTAATAACTTACTGATAAAACAGAAGAGCTATTTTGTCCAACTTGAATGGACATAAGAAATGTGTCGGATTGAAGAGTCCTTACGGAAAGGGCATTCAACCATGGCAATTGTATCGGTCTGAGCAAAGGGTTAAAGGAAAGCATACCGTCTCCCGAGAATCTCCAAGGCTGACTCACAACTTTAACAAATGCTATTAATATAAAATTGTTGTACCTATACTGAAAATAACTTACTTTCTCCACAATCTTTTCCTCCAAAACCTTCAGAACAAACACAGTGGTACATGTTCCAACCTTCTTTGCATTCTCCGTCGTTTTTGCAAGGTTGTGAGCTACAAAATGACCTTTTTTCAGGACATCCTGGTGTAGTTCCATTATCCGCTACAAAACTAAAATAAAAAATAAAATTTCATTCAATACCTAATAATGTAGATTTAGTTAGTACCTGTTAAGATCGATAAATCTATAATCAATTTTAAAATCGGATATACAACCGTCGTAGTGATGATTAAATGGTTGAAAAGTGGCTGGTAACGCTGGAAGTCCGCCAAGTTGCAAGGGTCCCGTGAGGTCCAGAAACCTATGACACGTTTCAGTTACAGAAGCGCATTTTGGTTGGAGATAATGCTCAGAATAACTTGCACAAGCCCATTTTCCATTTAATTCTTCTCCATGTTTCAGAGCTAAAGCAGTATCACAGTTGTCCAAAGACACAGTTGCAGTCTAATAAAAAAAAAATGTTCGTTTGGAAATAATGTAGAGTTAGTTAATAAAATTTTTACCTTATTAAAATATAAAACATCTACAGTATGCCACTGTCCATCTGAAATACCTCCTGGTACGGAAGCAGTAGTTCTTGTAATATCACTTCCCAGCGAAAAAGAAAATTGTACTTCTCCGTCAACAATTTCTAATGAAATAAAATCGTGCAATTCGTTATAACGGCCATTATACAGTAATAAACCGTTTCTTGATTGCGTAGCAAACCTATAAACAATAAATCTACGTGAGAAGGAATTTTAAAATATAAGTTACTTACTTTAAGTGAAGATGTAGACGATGTCTTTGTCTTAAACTGGGGAACGTGAGAAATGAATTTTTGCTAAAACTGCGACTTTTAAGCTCACACAGTGGAGTATAGTGTTCAGAACCGGCCACCAAAACACAGTCTTCGCATTTAAAGCCGCCATTAATGCGTGGTTTACAAGTTGACTCGCTTTTACAAAGATTTGGCTTACAGGGATCGATGGACAATTTTACTTCGCAATTTGTTCCTAAAAGTAGAAATTTAAGGATTGTCTTCAAGTGACAAAAAAATATTTATTACCTGTAAATTCTGGTGGGCAAACGCATGTGTAACCGCCCTCTCTCCTTTTACATGTTCCATTATTCTGACAGGGTGCAGAATAGCACAAATTGACCTCTGTGTCGCACAAATAATGCTCTCTCGATCCTAAAATAAAATCATTTTGGTAACACAATTTTATAAATTAATATATACCTAATATTTTATTTTTAATTTACCAGTAAATCCGCCTGGACAACGACATGTAAATGCAGTAACCGGATAAATAGGTCTAAAAAGAACAGTGTCACTGCTTATAAAATTAGATGCATTTCCAAACTTCAAAACCGTGAGGCACTCCTCAAAGTTCAAACACGGTTCACTGACACAGAGATTGTCGTCAAAGGGTAAAACCTAGTGAGTGACAAGTTTTCGTTAAATACAAATAGAGACAACAAACAATATTTAAGTACCTGAACTGTTGAAAGTCTATCAAGTATAGCTCTGTTGAGATAAACTCGTTCCTGTAAAAACTGTGGAGTATAAAATTCTTCGTGAGTAACGTCAGCGCGTTTTGCAGAAAAACTAACGTTAAGAATTTTCAAATGCATATCGTTTATATCAGTATCATCCTTAAACAAAAAAAGAAATATAATTACGTAGAAATAAAATTAAGAAATTTATTTGTCTTACTTGAATGTTAAAAAGAAAAATATTTTCCTTAGGACAAGGAATAATTGCAGCCAAGCCGTCGATGAAATAGCCAAGAAGTGGGGACAAGAATGCTTCTTTGGTCATTTTATTTAATCTGATTGTAATAGAATTCAAAAGCATTTCTTCTGTAATTAATCTAACTACAAGTTGCATTATTGCTTTTACTTCATTCACACCATCTGTAATTTATTCTTGTTGGTGACCACATATAATTATTCAAAATAAATTACAAATTTACCTGTAACGGACACTTCCATTGAAGCCATTTTTGGTACATTAGTATTAAGTTGCGGAGACAGTTGTAATTTTCCGTTGGTTTCGTTTAAAGCCACCAAATTTGCGTTATTTCCTGATAAAATTATGTACTTCAATTTGTCTGACACGTCAGCATCAAATGCTGGAATTTTTCCTATAGGACCGGTCGGAAAATGGTCTTGAAAATTATTAAACAGAATTATAAAGTCCTTAAGAACAGGCGCGTTGTCGTTGACGTCTGTTATGATTATTTCCACATGAACGTCACTCCTCAGGGGTGGACTAGCTGCTCTTATTATTAAATCGTACTGTTTCCTTGGACTTTCGTAGTCAAGTTCTGTCATTGTAAGAAGTTCCGCTTTTTCGGATCCAGGTCGAGTTATCAAAGTGAAATATTGAGAATCGTCCCCACCAATTATGGAATATTGAACTATGGCGTTTACTCCTTCGTCTGGGTCTTTTGCATAAATTTCGCCCACAGTAGAACCTGACAAACAATTGTAATAGTTACATTAACTGATGATCTTTAAATCAGATATACACAATCTCAAGTTAATGACAAACTAATTATTTTAACACGCACCTACTGGGCTGTTTTCTGGGATGTAAAGTGTTATTTTGTCTGCCTCGAATGCCGGTGGATTGTCGTTGACGTCTTCAATGCGGATTGTCACTGGTACAGAGCTACTGAGAGAAGGTGATCCCCTATCGATTGCGTAAGCCTCCAATTCATAAACTGCCACTGACTCCCTGTCTAAGCCTTTATTTGTCCGAATAACGCCGCTTATGGGATCAATAACGAACGATCCGTCTTCTAAATCCTTATCGCTTAAAGTGTATCGTATCCGTCCATTCAAACCGATGTCTGCATCAGTAGCAGTGACTTGAACAACAGACGTTCCTAAAAGTATCAAAATTATATTGCCATTAATTATAAAAATAATTTGAGATGTTACCTATCAGGGCATCTTCCAGGACGCTTCCTGAATACGCTTGTTGTTTAAAAACCGGAAAATTGTCGTTGACGTCTGTTACAGATATTTCAACGTCAGTGGTGTCGGACATAGGGGGGTTACCGCCATCACGTGCCGTTACAGTAAGAAGGTAACCACCTGTGGTTTCACGGTCCAAAGGTTTTGTCGTTACAATGGCACCTGTTTGTGGATTTATAGAAAACGCTGGTGTTCTATCGATATCACTCAGTTCTTCCCCCAAGACGTACGTTATTTGAGCGTTGATACCCACGTCGTTATCTGTTGCCGATACCACAAGGACCGTCGTACCCACAGGAGCATCTTCAAACACCTACATAAAGAATTAAATTGTTTAACATGCTGTAAAATAAAAACTGTATAAAGGTTGACTTACGCTGGCAGAGTATGGGGCGTTCTCAAAAACAGGAGCAAAATTATTGGCGTCGGATATATTGACAAAAACGGTAGCAGTGTCAGTTCGTCCCCCCGAATCAGAAGCAGTAACTGTTAATATGTATCTTTTCTCCTGTTTGTAATCGAGTGGTTGAGCAACGGTGATTAAACCCCTTCCATTCTGAGAAGTAATGGCAAAGCGGCCCCTGATATTCCCGTTTGTTAATTCGTAATGCAAACGGTTGTCTTCATCCGCGTCTGATGCTGTTACAGTTGCAACGGGAGTTCCTAAAAATACATTTTGAGTACAATACAATTTAAAAAAAATATATTACACCCACCAGGAGGATCGCTTTCTGACACCACCGCCTCATAAGTCTTGGGCTCAAAAACTGGATTGTTATCATTCACGTCTTGTACTGTAATAACAACACTAGCACTTGCAGATAAGGGTGGAGTTCCTTGATCAGCGGCAATAACCTGGAATTTTACATTTCCAAATGAACAGTTTTTTTTTTGTTAAATATATAAGTATTTGTTTACCTGAAACATATACTTTGACTGTTCTTCTCTGTCCACTTCTCTCGTTGTATAAATCCAACCGGTGTGCGAGTCCACTGCCAAAGGAATATCTTCAGTGCTCGCCCCAATAGCATCTCTGGGCGATATGGTGTACTTAATATCAGCGTTGGGACCTTCGTCTGCATCGTAAGCCTGTACCTTCACTATACTGTACCCTGCAGGAACATTTTCGGATACGCTTTCTTGAAACAGGGAGGTGTAAAACCTTGGCACGTTGTCGTTAACATCCTTCACGTTTACTAAAAGTTGGGTGGTGTTCGATCGGGCAGGACTTCCCCCGTCTTGAGCTCGAATTACCAGACGATAACTTCGAATGGTTTCATAATCCAAAGGCTTCACTAACGATACGTCTCCGGTTAAACTGTCTATGGCAAACTGAGACTGAGTATTGCCTCCTATTATGGCATATCTTATGGCTGCGTTGTTGCCTTGGTCAGCATCTGTCGCCCTATAATAGTAAATAAATGTGTTGTATATACATATAACCCAAACCGCAGCGTAATTTTTCTTACTTTATTGTGGCAATTACGTGGTTATTAATATAATTAATGTCTTCGTCTACGGAAACGCTGTAGGTTCTTTCGGAAAATTGGGGATAGTTGTCGTTGTCGTCCAAGATTTTAATAACCACAGTAGCACTAAAAAATATAATAATAAAACATATCCCTAGTAGTCAATAATAATAGTTTAATTACCTTGATGCTCTTCTGGCACTTTGAGGACTAGCCAAATCGGATGCCTGTACAACTAAAGTGTAAACTTCGGTGGTTTCCCTATCGAGCATCGTTCTAGTCGAAATAACCCCTGATTTAGAATCGATTTTAAAAGCTTCATTGTCCTCTTCGTTCGTAGATGTGCCTCCACCACTGATACTTTTAATTGTATATTCGACTTCACCATTCTTTAAGATATCCTGGTCTGTAGCCTTTAAAGTTATTACTGTGGTGCCAACAGTGACACCTTCCCTAATGCTTGCTTCATATTCGTTCATTTCAAACACAGGAGAATGATCGTTAGCATCGAGTACGTTTATTTGTAACATTGTGGTTCCTGATCTTGGAGGAAAACTGTCATCTGTGGCAGTTACCCGGAAGTAGTGGACATCAACTAATTCTCGATCTAATTTCACTTTGGTCGTTACAGTTCCACTTTTTGGATCAATATCGAACATATTTTGGGTACGAGAGTCTAATAGGCTTGTCATGGAATACGTTACAGGGCTGTTCTCTGGATCTCTTGCTCTCACAGTTGTTACAACGACGCCCGGATCGCATTCTTCTAGAACACTTGCAACATAAAGATGTTGCTCGAAGAAAGGAGACTGATTTCTAAGTTCTCTTCGAACCCTCTTTGCTATATCGGTGTCGTTGAATTTCTGATGATGATAAACTATCTTAATGCGATGTTCTGAATCTAAAATGGGGATGTCATGGCATATTACGTTGAAAAGTATCACAATCTTCCAGAGAGGCTCTGATATGCAAATATTGCCACTCGCTACTAAATCTCCTTGCGATTTCTCTATCTTAAACCTACTATCACTTACGTGCAAATAATCTACTGAGCAATAAGTTTGGATTGTTTTGGGTAGGAAGGCAGTGAGGGAATTTACATACTGAGAGTTTCTTAGGCATATTCTTTGCCACTTGTCAGTCGTAGGAATTGAAAACGATGCGTAAGATTCGGCGATCCATGTTCTGGCCTCTGCTAATAAATTTTTTATAGAGTAATGATAGTTTGATGGATTATTTACAAATCTTTTTCGTCGCCTTTCTCTGTTACTTTCTTCGATTAAGTATTTGTCATGATTGCTGTATGAGTTACACTTATCACCTACTATAAATATCCTTAAGGGTAAACTATAATATTCTACATCTTTCAGTCTATTCGAAGTAGAGTCAATGTACACCGTAAATATTTGGGGGTAGTAAATTCCATCGCAAAGTAATTTGTCTCGTAATGAAACGAGCCCATTCTTCTGGTGTACGTGGACAAGAGAATGAACGAAGGGTGCTGTTCGGTGATTGTTTATGTGATAGTGCCTCTCTGACCCCAATCTATATACTGATGCATCGAAAATTAGGTCGCCTGGTAAACTAGTCTCGTTTACTAAGATCAAGTACGATTTTGCTGTAGGAACTAAAAGTGTTGACGTCAAAATAAAAGCTATAATAACTCGTAGTCTTCGTATTCCCTCACACATGAGAGAGATTTCTATGACCATTGTTTGGTACGATGAACATGTTAATTAATCTTCATCGATGCTATCCAGGATCAGTCGTGGCTTCATTTTCTGCAACAAAAAAAATAGCAACTTTAATTTATCTACTTACGTATACTATTTTTACTCTAATATTCGTTATACTTCTGAGGGTTCCCTAATAAAATAATTGTAAGTGTTGTTGTATTAATATTACAGGTTGTTAATCTTGTTGAAGCAATTTTCAAGTTTATTGGTTGAGGTGTACAATGGTGATGTAATTTATCATAAAACTAAAAGTGGACCACGTAAGATAGTGTTGTACCTATAGTCAGGTAAGCTCTTATTAAAAACGGTGGCACTTAATCGTGATCGTATTAAAGCGAACATCCTGAACTGACTACTACTTTTCTTTCTTATTTCGACATTCGTGGCTCGAAACATGTTTTATTAATGTAATTGCACAAAACGAATATCTACAGGGTAATCTGCTGTATTTATGCGTTCTTTCAGATACAGTTTCTAGTGCTGTAATATTTAATGTGCATCTTATTAAAAAACGGGTTCTCAGTAAAATTAATAGAGTAATAACGATAAGAAATTCCAGAATTCCACCACGCTCAAATTATGTAGGTATATATGTATATATTCTATAAGCACTACATGCCTCGGTTACATTTACTTCTACATGCTTATGTTTCCTGGTCATCAATTAATCTCAAAATTTTAATTATTTTAATTGTTTGGGTTTTATTATTAAATTCCTAATATAAAAATGGTAAACCATTAAGAAAAAATTGTTAATCAAATGGTGATAAACACCTAAGACATTTGGATAATATATTATACAAGTTCGGCAAAGAGTTTTATCTTAACGACTTAATATGTAAATTTAATAGCAGAAGCCGACAGTAACTTAAAAAAAAAATATTCGACGATAATATCAAACGAAGCAGCTGAAGATGTAAAATGAAAACCATTTATTTTGGGTGTAACTGTTAAAATGTGAATAAATTTGCAGATTAATTCAGGAACTCGACAAAAAAAATATTATAATTTAAATAATTTTTTAAAACTGTTTTTTTAAAAAAAGAGAAAATTATTGTGAATTTGTAAAACAAGAACTTTACTATTACAGTATTCTGGTGCATTATTTATATTAATGTGTATAAATAGAACTGAACTTTTACTTTTATTTGCTTTATTTGTTTAATTAGGTATTGCAAATGTGAACAGAAAAGGAATAAATTATTTATTAAAGTGCAAGTGTGTCTCTTATTTTAACGCAAAATGATTTCGATTGAATGTAAATTAACACGCAGCTGTATTTAATGCAAAAACGAATAATTTGCAATTTAATCACATCCTATAAATTATCGCATTTATTAGACATGCCTAATTGATTAACAACTCCACTCCGACTTGGGTATAGGTAGATATGTACGTAAACCAATACTTCAACATTTAACTTCCTTGAAAATTGATTTATTTCCTAATCATAACCATTTTTAACATTCCTTGTTCCCAAAGTACCGTTATTAGACATTTTAGTATATTTTAATACAAAAATTTAAAAAGTAATATTATGTATCTACGTATTATATGTTATGTTAAAAGTGAATTTTATGTTATGTAGCAATGCATGTAGGTACTTTTATATTGGATTTAGCATTACAAATAAGAATTCCTTTTTAAAATGAAGATTTTATGTCACGTAATTATCTGCCTAGAATAACAATTTATTTTGCTTTGGTACGAACTGACCGAGAATACTTTAACGTACCAGAACCGTACTTCACTTTATAAATAAATAAAAACTAATAATAATATCTAAATTAATACTCAGAAATAATAATTAGCGAGATATTATTGGCCCCAAGTGATTCAACTTAATTGGTAATTGCACTATTTAAGAAGATTATAAGATAACAGTGATTAAAACTACTTAAGACGGTCCTGTTCTTGTAAAATTGCGAATACAAGGTTTGCATATACAATATATATGGACAGTCATTGCAAAAACTAAACTTGCGCTTTCTAAGATCTTTCAATTATAAGTTGAGTAAGAAACTTAAGAAGTTACTTTTACCATATAATCTGGCTCAACAAAATTTCATAACAAATATCTGTACCTATAACATATTTTATACTAAAATACGTATGTACATAGTTAAGAATTTAAGACTAATAGGTAATAAAGATTTAAATATCTTTGTTTGGCTTGATGCGATTAAGTAATTAATATAAAGGGGTCAGACTATGTATGTAGGTACCTACCTAGTAAATTTATGCAAAAGGATTTGTTTTATTTAAGGATTCGAAATGACTCGTCTTTCGAAGCCATAAAAGTTTAATCAAATCAAATCAATTTTCGAGCTTGGAACATTTTTTTATTTTACATTAAAGACACAACGGTGCGTTGTACCTATGTTATACCTACATCTATTGCATGTGGACTTGTGGACAAGATGAGATATTGACCTATGTAACAGTTGTTAGACGTGAAGACCGTTGGCCTGGAAGAAATGAAGCGAAACAATGAAATCCCCTTTTGTAAGGGGCGAAAAATGAATCACCTATCTTTCAATTAATTAAACTTTACTTAACTTTGGTGGCTTATCTAATTTAATTGTAAGGGAAGTTTCAATCCCCATTTTATAAACTGGTTTAAATATTTTTTGTAAAACAGAACTTTTCTTAAATATCCTGTGCAAACTGGTTCAATTATCAACTTAATTAATAGCTTGTTTAATTACTTGTAGCAACAATAAAAAAGTCATAAACCTGATTTTACTCTTGTTAGACATTTAAACAAGACAAAGTAGTAGGTACGTGTTCAAAAAGAATACCTTTAACTCAACAACTTATTTACATCTAAAATTTCAGTTGTAATTAATGTAATTCTAAAACAATTCAAATATTGCTTCCGTTTCTTAAAAAGAATGCCTACAGTTTGTAGATATTAACTTTATTACTAAATGTAATAATAAAGCAACTGCTTATTAGCAAATAGTAAATTGAATCAAAAACTGTTTAAAACCAAAATATAACTTACGTTTAAGTAATAAATCGTAAATATTTCCCTCTTTATTGGGCAAATTATTCACAAACTTAGTAGTACATAAACACTTCACAGGTACCTAAGCCGCCATTTTGATGCTACCTGTTCCGAAAAATTCATTAAAACTTCGTATGAACTCGGCAATGTTCGTATTTCTATCTAACAACAACTGCATCCACCACTTATGCACTTGGATGCATTTTGTGAACTGCAGCAACACCAATATTATATGCAATTTAATTTAGAACAAGTTGATTACTGTAAAATTACATTAAAAATGAAAAGGTATTGAAAACGATTCGTATTTATCACACAAATACTGAAAAAATTATTATTTGTTTACAACTACATAAAATTTTGTAATAAGTATATTTAATGAATAAGTACTTTAATATAATCAAATATCAAGAGCAATGAGTGAAAAACTATGGTTTTATGTGTTATTTATGGATTATAATAGAACGTTTAGGGATTTTAATGCTAATAAACTAAAAATTTGGAAATCCTAACATATGCAACCCTACGTACACAGGTGTTTTCAAATGAGTCTACGTGTTCCTAAAAAGTCAAAATTAATTAAGTCACTTGTAGTTTTTTAATTTAAAATTTTTAAATGATGTGAAAATTTTAACGGGTCGATCTGTTTATTAGATCAGAATTTTATGGCTATTTTATTTTATTATACGTTATGGCTAGACGCAGAGGTAGAAATAGCAACGAATACGGCATAGAAAAAGAAGAATTTTTAATTAATGACGATCGTAGATCTTTTGTACATACCATTTGTGCATTTTTTGATTTCAAAGACGTTTTGGTGTTTATTTCGGACTGGATTTGGTTTGTGAGTGTTATATCATCGTTACTTTATGATAGTATTGGAATCGTGCTGGCTTATGTGGTGTTAAATGACGCGACAAATTATGGACACCCTGTACATTCTTTTGCAGGAAATTTTATGATGTGAGAAAATTTAAAATATAAAAAAAGGATTTGCGTAGATACTCCGAGAGATTTTTTTTATAAAACTTCCTGGTTGAGGGTTTGACACAATTGCAGCAGCACATTTTTTTTAAATTAATTAAATTATTCATTAAAAAGCAATTACAATATTATAAATTTATTTCTCATTATATTTCATAATTTATTTCTTTTGAAGATGAGATGTCAAATATTTATTTTTATTAATGTCAAAAATTTAAAGTTTAAATGTTTGTGAAAATTATAAATTTAATTTGGACCATGATCTGGGGCATATAATTATAAAAAATGTTGCCATACCAAGAAAAACGTTTTGATAAACGTGTAGTGTAAATAATATTCTATTTTTATTAAGTATTAATTTCTAATAAAAAAATACTATAGACGTCCAAAACCATCGTTATCGTCGAAATTTAAGAAACATGAAAATTTCATTAGAACTGCTGCTGTATTTTCATATGCTGCTTACCATCTTCTAGGATTCCCAGTATGTTTGGAAGTAATGGAAACAAAAAATATGCTTGGTTTTAGGGCTGCACCGTCCATTGGAAATTTAATAATGTATAATTCCCAACAACAACATTTTATTTATAATTTTATACCTAAAGTCTACTGCAATTGTCTCAAAAAGAAAATAATCTATCCAATTCAATATAATATAATAATGATTTAAGGAATTTGATTGGCATGAAATATGGCGACATAATAAATAATTTAACGATATTCTACGTGAATTTGATAGCAGCATTTATGAACACCCTGTATGTGTTAACGTTTAACAAATATGCACAAGATCAGTGGACAGAAATTTTTATGCCAATGGGATATGCAATTGCTGTTGTTTGTATTTCTTTTGTTTATGCCCAGGCAGAAGATCCCAGTAAAATAAAAAGCAGATTTGGTCTATTAATGGTCACCCTGTATACTATGTATATGGGCATGCCACTATTGCAGCTGGTATTTTTTACATTATCTTTTTTGTAAATTTTTGTTAGCAATCAAAGTATTTTTATAGCCTCAAGCTATTTTCGCCAAAGATGTGACGTTTATATCGTATCCCATGAATCTAATGGGATTTCTCATGTCCTTTTTCTGGCTTCTTTATGCAGTAGTATTAGAAGATCAGTATTTGACGGTAAATTCTTCTTATTTAAAATATAATATAATTTGATTTATAAATTCTTTAAAAATATTCTTCTTAGGCTGCAAATTTAGTTGGATTACTAATTACTGGAATACATTTATTAGTATCTGTCTCATTGGGAATTGCTGATGCAAAATTGCGGTCACACTAATTAACAGAACACAATTAATTTTGAAATATAAAATTTTAAATAAATCAATCTTATCTAGAATTTTTTTATACAGTTGGTATGATAGTTGGTGGTTGGTCAAGTTATGGTCAGGTTGGTATTGAAGTCTATGGGTAATGACCAGAGACCAGAATTTGTCTATGGCCAGAATGACAGTTGATATATTATGGTTATGAATTGAATCATTTCTAAATATGTGGTTTTATTTTTTGCAATTTTAAGTTTTTATAATAATTAAGTAAAAAATGTGGTGTACTGTGTTTTAAAATACATAATCAAAAATGGCAATTAGTGTTTATAGAGTGTTAAAATTAAATTCAAAAATTCTTAACCTCTCTTATAGAACGTTTAGTACGATACTCAGTAAGAAGCCTCATATAATTAAAAATGCTGGCTTCAGCTCATTTTTTGTCAATACATCTTTAATAAAAGAACAAGATGTATATAATAAAGAAGATTTTAGTACTAGTTGTATATTAAATGGAAGTGCTGCTCGAGCTGAAACTACCAGCACAACACAGGGTCTCTCGAAATTGCAGGCTCAAGAACTTGTATTGAGATTAAATGGCGAAGAACGTATTATACTTCTCACTGCTTTACAGGAATTTGAATCAAAACTCGTGAAAGAAGAATATCAAGGTAAATACTGAAAGGTCTCAAGTAGTTAACGTTTAATGTGTGACGTGTATGTGTTTACCCTTTTTATTTTCAGCTGCAATTTATTTTTAAACGTTTTGTTATGCATTCAGCTGCTTTTATGTAATACTTATAAAACAATAGAAATACATACACAACATATACATAACGTAATATGGATGGTCTAGAAAAAATAACTTTATATTTGCACATTTCAGGTTTACTCGTACTTAGAATTGTACTTTGTTATTGTTGTTGTTCTTTTTAAGCAAATAGTTTTGTTTTTTTTGGCCATCCAGGATAGAGATGGTGTGAACATAATGTAAGTGAAATACCTATTTTACTACAAATAAAGGTCAGCTTGCAGCATCTCGATGGAGAAGTAAATATGGACGCCCTGCAAAATTGCCTACTTTAGGAGACGTTGATCCTACCGGAACATATTGCCTTTTACCAGAGGACTGGCTTATGAAGAAGTGTGGTATGATTCTTTTAAATTTGGTGCTGGGAATTGAGTTGTTCAAAAGTTTTTAATGTTACAGTTAATAATGTCTGTATGGTTAATTAGGAAGTTTCCTCTTCGCTAAAATGTTAATAACTGTAGTATGACGTAATAAAAGATAAAAATTTTCTAGGGCAGTATAAGTGGGCTATTCTCAAAATTTTTAGGATTGTGATTGAGTCAATACACATTTAAAAAAATGGAAACATCCTAATTGTTTCCTTTAAGAATAATTTGTATTAAATATGTTAATAACATTGTATCATCAACAGAATACTTCATTGATTATGTCTTAATCATATTCAAGTACACTGCCTGCATTTTAATTGCTTTGCAGTTATTTTCTGTAGCTTCTTGAACATTCATTTTTTTATTAATAGTATTTTTCTTTGTATCTAATGGATGTGCTTGCATGGTAATTGATTAGCTATTGCAATCAGTGAATGATTGCGACTTGAAATTTACCCTTAATTTGCTGCCCTATTTTTTAGAATTTTTTAAAGGCGTGACGGTGGTAATTTTGTGGTAAAAACATTATTTTAAATATTTTATAAATGTTTATAATTCTTTTGCTTAGTTGATTCGGTTCCCAAACCAACCACTAAGGAGTTACTTGCCAGTAAGTTAAAAAAACTACATTATTTAAATAAACTAACTAATCTCGTATTTTTAGTTGGTTTTGCCAATTCGATACCTTTTGTGGGCTTTGGATTCTTGGACAATTTCTTTATGTTGTTTTTCGTAAGTTATTTCTGTTTTACTTTATTTTTGAGTTTAATTAATTAAAATGTAAACTCTATGTTAGGGTGACTATATAGATTTTTATTTGGGTTCGACATTATGCTTATCAACAATGGCAGCAGCTGCATTGGGCAACACCTTGTCCGACATCCTAGGTATAGGTTCAGCTTTTTATGTGGAGAGATTAGCCAATAGAATAGGCGTCAGTCCCCCGAAACTCTCGCCAATCCAGATGGAAATGCCTTCGTCCAGACATTCGGCTAATCTGGGGAGAGTTTTGGGAGTCACCTTCGGCTGTATCTTGGGCATGTGCCCTCTTCTTTTTTTCAAGAACGCTAAGGACAAAGAAAATGTAGAAGAAACCACTGACCAATCTTAAATTAATTAAATTAAATTAATTAAAATTGTAAAAAATAGAGAAATCTTTTTCTAGGGTAAGCTTAATCGAATGAATTTCTTACTGCCTTTTAGAAGACAGGCTGTGTTTATTAACATTACTTTTAATTATACACCAGTGCAAGTTTAACTTAAAAAGAAGGAAATATCATTAATATTTTATTGTATAGATTACGATTTTAAATGGCCCAAAAGCCAACGAAATTAATTTTTAACTCGCGTTGTATAATAAATAATTAATTTTTGTTGAATTATAATTTCTTTTTAATTATGTATGTTCGTTTTTGCGCTTGAGGTTCCTATAACTACAAACTGCTGTGCAATATTTAATTGATGTGGAGCTCTTCAAAATATGTGTCCTTTTTGATGTTAAATTTCACCGTAAAGTCATTCAATTACTTATTAGTACCTTCAGTAGAATGAAAACAGAAAGAGATGCTAGATGCCATACATAAATACATATATTAAATCTAAATGTGTTATATAAAAGAGTTACAGTTAAACGGTATATATTGTCTTCCTAATTAGTTTACGTATGTATTTTTTTATATTTTAATTACCTACTACTATTTTAATCACACTGTACGAATTACGAAATAACGGGTAAAATTTTGTGTCGTTATCGATGTAATAACTATGTAATTATTAATGCACATAATTGTTACATAAAATACTTCCTACGTATTTAATGTGACTCCCGAAGAAAAATTGTTTCTTTTTGGAACTTAATTTTTGTAAAATAGAAAAATTGAACTGTACACAAGAACTTCTCAGTAATATTATGAAGCAATAAAGTAAAATTAAACATAATCCTGTTGTTTTTTTTTTGTTATAATAATGAATCATAATGGAGTTATTTTAAATAATTAATTAACATTAGTGTTTTTGAAAGTTGTCGATATTTTATCAATTTATTTTACTTAAAATAAGAACAAACAAAGTATTGTACCGGTCGGGAATCGAATTTGATCTATTTTATGACAAGCAAGCATTAATTACAAATTAATCTAAATTTTATTGACATTACTGCACATATGCAAATTATTGTTATTTTGTGCTCATCTGTGACCCAAAATCTTTCAATTACATAGTAAAATAATAATTCACTTCTCTCTTTTTATAATAAGTGAAAAGTGTAACAAAAATTTATTATAATAAATACAATAAAGGTGAAGATATTTGTTATTTCCTAGTATTGACTTAATTATAAACAAAAATTTAATAGCTTCTGCGATTATAATAGATTTAAAACATGACCACATTTTTCTTCGTAGATTGTACCGTATTGTACATTTTCGCCACAAAAGTTTGCACCTACTATAGATATCAAACAATTCACAATATGCTTTTAATTAATTTTTAACACAATAATATTAAATCAAATAACAAAATTAAGAAAAATAACACAAAACTACATTTACTTTAATTTTTTGGCAGGATAAACATTTGTATAAAATATAAATGTTGTTAACTTTGAATTTCACTTTTATAAATTTTATACAGTAAAATCTCATTAAAACGATCATTTTATGAAATAATTATTGAAACATGCCATAATTCCTTTATATTAAAAAATTAATTAATATAAAAATAGTATTACCCCCTTTCCAATATTTAATTCAAAATCGTAACAAAAATAAATTCTTAACAAAAAAACTTACAGACGTCATAACAGAAACATAATATCATCTCATTTGTTAAAATTATTCAATTGCATTTAATTTGGTTTACTTTTTAAAATTATATTATGTATTCAACAGGTAGGTATTTGTAAAATCAACAAATTTGTATTCAAATTACCGCCAAACGTTCTAATCTTTAACAACCAATCAGACACGTCGGTTATTGCAGGAACTAACCAAATTTGTTCACGGAGAGATGAGTCGGAAAGTTGCCGGCATCGGGAGTGCGTGTTTTATAATTTTGCTAATTTATCATCAATTACAAAAGTACAATAAGTACCTGGTGATTTAATTAATAACTTCGTGTGAAAGTGCCAATACGATCAACACAAGAGTCGACTAGAAAAAGGTAAAGATTTTTACAGGCATATATTTGTTGTAACAAATTATTGATACCGGGTAGATAGGTATGGTTGTCAACAAAAAAATCACATAGTACTCAATTCTACTGATAATTATTAATGACATTTGTTAATTAATAATGGTTTGTGATGTTGTAAAAATGATAACCATGCCGTCCTAATTGTTAGGTTATGTGATGATGTAGAAAGGCAACATTAACAGGTCTTACAAACGAAAACAAGACGAATAAAAGGCCATTAGTGGTTTTTAAGACAATTTAATGTGTTTTATGGCATTTGGCTCGTTTTTGGGGTAATATTATGCAAAGGTTCTACTGTATTTATGAACGTAGGTACTGGTAGGTACCATTCCCTCTCTGGGCAGTGCAGAAGTCATATTGTAATGGTTTTAGTAAAAAAATATTTTAATATTATTATATAACAATTAATAAAGGTATATTTTAAACATTAAATGCAAAGAAAAATATAAAATAATGATACATTATTGAATTTGTGTTAGGTTATTCTCAGTGTCGTTCTATTTCAAAATATATTTTATTCTACAGTTAAATAATATGTAAATCATTAAAAATGAGTAAAATCAAGATATTAAATTAATAAAGTAGTTATTTGAACGTTTATGTTGAAATTAATTACCATAAATAATTATTAGATGGCGTATAGGCAACTTATAGTACACCGGTGTTCTTAGTGTTGCGTTCGCAAAAGTATTTTTTTTTATTCTAATAATATATCGTAAATAAAACAATATTTCTATATAATTATTAGATTATAATTGTTTTTAACTGTATTTTTAAAAAAATTGCTTAATTTTTGATTTTATAAATTTAAAATAACGACAAGTACGTCGAACAGATCAAAAACAACTTGCACAGGTCCGTTATATTATTAAAATCTTAACATCGTACAATCTACGAAAATAATTTAATCGTAATTGTTTTGTTTTACTTTTTATAAATATTCAACAAGTGCCTGTTCGTATTTTTTTTTCAATTATATGCATTTTACCGCCCCACTACGTTCTAATATTAACAGCCAATCAAACGCGTCGGTTTTCCGGACGATACCAAAATTCGTACGCGAGGTGAGCCCGCATATCAGAAAGTAGCCGGTATCGGGAGTGCGTGCATGTTTTACTATTTTACTGCAATTTCTGTAATTACAATTAGTTTATTAAAACTAGTGATTTAATTATCTAATAATATCGTTTAATAAAGTGCGAATACGATCAACATCAAAGAGTCGACCAGAATAAGGTAGAGATTCTTGCACTTAGATATTTTTATATGTTGTAGGAAATTATTTGATACTTACCGGGCAGGTATCGTTATTGTTAACTTAAAAATAATATAGTATTCGATAATAATTATGATTTTATATGTTTTTTGTTATTACTAAAAGCCCGGCGATGGTTTTAAAATGGTAACGATATCTGCCTAATTGTTAGGTTATGTGATGGTTTAATGACCTTTGCAAAAATCGAACAAAGGAAAAAAGGCGTTTAGATGGTACCTAGGAGGCTTTAAAAACAATTTAATGAGGTATTTTTAATAAACTTCACTATAAACTTTTTACATTTAAATTCACGTGATAGCCTAACTAATACTTGTCGATGTTCTCACAACAATCGAAGTATTATCCAGGCTTAAAGAATAAATAACTAAAAACAAGTATTACTAAAATATTTAAACGGTTTTTCAATGATTATCGATTATCATCTTGTGTCCTTTACAGTAAATTAAAATGAAGCTTTTTCCTAATCAAAACTAATTCCTGTTCCTTTAGTTGTCTCATTCATTTGTGAATCAAGTTTATCAAAAAATTGTTGTGTTAAAGCCTCTTTGTACCCTCCGACTTTCCCTCCCCTCATAAAGCTCCCTTCGAATTGTATTAAATTGAATCTTTTGTTAAATGCAACAACATCTTCGTAGTTGAGAGAAGTATTAGTTTTCATTTTTTCGAAGCTCAAATGTTCAAGGAATTTTTTCATTTGGTCCTCGTTTGGAACGGATTTTTCAAGAAAAGTGCATACTCTCTGAATTACTTTTCTTAAGTCTTTCTTGAGGTCTTCGAACCTTAATATGAGAACGTTTGATTTGTTTCGGTTTTCCCAAAATGATATTACATTGGTCCAATAAGGTCCGAAAGGAACTAAAAAATAATGATTTGAAACGTTTTTAAGAGAGAGCATTTTTTTTTTTAGTTGGGTACCTTTTCCATCTAAAAATAGTTTACAAAATTCTTCCAAACTTCCTGTAAATCCTTCGAGAAGAAGACTATGATTATGGTACGAAACACAGGTGTCTTTCGGGTTTCGAAATACGTAAATTATCTAAAATTTTAAAATTTAAATTGATAAATAAATAAATAAATAAATAAAATTTCTAAGAGTAAAAGGTAAGACAGCAACACATCGAGGTCAATGTATGCATGGGTCAAATTGTTGATAAAAACATACCTTGGGTTTTTTTGTCCCATCTCGAATTTGTTTAGGCAAAAGAGAATATGGAAGGTGGGTTTTAATAAGGCGAGGTCGTTTTAATTCTCGAACATATTTTATAGAGTCGATTTGAAAATCCAAGGGTTGAAATTCTGGGTTTTTTACCATATCGTCCCTGAAGTCGAACAGAAATGAAAAACTGAAAGATCAAAATAATTAAATCAATTAACCATTGTAGACATTTATAGAGAGTATTTAAAACTGAATGGTAGGTACATTAGTCGTTTTAGTGAAAATAACAAAGTTGCCATCAACTTCCGATATGTGTGTATGTATAAGCCAATCCAACCGGAAGTGGCTGACAGTTTAAATTATTTTAGTTACATAGTCAAAAAATTTTTTAACACCTTAAGTTTCCCTAAAACGTCTAATGCAGGTTTCACTTATGTTCGTTGGTTATTACTCTAAAAAGGGAAATCTGGATCCTATGTTCTCCTTGGCGCCTTCATAGTCCAGATTGTTGCACAACAGCCAAACGATTTCTTGGGTCCACGTGGTACCTAAACACAAACATCAAAATTTATAGATTCTTACATATGGCGGGGAAGGAAACAGGCAAGAGGAGTGGGGGTGACATTGTAGAGTAGGTTTTAGTTAAGGGGGTATTGATTTTTATCCAAAAGATCTTGACTAGGTAGGTATGCCTAGATAACAATAAAAAATAAACCAAATTAAGATTTAGGTATTTTTGTATGGTACTTACCAGTTTTTGGAAAGCTGCAAACCCAAACGTCGTCATCAAATACTTGGAAATTTTCAATATCCTCCGCTAAATCCTTGTATCGTAAAGGAAGTGTGACACCCTTAACTGAAACGTACCCCTTCCGGAACCTATTCACCCACTTTTTGTCCAAAATCTCGTCCGAAATTAACGTACAATCTGTTTTAGACATTTTGGTATGTAATTAAATTAATATTATTCGACAATAATTCAAATGGCAAGTGAATTTGCGCGTTGGCCTTTATATTTATATAACCGATTTAAAAACCTTGATTTGGAAAATGAGAATTTATGTAATGGTTAGTAAAAAGTACGTTTTTATTAATTTGTCTCGCCTTTTTTCGGCCAATTCTACTGTGGACTTAGAACTTGGTCTTACTGTTTTTTATAAAATTGCTCATTTACGATTAAAATATTATTTAGGCAGCCTTTTGTTATTTTTCTCATAAAAAGTTAATACATTTTCTTTATAGGTACATACTATATATATACCTACAAACAATATAAGTATCTATCGTTAAAACCTTTCAAAACATTTATGAACAAATAAACTATTTTACTAAAATAAATTAAGGGTAGGATAGCTCAAAAAATAATACATAGTAATAATAATAGTAAAAATTTTGTTGAGGGTAAATTTTTGGAGCCCCTGACGGGGGCTATAATCTCTTATGAAACACCTGACCTTGAAGATATTTTTGTACTTTTACATATATGTACCTACATTCTTTTGTTACGATTAAAATTTTTTTATGTAGGTAAAAGTAATTTAATTTGCACAACCTTTTGTATTTGTATTTGCGTAGTTCCTGTAGGTATGTTTTATTCCAATTCAAATTATGTAAATATTAACATATAAAATGTATTTTTTAAGAATTACATGCATGATCGATCTGCATCTATTGTAGGGTGACGTTCAAAATCGAAACAGTATCGTTTTTCTTTGAAATTAAACTTAAATTTGACGTTAAATAAAGGGTTAATAAAACAAAATGAAAAAAAAGAGGCGTTAAATTAACTAGGTGTTTTTTTTGAGCGTTTATGTTTAAATTAATTTACATAAATCTTTATTAGATGTCGTATAGGCAACCTAATATACACCGCTGTTCTTAATGTTGTGTTCGTAAAAGTTTTTTTTTTAATTTTAATAATACATCGTAAATAAAACAATATTTTTATATAATTATTAGTTTATAATTGTTTATAATTGTATTTGCTTAATTGTTGATTTTATAAATTTAAAATAACGACAAGTATTTCGAACAGATCAAAAACAACTTGCATAGGTACGTTATAATATTAAAATCTTAACATCATACAATCTACGAAAATAATTTAATCGTAATTGTTTTGTTTTACTTTTTATAAATATTCAACAAGTGCCTGTTCGTACTTTTTTTTTCAATTATATTCATTTATTTCACCGCCCTACTACGTTCTAATATTAACGGCCAACCAAACGCGTCGGTTTTCCGGACGATACCAAAATTCGTACGCGAGGTGAGCCCGCATATCAGAAAGTAGCCGGTATCGGGAGTGCGTGCATGTTTTACTATTTTACTGAAATATCTGTAATTACAATTAGTTTATTAAAAGTAGTGATTTAATTATCAAATAATATCGTTTAATAAAGTGCGAATACGATCAACATCAAAGAGTCGACCAGAATAAGGTAGAGATTCTTGCACTAGATATTTTTTATATGTTGTAGGAAATTATTTGATATTTACCGGGCAGTTATCGTTATTGTTAACTTAGAAATAATGTAGTATTCGATATTAATTATGTATGATTTTATGTTTTTTGTTATTAATAAAAGCCCGGTGATGTTTTTAAAATGGTAACGATATCTACCTAATTGTTTGGTTATGCGATGGTTTAATGACCTTTGCAAAAATCGATCAATTGAAAAATGGCGTTTAGATCGTACCTAGGAGGTTTTAAAAACAATTCGACGTATTTTTATAAAATTGTTTTAATACTAAGTATATACAAATGGTTTCTACTTAATTGTTAGGTTGGGTTAGGTTATTGTTCCACATAAGTTTTCCTATGTATTTACATAAATACATAAATAGGTGCCTTTATATTGTTAGTTTTGCAGCAAAAACAAAGTTTTTATTCTAATGATTTGATATTACCACATAAATAACGTATTTTGAGAATTACTTGCCAGGATTAAAATGTTTAGGAACAAATAAACTAAAATACACTTAATTAATGTACTTAGGTATGGCTAAGTCAAAGAAATAAAAATTCGTAACTATCTATTGATTGAAAAATCAGAATCGCATAAAATAAAGAATATTTTTTATTAAGTAAGAATCTATGTATGTACAACTTAAAAAATTACAGACAGTTGAGACTGAAAAAATAATTTGCGGTAGGAAAACTACTACTACTAGGTACTATAATTCGTTATGTACATATTCTGTTGTTACTTTTTCTTCTTCTACGTGGAAATTGTTACAGACTGGCTGGTAATACGTCTGTAAAAAAAACAAATATGTACAAATAAATTTTATTCTCTCTTGAATCTCGAAGAGTGCCATCATCTGTTAGTAGATAGTATTATACTACTTATTAGTAAATATTCACAGATGGCGTGTTAAAGTATTTCTGCATTTGTTTAGTTAGATACCTTACCTTACAGTTATGTTTGTCTTCCGTTATAATATCATAAATAGTCCAAAACGAGGTACCCGAATGCTTGGTAACAAACCAGCTAACACCAAGACTAGTCGCCCTACTCAACCCTTTTTTTAACCCTGGAAGACTGATGGGGTCGTTTGAATTTTCTTGATTGATTAGACAGAATATGTATCTGAAAAATAATTTTTATAATCAATCATATGTACATACATAATTTATGTTAAATTACTTGTCACATATTGGGGTGGTCTTAACGAACTGGAAGGCCCTGTACACCCGGACAACAGGTTCTATTATTTCCAAATTGATTGTGTCTGCTAATTTATCGGAAAATTCTTTGGAATCAATTCCTGAACCAAAGAAACCTCTTTTCTGGCCTATCCTTACAAGATCCTAAAATAATCAATAATCATTATTTTATTTGTTTCGATTAAACTGTAGGTAAAGGTTAAATTTTCTTAAAGATAAAGTTCCCTTACTCGGACGTATTGCACTGCTGGTTTAACATACTGTTTCGCGCTAATCTTTTGGTTTAAATATTTTGTGGAGGCGTAGTTTATTATGGCGGTTATCGTTTCTTCAGGGGCCCTTTTCCCGGGTCGAACAGGGCAGCTTTAGGAAATTCCTGATTTTTAAGGAAATTGTTAATGACAAATTCGCTCGTTTTAACAAACCTGTAACGATAAAAAAAATTAATTTGATTTGATAACAACGTCAAGTTATTACATTAGATAAACAATTAAGTATACATATGTATACGTATATACAGGATGTTGATTTCAAGTGCAATGGTAGAAATGGACATCCTGTATAGGTACTCACCGTTTTTGGGTTTCTGGATTAGCAAAATAAGCTACAAAAGTGGCAATCCTTTTAGTTATCGTCTCGATCCAGTGTCTCCTAAACGAATGATTCTGTAACAGTTCCATGGTCCGCCTTGTACTGAATTTACCGTCTTTGTCTACAAAAGCGTTGACAACCTTTGGTCCCAAAACTGTGGTGACCAATTTTCTGCCCATTTCCGTGTTTACGAATCCGCTGATAAAATTGTAAATATTTTCCAACATTGCCGGTATAAACGAGCTCTTGTTTCCGTCTTCGCCTTTCTGACTGTCCACGTTCATAAGCGACGCAGCGGAAGTGATCAGGTTCAGGATATTGTTGTTTCCGCCTTTCCCTTGGTCACCTTGGTTCATGAATTTCCCTACGGTCGATAGTATCGATAACACGTCGATTCCCTTGCCGCCATTGTCTCTTTTTGATCCGCTTAAAAGGCTTTGTGCTAACGTTCCCAATATTTCTGCGTTTATGTTAATTCCCACTTTCTTTTCGGGATTGTTGTCGCCTTTGCCTTCTTTGGATTCTAAGCTCGATTTTATTGCCTTTCCGATGACGTCCCCTATGATCGATGACGCATCCGATCCTCCTTGACCTTCTTTCTGGTTTATTATCGATCCTAGACCTTGCAAGATCTGTTGCGTAGCCGCTTCTTTGTTGATGGAACCCAACAGGGCTTCTCCCAGGTTCTTTCCACCCTCCGACTGGATAAAAT
This sequence comes from Agrilus mali, assembly GCA_029378335.1. NCBI lineage: Eukaryota > Metazoa > Arthropoda > Insecta > Coleoptera > Buprestidae > Agrilus > Agrilus mali. Next base: position 28,164,212 of record CM055658.1, on the reverse strand, counting down.
CGTTTACGACATTTCCGAGGTTTTGAACGTTTGGATCTTGCAGTAGATCTGAAGCAACTTCAGCGTAAGTTTCTAAATTTCCTTCTTCTATGCTGTTAGATGATTTGACGTCGTCGGAAAACGATGATTGCAATAAAATGGTAAATGTGACTAGAAATTGTAGAAAACGAGCCATTTGGGGGTCTGTAAAGTGAAAAAATATTCGGTTTTAAAAATTTAAAAACGGCTAATAACTGAGTTTATGTGTATAACCAGTTATTTACATAACTACTTAGTTTAGTTTCTGTGTGTTGGTAATTGAAAATTCTATTTAATAATTAATCTACTCGATAGGCACGTAAAATAATAGTATTTTACGATAAACATGTGTTATTTATTAAATTAGTTACAAATTTATTGCAGGTGTTTAATTTTTATAGTTTTTTAAACACTTACTCGTTCAGATTGAAGTGAAGTGTTTCCTTTAAATAGGGAAAATGTTATGTAACTACTTACCTATAGATAAACGGGAAATAAATAAGTTTTTCAAGGCACTGATAATAATTTGATTAAATATTACATTTTTTATCATATAAATTATTTTAATCTTTATTTTTTAATTTTGTTTTGCATAGAATGTTGTGATTTTATTATTGACTTTTCGAAAATACTCATCAGATTAACTTATTAGTATTCCAAATTTATTTTCGATTATACAGGGTGTATGTACCGTTTTGTCTGGGCAAAATATGTTATAGATTTTTTAAACTTTTCTGCAAAATGAATTAGATTTCGAATGAAACGATAGGTTCAACACAATGGTATTTTTTTCTATTTCGGAAATACACCTACCTATAGATAATTTATATCTATACCCAAACATTTTTTATTTTTCAAAAATGCTAAATAATACTGAAATATATGTATGTACCTATAGGGTGTTCTATTTGAAAAAATCAATTTAGGTAGTGCCTATGGGAAACGATAGGTACACCCTGTAGGTATATAATCGAAAATAATTCTATGATTATCATTATTAAGTTAATTTGTTAGTGTAACTTTTATTTAAATTATATTTTCGAAAAACCAATAAATAATAAAGAATTGTCTATGTACTATTGATTGATTGATTGATTAATTGATTGGTTGGCACACCCTGTATGCCTGAAATGAAAAACTTTTTTATTATTAATTCACCATTTGTTGTACCTAAATCATTACACTAGGAATTAAACAACAAACGGTTCCGGTCAATTCCTTAATTTTTACTCTACGCATAAAGTCCATGGTTTAAGAGCCTTTTAAATATTTATGACTTTTTAACTGCATATTAGATACCTACCTGCCTAGAAAGGCATTAAATTAAATTGTCTAGTTTACATTTAAATATATGTACACAAAGAGATGTTAACACTGAATAATTTACATACATATTTGGGCGTTAAGAAAGAGGTCTTGTGAATTTCAAAATATTCGCTACGATTTTGTTGTTTTAATTTATATTTATTCAAATGTAAATGTGCACTTAGGTAGGTATTAGTCCAAAAGTTTTTTATACCTAATACCTACCTATTATTTTGAACTTTTAATTTTATTATTATTTATTACGTACCTAGGTACATATTTGTTACATCATACATATCAACATTAAGTTTTGAGTTTGCACTGTACGATAGCATTTCTTTGCAAACAGCAGCCGTTTGCATTTTAATGAGGACTTAATGACTTAGTAATAATAGATATTTATTACAGTACTAATTGTAAGATACTTACATATTTTGTGTGGTGGTATGTATCTCCTTACGATTGTATTGATTGATTGAGTGCGTTTTTGGGGAAGAACATGAGAGAAACCGTATCACATATCTACTATGTTATCACTCGCGCACAACAATACCTATTAATATCTATCGGATCGGAAGTCTTCAACAATTTCGACCGAAATAATGATTCCTAAACGTGTCAACCGAATGAACAGCACAGACACAGAATAGCAATGCAAACGAACGAACGGTACTTGGGCCCCGGTCGGTTTTGATGACGATCGATGGAGAATCCAACGGTGTTTTCTTGCTTACTGAGTACCTTGACTCAGTTACCTGGCCTTATATGTTTGTAGAACTGAGTTACTTGGACGAATCGTACTGGTAGAGATGCTCTACCTACTGTGTGTGTGTGTGTGTGTGTACTTACTACCTGCCTACCTGTTTATCTCTTGTTCTTAAAACTAATCTTATCAGTCGGTCCCACTTTACAGACACGACATTCAATGAATGGTATTTGTTGCCTCTCGACCTCGACGAACGGACGTGACAAACAACAATACAGCATCAATTGTTTTTTCTTAAGAATTTCTGAATATCTTTAAAGTTGCACTAATGGACGTTTAACCACGTCTATCAGAATGTTATCTATGTTCTAAAAAATGGTACCTACCACAATCTTATTTGCGTCTTCTTTTCCTATTTAGACTTTGAAACTTGAGCACCTCATCCACTTGTCTCCCAAAATATCTCAAAATTATTAGGTGCTCAAGTTTACTGATACAATAAAAGAAACGTAGGTATGTATAGCCTATAAAATTAAAGATTATAAACTGTATCAATTAATCAATCAACCAAAGACTTTGGAGTCTTGGAGTCAAAATAAGTTTAATTTAAATAAATTCCATTGATAAATAACAGTACAAAGCAACTCAATCATAAAAATAAATATTTTATCTTACTTTTAAAACTATATGTAATATTATTCAGAAAGCACACGAATTTTCATCAAGGATTAAAAACTGAATTATTTTAATGTTCATTTTAAACAAAAAAAAATGAATAAATACGATTTTCGTTACTATTTACAAGTTGTCTTTTGTTTTTAAGTAGATATAGACATAGCCAGTGACGTATTTCGTAAATAGGTTCTGTTACACAAAACATACTTTTGTTTTTGTGCTTCTATCTTTTTCTTATCTATTCACTAAAACGAATAAGTACCTAATAAAGGACAAATTGCTCTTGCTGTCGTTGATTATTTCATACACACGAAATCTTAAAATGTATGAGGTGTATATTTTATGTAGGTATTCAATTTTTTACACAAATTTCAAATCAATTTTTGTTCGATTGATATGTCAGATCTTTTTGTTGGAATTCACAATTATTTTTGCCATATAGGTAGGTACTAAAAGATCGTTGAACTTTACACAGACTGTTTCTTTTTATGAACAACTGTTACAAAAATTTCTAACAATAAGTGCCTCGATGTTGTAATTGTGCAATCATTTTTTTTTTCTAGCATAACAGACAGACTACATTAGAACATTATTTTCTAACAGATCTTGGATAACGATAACGCTATTTACCTTTATTTATTTCGAACGACTCGGTAAACTTGTTTAGGAAAAGATAAAGGTAGGTACAAAAATACTAGGTACATACAATAGAAATTAATTAATTAATTAATTACCTAAGTACACACGTATAGAAATTTAGTTTGATAAAAGAAGGTTTTTTTTTGGTAATGTGGTCGACTAACATAAATATATTATCATGAGTGAGTCCTCATTTGAAATATTGCTAAAAGGACACGGTGTTGTACCGTACATCTGAAGAAATTAACAGTAAACAACCAAAGCATGGCATTATTATTGCCTGCTGCCATCAGTGGAATTCAAAAGTATCTGTCCAAATAAAAGTTTAAGGTCGCCAACAGCCCAGCCACAGCCAGCGGTTGGTTCCACATGCCTAATACATATAACGGGTTTCGGCCAACGACCTGTGTTTTTATTTTTTTTACTCATTTTCGACCAGTGACAGACAGATTACTTATAGGATGTACCTACGTATGTATTCTTACCACAATACCATAAGCACTGTTTTAATGAATTACCTATGTATTTAATAATGCACACAAAATGTACCTACCTACCTACCTACCTTAATATTTTTGCAGTTTGGAAGATTAATTTTTCGTTAACTAACCTACTCACTCTTACAAATTGGTAAAGGCTTTCGCGGCCAGAAGATGAACCGGTGATATTCGTCGGGTTTAAAGTCTACATCCAGCATCGAAGATGGAAGGACCTCTGAAGAAGCTCGCCACTCGTGCTAGCGAAACGTTAGGAAGAAATTCCAATCGACGACGGCCTTTAAACCCGACGAATATCACCGGTTCTACTCACTCTTATTAGGATTTTGTTATTATGTAGGTACTTAGTTGATAAATACCTGGAGGTTTGTTTGCATACATAGTTTGCCAGAGTTTGCTCTCGTTAATCAGCATAACGGATTGGTTTCGTGATCTGAAACTTCAAATTGCTTTAATAATAAAGGTTAAGGTTATAGTAACGGTCCAGAGAATCGGAATCGGCACAGTTTTCGGTTTGACTTTCGGCTATTTTATGTTTTGGCTTTAATTCAATTTGTAGGACACTTGTACTTACACGTAACATTTTCATGGAATTTGTACCATCATGCAGGTCGTAACAATTATCTCGATAAGTCGAATTTTTGATAAATAATTGGTCGACAAAATACCTACAGAGTGTTAACATTTTGGATCCCGAAGTAAAAAGGGTTTTCTGTTAATTAAAGTATGTCTCATTAAACGTTTTGTTAAATTAGTTATATGAGCCCTTAAAGGGTGGTGAACAAATTGGGTTTTATTTTGTTTTTTTTTTTTAGGGTTAATTTTGGTGGACGTTTTCTACTAACAAGGACAAGATTTTAGCAACCCCTACTTTATTATTTTTTTCTCTTGATTGTGATATATTATAAAAGAAATATTATCTACTCGTATTACTAATTTCACTCTTCAAAAAAAAAAAAAAAATAGGGGGTAATTAAAAAAAATCCTACATATAAAATAAGAAAAAAATATCTATAAAACTAATTTTATAATTTTTAAAACCAAATGTTGTCCCTAATTTTTTGGAGGGACATAACTTATTTAACGAAGGTTTTCCTGACATACCCTAACAGAAATTTTTACACGTTAAAGGGCCCTAAAGTCAGAATTTAAACTTGATCGATTCAGTTCTGTATAATTTAATTGATTCTAACATTTATGGATCGATCGTATGGTTTACCATACAGGTGGGTAAGAAAATTCATTTAAAAACTTTTGGAAATTGGATCGATCATAATTATAAAGGTAAACAAAAATCTGTCCTTCATTAAAAAATCGATTTTATTATTGATAAAAATATTAATTTAATTAATTATTTTTTACGAGGTAGATAATTTTCGTATCTATTAGCATTTTTTTTATTCATATTTAGATTCTCTCGTCGTTATCGTATTTCAATCAATTAAATTGTCATTTATTTTTGGCATTGTTAATTTTTTTTAGTAGGTCCAAAGGTGAGCGATTGTTAAAGCTCACCCCCGTATGCCATTGTTTCCTTTGTTCCACAATATTCACAATCCGATGGCTGATATAACTATCTACATAAATATATAGGTATCTACTCTAAATATTTCAATGATTCATCGTTTTCCAGAAATATTTGCAAATTGTACTTAAGTAAATAAACGGGCCACGGGCGTTAACTTACCCTTACAAAGGTTAATAAATATCGAAAAGAATTTTGCTACTTGCATTGTGTATATTTATGGTTTGAAAAGTACCTACCTACTACAAGGACAACATTTATTATTTCACATTCTTAAAAGTGTAAACTTCAGTAGGTACCTCTACCACGTATTGAAGTAAATAACAAGAATTAGGTACTTTAAAATTTAATTTACAATCTTTACGATCGTCTTGTAAATTAAATTTGATTTGATTAAAATTGCCACAGTATTTGAGATAACTTTATTTACCTACTTAATTTATTGTAGATTGTAAATAATAATAATTATTAAAAGACCTGTGTGATTAATAATAATTATAATTCCGTTAGCTGCAATAACTAACTGTTAATGTTTCTATAAATTACATATTGTAGGTAGACTCATACATATATGTATACCTACCTATACGTGTGGTGCAGTTTTTTTCCAAAAGAAAATTAATTCAAGGCGGCAATTACTTACTACAATATTCTGTTTTAAAAAAAAAATTGAAAATTGTGATTGCTATTATTATTTTACAATTGTTATTATTATTTGATGCTGTTTATGTATGTAGGTATGTGTAACAGGAACTTGATTTGTTTAAATTGTCTTTGTCTTTGTATTATAAATAGTTGCATATATTGCACCAGTGTAGATACAGTGAGTGCCCTTGCATACAAGGCAAATTGCTATTTTTTTTTTTTAATGAAGGAGAATATTTTTTTTTAAACTCCTGATCCAATTTCCAAAAGTTTTGAAATGAATTTAAAATTAGATATTATTAATTTTTTAAAACCCACCCACGATCGATCTATAAATGTTAGAATCAATAAAATCAGACAGGACGTTTCAAGTGTAACTGGATCGATCAAACTTAAATTCTGACTTTAGGGCCCTATAACGAGTAAAAATTTCTGATGGTATGTCAGGAAAACAAAAAAATTGGGGACAACATTTGGTTTTTATATTTAGACATCCGACTCGAGTAATAGAAGTTTTTTCTTGTTTTGGGGTCCTAAATTATTATTTTGGTAGACAACTAAAATCTAAAACACTCTGTATACTTACACTGAGGTATCATTTACAGTTAATAAAATGTAAATGCAAACCTCCAGAACTTTATTATCGGTATCAAGTTTTTTATTTCGGTAATGGTAATTAACCGTCAGATCAGAGTGTTACCATTCCTTGGATTATTGTTTTTTTTTTGTTTGTTGCAAGAACTTGCAGTGCTTTCGCTAGCTACTAGCTAGCTGGCTTTGACGAAGGTCGGCTCTTTAACAACAACGAGACTCTTTCACTACTTTGTTCTTCGTATCTATTAAGTAGGTACTGAATAGAAAGACGAAAGTTTGCAATAACAATCAATAATAACGTTTAAGACGACGTCATTTTCACTTTTATATAAATTACTTATTACAGTGTAGGGTAGGTACATGGTACAAAATGAACGATAGATACATAAATGTTAGGACTAGGGAACATAAAAATAAAAATTTAATTTTTTTATAGCAAATTTATTTGCTCAGTGGATATTACCACAATTAATTATTAAAGTAATTCAGTCAGTATAATATAAGTACGTGAGACAAAGTGGACGATCTATAAAAGTTAGTATTAGGGAACTTGTAAGTTATTTAATTTTATTTGCTCGTAATCAAAATTATTTAATTGATTTAGTCTAGGTACAGGTACGTGGGACAAAAAATTTAGGCGACCCACACAAATGTTAGGATTAGGGAACATACAATTAAAAAATGTATTAAACACCTAGCAGAAGCAAAATTATAATAACAACCAAAGTACTTAATCGTTTTAACGTAGCTGTAGGGGTTGCTGAACTTATCTCACACTATTAATTAATATTATTAAACCTATTTATTATATCGATGCCTCGTCACGTCTCGTCTCGGTCCCTTAATATTGAGTGGAAGCAATATTAATTTTTATTTTCTTTTCGCGTTTTTGCAAACCCACTCCATGCCCTCCTTCACCCCAACCCCTTCTTTGGCCGTGCACGCCTGTATTTGCCAAGCCCTGTTCTTGATAGAGGGAAGCCCTAGGGCCTGGGCCAGTTCGGACGCTGTAAGGGCATCCGTGAGGTCCTGTTTGTTGGCATAAACTAGCAACGGGACGTCCTGGAGCTTGTCGTCCGAAAGGAGCTCGTACAATTCTAGTCCCGTTTCTTCTAATCGTTTTTTGTCTGCAGAGTCCACAACGTAAATCTGAAAATTTAAATTTACGTGAATTTAGATCAGCAGGCGCCATCTACTAAAGACTTAAAGTAAACAAACAAGCAGATATTGTAGAGTTGCGTGTTTCATTCTCATTATTTTGCGTTTTGAGTATTTAGTATTGAAAATCGTCTTACTAAGACGTCGGTGTTTTCGAAATAGTTTTTCCAGTAGGGTCTGATTTTTTTGTGCCCTCCAATATCCCAAACGTTGAGCTTGAAGCCGTCAGATGTCACGCTTTTTATATTAAACCCAGCGGTTGGCGTCACGTGATTGATGTCTTCGCTAGACAGAATTTTTAGAATGGTTGTTTTTCCTGCGTTATCTAGGCCCAACAGCAGCAGCCTGAGCTCCTTATCAGGCGAAGACCTGAGCCTTTTCAAAATCGCTAATAGTCCCTAAAATTAAAGTGGTTGGTTGGTTGGGTGGTTGGCAACATCTACATATTAACTAATTTTTATGGCATTGGTTCGGTGACTGACAAAAAATAGTGAAGTGAAATTGTGACAGTTATGTATGTTATTATTTATTGGCGTCCCTAACAACGATCGTTCGTTCTCGTGCAATTTTTCTAAAATTACGTTTTAGGTACTTATATATATATATAGGTATATATCGAAAAACTTACCATTCTTTTCAAATTAATTACAATTAAGGAGGCATAAACACAAACAATAGGGGTAACCTTTCGTTCTGTCTTGTTTGTAGAGATTTAAAAGTAGCAAGTTCCATATCATAGTAACAAGAAAATCGATACAGAATGCGTGTTTTGTACAGTGGATTCAATATTTACAGGCAAATAATTCATGAAGCAGAAAATAGTGTTATTGATAAAGTTAAAGGGTTTGATTATACGGATGTAGTAGATCTTGAATTCGCCCATTCGTATTTATTAATGAAAACGATTCCAGACAATAATTATGTAGTCCACGGTTCCAACAGCAACACCAACGAGAAACCCATAATACAATCGCTCGACTTTCCCGAAATAAAGAACGATGCAGTTGTTCAATTCTCCTGTTGTCACAAGTGGTGTCTATTTCTGACAAAATCGGGGGAGGTTTTTAAATGGGAAATAGCCAGTCCGGAAAAAATAACCCCATTGCCATCTCTGTTATCAACTGAAGACGACGATAAGATTAACAAAATTCGTTGTGGGTCACACATCACTGTGGCAAGTTCTTGTAAGGGGAAAATATTTAACGTTCCAAACCTTTTAGTAGATCATCGTAAAATTAAAAAATTGAAAGATTTTTGCGTGGGAAATGAACATTGTATTATTTTGGACGAGGCGGGAAATGTGTACAGTTTTGGGAGAGGAAGGTTGGTATTATGTAATAATAAAAATAAATAAAAATTTTAGTATTTTACCCTCATAACTCGTTCCTATAGGTAATACTTATAAAAATACCCATCTAGAAAAATAATTGAAGAATTTTTTACGACCCCCTGCACTCAAGCATGATATTAAAAAATTAATAAAATTAATTCAACCAATAAATAAAACCGCAAAAAGAATTAGTTTAGGTACTAGACATTACGTTAGATGCACTTATAAGACAATAATAAATAATTAAGTTTTAGCCAATTTCTTTTATTCAGTTGGATCTATAGACTATAGACCCCCCTCTCCCTCCTTTTTATTTAATTCTCATAAATTATTGAGTAGAAGAAATTTTTTTTTTTAATGTCATTGTGAATTGTATTGGGGATGATTTAGACAAAAACACACCCTTGTGCATGGTTTCTATGTATTCACAGTGCATTTGCATGAAGGACTTTTTAATTAATAGATAATTATTCGTTTTATTAAAAATCAATATTCTCCTTTAAAATTCCTAGAATGACACTATAGGGTGCAAATATTAGTTTAAAATATTCCCAACTAGAATAAGGGTAGGGTGTACATGTTGGCAGTACTGTCGATCATCTTATTCGTACCTACATATTTCTTTTTCACTTGCACACATTCAAAAATATTGTTTCAATTATTTACATTTTTTTTAATAGAAAACCACCGTTGCCAATAATTTTGGAAATTCAGTTCAGACATTTTTGTAAATAAAAAAAAATTGTCAAAATCTTTATTCATCCCCAATGCTAGATTTTAAAATTTTTATTAAAGGCTTTGGTGTCATCCCTTTTTAAAATTATTTTCTTGAGTAACAGCTCAAAATTTTTACCAATAAAAAAATATTTCAAATATCAATTGGAAGTACTAATTAAAAATTTTATTTAATTAATATAAAAAAAGATGAAAATGAGAAATGTATGTGGTGGTGTTGTAGTCGTGGTCAATTAGGTCACGGTGGTTTGAGCGATGAATCAGAACCGAAATTGGTGGAAGCCTTGGCAGGAATAAAGATAATTTCGGTGGCTTCCGGCGGATGGCATTCTTGCGCCCTCAGTGCCGACGGTGACCTATACGTTTGGGGTTGGAACAGCAACGGTCAGCTGGGGTTGGCTTCGAAAGATTCCCATCATTCAACGGCTGCGGAAGCGGTCTCTGTAATGGCCACGCCGCACGTGGTCGATTTTTTTTTAGAAAACCATCACCATCAGGTCGATACCTCCTCCTCTACAACTAATAATAATGTGAAACAAATCGCCTGTGGGAGTAGACACACAATAGCATTGTTAGGTTAGTTTACTCATTTCATTGGTGTGTTGTTAGTACAGGGTGAACCTTACAAACCAAACAAAAAAAAAATATGCTCGTCACTTATTTAGTAGTTATTTTCAAGCAATAATCGATATTTATTGTTAATCTATCGGGCCATAGAGAGCGTGAATTGAGTGCTTCTTAAAATAACAAAAAAACCAAAATTTTCTCTAGTGATATTAAAAAAAAAAAGTATCCATGGAACACCCTGTATAAATATTATTGTTTTTACATGAACTGATAATAAACACGAACGACGTTTTCTTTATTCGAAAACCCCTTGAACCCCAATTAAAATTCAAATTCAAATTTGGCGCCATTTTTTTCAATTGTTTATTTCTTTTAAGATAACAATGAGTTGTATGGCTGTGGATGGAATAAATACAATCAGCTTGGAATTTCTTCGCTGGCCACTGAAAATTTTGATAAAATGAAAAAAATAATCGATTTAAATCACCCCAATGGTAATGTGCAGTTGAAATGTGGACCTTGGGCAACTGCAGTTTTATTATTGAACGATTAGAATAAGGAGTTTGTTATAATGCATAAAAATATATTATATATAATATAATATAAATTTTCGGCTATTTTTTAATAATCGTCCAAAAAAATAAAAAAAATAAACTATACTTTAATCAATACCTACTATAATAATAAAAATATTAAATACTCCTTTCCTTTTCACCTACAATTTACAGTATTAATAAAATTTATATAGTTGGGCGTCAAAAAAGAAAAAATAATTACTTAATTAGATGTTTAATTATCTGAGTAAACAGGTTCTTTCGATGAACATAGTGGCTTCAATAGCCTTCATTTAATAAGGGTAGGTGTAATTAATTATTGTGTCCTGACCATGACTGAAAGTTTTAGACAGGGCAAGACTTAATTAGACAGCCCAGATTGGGCAATAGAATGGTTTATTAATGGGTATTGTCCAATCTTGAAATGGTGCAAAAAGTAATAAAAAAGAATGTGTAATTAAATTTTCGATTTTTTGATTAATATTGGAATATTTTTTTTTTATTTGTGCAACTTAGAGAATGTCATAAAAATTTGGGGGTAAGTAAATTTGACTTTACATGAAGATATAAAATTCTTAATATACAAAAATTTAGTTTTATGAGTAAATTCATCTTAATATTGATTTATTTAGAAAGTACCTATATTATTAGTGCACTATTTAAATAATATTACAAACTAATTATGATTATTTATGACAATCATAACCTCTAAAAAATTTGTGTTTTATAGGGGGCACATACATCTTTTTTCTAAAATGAATGGTTAAGGTTAGGATTTATAATAAATAATTTTTATTAAGTTTATTTTTGCTTAGTTGTCACAATTGGTGTTTCAATTCCCCCTGGACATAAACAAGAATGATAAGCAACTTGTTGACAGTTTTACTGCCTAAGCCATCACATTAAATTACTTAGTAAAAAAACGCCACAATATATATATCAGGTATTATAATGTAATTCTAACTGGACCTAAAGGATGAGGGCGATAATAATTGACAGATTTATTGCCTGAGCCACCACTTTAGAAAATTGAGACTATAGTCTCGAAAAGAGAGGGTATAAAAGTGTTTCATTTATTGAATGATAATACAATAGGTGTTTCAATTCCCCCTGGACATAAACAAGAATGATAAGCAACTTGTTGACAGTTTTACTGCCTAAGCCATCACATTAAATTACTTAGACTATAGTTTCTAAATGAGAGGGTTTATTAAAAAACGCCACAATATTTATATCAGGTATTATAATGTAATTCTAACTGGACTTAAAGGATGAGGGCGATAATAATTGACAGATTTATTGCCTGAGCCACCACTTTAGATAATTGAGACTATAGTCTCGAAAAGAGAGGGTATAAAAGTGTTTCATTTATTGAATGATGATACAATAGGTGTTTCAATTCCCCCTGGACATAAACAAGAATGATAAGCAACTTGTTGACAGTTTTACTGCCTAAGCCATCACATTAAATTACTTAGACTATAGTTTCTAAATGAGACGGTTTATTAAAAAAACGCCACAATATATATATCAGGTATTATAATGTAATTCTAACTGGACTTAAAGGATGAGGGCGATAATAATTGACAGATTTATTGCCTGAGCTACCACTTTAGAAAATTGGGACTATAGTCTCGAAATGATAGGGTATAAGAGTGTTTCATTTATTGAATGATGATACAATAGGTGTTTCAATTCCCCCTGGACATAAACAAGAATGATAAGCAACTTGTTGACAGTTTTACTGCCTAAGCCATCACATTAAATTACTTAGACTATAGTTTCTAAATGAGACGGTTTATTAAAAAAACGCCACAATATATATATCAGGTATTATAATGTAATTCTAACTGGACTTAAAGGATGAGGGCGATAATAATTGACAGATTTATTGCCTGAGCCACCACTTTAGATAATTGAGACTATAGTCTCGACAAGAGAGGGTATAAAAGTGTTTTATTTATTGAATGATGATACAATAGGTGTTTCAATTCCCCCTGGACATAAACAAGAATGATAAGCAACTTGTTGACAGTTTTACTGCCTAAGCCATCACATTAAATTACTTAGACTATAGTTTCTAAATGAGAGGGTTTATTAAAAAACGCCACAATATTTATATCAGGTATTATAATGTAATTCTAACTGGACTTAAAGGATGAGGGCGATAATAATTGACAGATTTATTGCCTGAGCCACCACTTTAGATAATTGAGACTATAGTCTCGAAAAGAGAGGGTATAAAAGTGTTTCATTTATTGAATGATGATACAATAGGTGTTTCAATTCCCCCTGGACATAAATAAGAATGATAAGCAATTTGTTAACGGTTTTATTGCTTATACTTGGATTAATATTTTTCGCAATCTTCGACATTCTTTACTCTAGTTTCTGGGAAAATTCCAGCACTCTCGTTTAGTTAGAAAATTAAAATAATGTCGATATTTTTAAGCATAAATATGTCTACCTATGCTTTTGAAGTATTTGTATCGTCGAGTGTTTTCCTTTTTAATTCAAAAAAATATTCGTCGCGTACGTAAGTTTTAATTGCACATTTTATCGGGAGCAGGCGCAGACTGTTGGCAGACTAGAAAAAAAAAAGTAAAAATCGGTTTTTTACACTACTCTAGCTACGTCGCTTTCCTCTCTTTACATTGTGTACATGACCTATATTTTCATCGTTGGTGGATGCAGACAATGGAGTCTGAGCTTTGGAAGAATTAAGTACGCTGTTGACGCTGTCTGCTAGGAACAATAAAATTGCCAGATGCGCTAATGACACCGTTTAGAAAATTAAGAATCGGCACTAAAGATTTATGCAGACACGTACCTATCTATCTACTAATGAATGAACCATATGTATATATACGTATGTATTTACGTAGACGTCGTTATATTAGTAATACGTAAACGTCTGGTATCTATTTTAAATAATAGTATCGCATAGCATAGCAGGGAATGAAACTTACACAACACTACTTGAAAAGTAGTAAAATACAAATAATAAAAAAATGTTGTACAGTTCAGGATTCGAACTCGCTCTGAGTCTCAGTCTAATTCCGAACTTTTACGATTGTATGCACTTATATAAATAGGGGAAGGAGAAGGTAAAAAAATGAAAGGTGGTTGATAAAAACGGCACATTTAATATATTTCACAGTATAATAAATACTGGTATACTTCGGAATTACATTATAAATATACAATGTGTAGGATATTTATATTTTTGTATTCCTGTTATTATTTTTAAAACATTTTTCTGAAAATAACAATTTCCCACAAAGCAATATTCAAACGTTTTATTCAATAGAACGTTAACACGAGAATAAAGGGCGTAACAGACGATGTGTCGGTAAAAAATAAAAATAAAAGAAAATGTTAAAGAAAGGTCGGTCTACATATTATATATATATATTTATGTACGATATAATAATATTAGGTAGGTATACCTATGAGAAGCAAATTAATTTTTTTCTTATTGATATTAGCTTTTTAATAAAATGTATTTTTAACGACACATAATCTTTACATATTACTTAAAAAAATATAACCAGCGGTAGACGCTAAAAAGGCATTTATAGTCAGTTTTTATAACAAGAGATAAAATTCCTGCTCGAAAGTTACTTGATAGATACTTACTTATGATGTATTTTTTTAAAATTATTTTTAGTAAGTATACAATAACATAGGTATTCATCGAAATGGAATAATAAATATAACATAACATAATTATTATTTTACACGCATTTTAAGACCGATTTTCTGACGAATTATCAATTTCAGAAAATTTGTCCTTAGGTACAGTGTAATAGGTAGTTAAATTATAACTGAAAAAAGTTTTGATATATATAATATGTATTAGGTATTGAGTTTTTGTTTTTTCTCTTTTTCTGTATTTGTTGGTGGATATGAATTAATTATTGGTCCCAGAGGTTTTTGCGGATTTTTCGTTTTGGTTTTTGGTTTGTAATTTGCAGGTTATATGGGCATACAAAGACGTTAAAAAATATAATGTACGTAATAAATAATTTTATAGATTCGAAAACAATATTTTTTTTAACGAGGGTGGATTATGACATATAATGAGTCAGAAAATTACATATTATAAAAAAATATTAGGTAGTAACCAACTACGTCGTATTAGGTAATATAATTTGTTAAGTACTACATTGTGTGTGTGCTTGTGGCTTCTTTAAATCAAAAAATACATTTTTTGTTAATTATTAAAAATTTAGATTTAGACGTGTAATTATTTATTAAATACTTAGTTACAAAATGGTCAATAAAAATATAATTTGTGTTTATACAGCACGTCACGTCACATCACACAACACAAGGTGTATGTAGGCCAAGATAATAGCAGATGACATTTTTAGAGAATTACTGAACACATTTCTAAATAAATTAAAATCTGAAAAAAAAATTCCTTCACAATAATCCAAATTAGGTAAGTTAGAAAGTGGTGTTAATATGCCAATATAACCCGTTGAAAAGTTCTGTTTGACACTGCTACCACACGTATGAAGAGCTGTTTCGTTTAATCTAGATGATAATAATAAGTAATCTATGTTATAATTATTTTACGTTCTACTCTTAAACTAAGATCGTTAAGTGCCCTCACCAGTTATTGTGTACTCTCACAAACACTAAAGTATTGGATATATTTTTATTATTTCTCTTGTACTGTGTCAATAACGATAAATACTATACATATACGTAAAAATTGTAGTGCGAAAAATAATAAAATAAAAACTTCGTAATCAATAAATCAATCAATCAATCAATTATACAGACAACTATTAAAGTTAAAAATGATATAAAAAAAATTATACAACATGTGGGCTTGCTTCTCTAGTAGTATTTTTCTACGTATTGTATCTCTGCATTAATTAATTAATTAGTATTTGAACTTAGTTATTTAGTAACCCACAGAAATTCTACGTACGTAAACGGTTACAATAATAGATAATAAATTGTATGCAGGTACTGGTACTGTACAATAAATTGCAGTAACAGAAACAGTAGTAGAAGTACTAGTAGTAGTAGTAGTAAGTAGGTACATAAAAACGTTTCTAATTAATTAATAAATAGAATAGCTCTTCATTAATGTGGTCAAATGTGGGCAATTGTTTTAGATACTATTGCAGATATGATGATGAATATCGTAGGTATGTATTGTTATGTATGTATGTATGTATGTATGTATGTATGTATGTATGTATAAGAAACACTGTTACACTGTAAAAATGAAAAAACTGAAAGAAAATCTTTTTGCAGGCACACTTTCAACCAGTGCTCTATTATTTTCTTATTAATTATTTATTTAATTAATTAATTAGGTATAATAATAATAATAATAATAATAATATGTACAATGATACTGTATTCAATAAGCAACTTAAGTAGACTTTGCTTCTAAAAACTAAAAATTATTTAACAAATCAAATACGTACGTACGTCACGAAACGATACACATTTTATCAATCGATATATGTATGTAGGTAGGTAGGTAGGTACCCATGTACTTACGAAAAAAATAATAAAATAAAGAAGAACTTAAACGTAGGTACCTTAATAATATAAAAAAATATGTATTATGAATAGCAACTAGAAGTCTTATGCAGTTTCGTCAAAAAGAAAAATGCTACAACGTGGAATGATAACTTAAAATCTATTAAACATAGACCTTGGTCCGTCATTTTGATTTTAAATACTGTTACAAAATGGTGCTTTCGTATTAGGTATAATATATTAAAATATTTTTACTGTAGGTAAACAAACTATATAGATAGGTATTAGGTAATTAGGTAGATGTTTCAATCATTAATAATAGATATAATTAATTAAACCAAAATTTGTCACAAAACTAGGTACATAAACAAATAAATCGATTCTAATTATTCTAATAGATACAATAAAATCCAATAATCCGTTGTTATTTTTATCTATTATTAGAGTAGAGTAGAGTGTCATTCGTAAGATACGTAATTAAAACAATAATCCAGGTAGGTTAGGTTAGGTTTAGTACTCCTCAATCCATCCTCAAAAATAATTTCTTTGCTAACGTTCTTTTGATATAATATTTCTAATAATCGATCGGACAAGGAGCTTAAAAAATTAATCAATAGATAACTTGAAAACTTCGTCGAACAGTACATAATAATAATAATAATAGTAGCTTAAGAACACAGTTACGTTTGATTATAGATTGGATGATGCTGTTCATCGTAATTAATACTACCCCTATAGATAGATAGATACGTAACAACCAAAAAAATGGTTTTACAATTAAATTTTGTTTTAAGGTTTTTCTTGGTTTCATTTTTTTTTGCGTATACTTGACGACAACAGGTTTTTTATTTTATTTTGTTATTGTACATGTACCTACAGTGTAGTGTACACTTGGACCACGTGTCATAAATTATAGATACGTAATATATTTTTAATAGATAGTGCATTTTCCTTCTTATTACTCTCTTACAACTAATTAATTAATTATTAATTAATTAGGTAGGTATATCAAATTCTAAATCGAAAAAAAAAATAATAAAAATAACTCTGCTGTATTGTTAGATTACATAATAAGGGTAGTAAATGTGTCTTTACTGAACTTTATCACATTTAGAAAGGACGGGGGTGCATACCACAAGAAAAAAAAAATGGCCAGAAAAATATAATTAGTAGTATCTACCTATTAAACTATATATACTAAAAATATTGATGTGGGGCAGAATAATCTGCTGAGAATAATTATTTAAGATCCTTAATAAACATTTTTTTTAATTCTTTTGAATCATATATGTACCTACTTAACAAAAAATTAAAAGCATTAGAAGAATTTTTATCTTAACTTTTTGGTTCTTATCCTTTGAATTTTAAAAATAAATTGTGAAAAATATGACGATTTTTATTTAATTTTGTTAGAAATTTTTAACATTTCAGTAAACACAAATAAGAAATAATTCTTTGAGTGTACGTACTTATATTTATTTATTTAAAAAAAAATTAATTAAGGGTGCTTATTAATTAATCCAGATCAATATTTTTAGTGTAATTGTATATTGATTGTGTTATTAGACAATCTGTGTAGTCTTCAAGAGACAATCAATAAAATCGAATGTAAAAATATATTATTTGTAGAATTTAAATATGACTCATTTCACCCCAATTTTTTGACTTTTATACTTCGAAACAATGTTACATTATATCGTATCTAATATAAAATACGTTGTAAGTTATTTTGAATAATCGCAATTTATTGGATAAATAACACAATCAATTTAAAAAACGTCAAATATTCTATACATAAATTTATTTTATTATTTTATTATCTATTGGCCATGTTAAACAATAAAATCGTTGAGCTTATTCTAAAATAATTTTTTAATGTAATTTAATATTTTTTAAACTCACTTTAAGCAACAAAAAATAATAAATTAATTAAATATTAAATCAATACCCCTCCAATATTATGAAAATATTTTTAGGGTGAAATTAAAAAAAAAAATAAAAAAAGGACCGAGTAGAATTTAATTACCTATAGATAGATACTAAGTAATTTTATTTTTCAAAATATTTTTTCTTAAAGACCCTCGTCCTTTAACGAAGAAGAAACTTTGAAAATTATTTAATTAATTATGTATTTATTTTTTTGTGGGAACAACATCTTCTACTTCGTACCTATTGTTGTGTTTGTGTCGGTACCTAACAATGGACAGCAATAACAACAAAATCTGCCATTGGCCTTATTTATTTATTTATTTATGTTTATGTTAGTTAGGTAGAAGATGGTGTCCTCAATAATAATAATTAATCTTAATACATATACTTATGTATTGTATTAATACGATAATAGTTATTTATGTATTAAAAATTGCACAATTACGGAACAAATATCACTGCGGATTGGCGTATTATGTATATGGTGTTTGACATGAACATCATGAACGATTAAATAAAGAAAGTCGAAAAAGTTTTTACGCGCGCGTGTGTAGGTATATCTACCTATTATAGTACATATTAGGTAGATACCATAGGTAGTATGAGTGTGTAGGTATGTGTTGTGGGAAAAAAATTTCGAACGCTCTCTATAGATATTAATAATTATTACATAAATAGTGTCTAGGTTAAAAGCCCGAAGATAATAATTTTTTATTAGTATGTAGTTTCGAAAGCTCAAAAATTTAATACACACAAACATCGAAAACCTTAACTCTAACGTTAGAAGTAGAAGCCCCCGAAGCTTCCGTATGTATGTACGTTTCTTTTGTATATTTTACACACGACGAGATATTATAAAGCAATCCAACAATCTATTTATTTATTTATAGATAGTACTTATATGTACTTACGGTCTGGGCGAGAGACCTCCTCGACCTATATATTTTACTTTTTTTTTAGTTGTTTAGTATTTTAAAGTAATTGTTCCTAATTGTTGCGAATAAAAAATCTGGCACGTATATGGTTGGAATGTTTTTATTTTAAGAGTGTAACCTATTTTCTCTATTAATCAATTTAATTAATTTTCTTGTAATTATTAATCTTAGGAAAGTCACCAACATGGTACCATTCTATCGTATAGTGTATCGACAAAATAACGAATCAAAAATATTTTTTTTTTAATTAATTAATTAATTAATAATAGGATTCAAATATATTTTTTTTATTATTTATTAAAAAATTAAATGGTACATTGTTGGGTGTGCCATTACGCATAAAGTAAAAAAACATGTTACACACTTAAAGGATATGTTTTAACTGATACAACTGTATATATGTTTAATATACTGCTGTATTGGTCCAACGGAAATATGTGTTTTTTTTACTGTTAAATCTGGTTGATTCGGAACTGACGCTTAGTTCAAGACCTCGATCACCAGATGCTCTTCTACCATCAATAATGTAATTGATTTATCGATTGTGATACCTTCCTTCCTTTTCCGGTAGGTAGGTAGGTAGGTAGGTAGGTACCTATAATATCTATCGAGTGACGACCACCACTCTGATCCTAATGGGACAACTTCTTTTGCATTTTTATTACCGCGTACAGTGAATGAATGATGGCAATTAATGACAGGTTTTCTTGTTAATAATAACGAGAACGATATTTTTTTCTTTTTACTGTGACGATGACGTGTCGTTAATATCGACATATGGTCGAATAAATACTCGTAGTTACTTACAGGTCAGGTGGTACATTAAACATTTTTAGGATTATCAAGGGTGATTTAAAATAATTTCAATTTTCACTTCCTGTATACAATTATATATAGTAAATGAAATAGTATTTATTAAAAAAAATAGAATGATTGCAACCCAAATTATAAAAAATCATAATGCTCACAGAAAATGACTTAGACTGTTGAAATTTTTACCAGTTATGGTCGAGACATCTGGCTAACGTCATGCCAAAATTCAGCTTCATCATGTGTACAGGGCGTTCAGAAAAAAAATCCAAATTTTGAAACTTCGTTTTATTTTTTCAAATAGATACCTACTACTAGCATCTACAATATTTTATTTTGACATTCGATTCCTTCTTCTATTATATGTCGATCCATTTAGACGTTTTTTTATCGATTTATTAGAAAAAATTTAAATAATTTTGAACTTTTACTTAAAATAGGTAAATGACAAAAGTGTTAACTATTTTAAGTAAAAATTCAAAACTATTAAAAATTGTTCAAATAAAGCAACACACACGTCTGTATGGATCGAAAGAGAATAAAAATAGAAATCAAATTACAAAATTAAATTTTGCAGGTGATAATATTTGAAAAAAAGAAGTTTCCAAAATTCGAACGCCCTGTACAAATTATGAGGCTGAATTTTGGCGTGACGTTAGCCACATATCTCGACTATAACTAGTATAAATCTCAACCCTCTAAATCATATTTTGTGATAGTTATGATTTTTTATATTACTTGTGGTTATTTATTCATTTATTTATTTATAAAAAATGTTTAGATTTATTTGCTTTCTAATAAAAGAAAACGTACGATTAAATAAAATATGCGGGTAAAATTAAAAGTTAGTTATATCTATATATATATATAGATAGGGGCTAGAACGTTAAATAATTGCCCGGATGTAATGTAATTATGAATTTTGAAAATATGTGGTAAAAGGTCATGTGATGATCTATCTGGAGGTCGTGACCCGGTCAGTTGGTTAACTGTCGGTATCGGTCCGGTTATGGTTAGTTGTGTTTCTGACGGTTGTTGAGGGATGAAGCTCTTAACTTATACCTGAAGTCAATCTTTTACTCTCTCGAACAAAATAGCTTCCTTTTCAATATATAATATATTTAATATATCTTATATACTACTTAATATTGATGTAAATATATATGTATGTATATACCATCTAATTGCACTTCATTGTCATATGAAACAAAAAGGCAGGCGCGGCTTTCGGGCAACCGTCCCGCCGCAACGGCTGGCGGACTCCTTTCCGGGCGGAAGAAGTTACCACCCCCGGGACGGGATCGTTGCCGCCAAATCCGACGCCACAATTTATCAGTATATCATTTTATCTACCTCTTATATAAGATATTTTTAGAGAAAATATACATCAAAAATTTTGAATAAATCACAGATAGATATAATTTTTTTTTTTCAATTTGGGAGGATTTTCCCTAGGGTTTCCGATACAGTTCAACATCAAAGCAGTCAGTACGTACCATTATACTATTTTATATTATATTTATGTAATAGATACTAAATATAACGTAACTGGGTCGAGTGGTTGAACACACTTTCATAATAATTTTTTTGTTTTTTGTTAGATACTTGTCCTAATATAAGTATAGTACCTACAGTATTAGTAATAAGTAGTTAATTTTGCTTATGGTACGACACGATACCATACCATACCGTCAAGACACAAAGTTACAACACTGATATATTTACGACTTTTAGACAGAATTAGGTATTTAATAATTATAATTATAGCGTAACATGCCGAAACATCGAACAATCAACATAGAGTAGGTGGTAATTCTTATTATACAATTTTTATTTATTTATTTTTTAATAACTAGACAGGTATTGATTAATTAAGTGAGTTAAAGGGTTGTTGGGGGTGATCTAAATATGCCAAACGTCGAAAAACACTTATTACAGGAGCGGGGGAAGGCGGGTTAAGGGAGGGACAGTAGTACGATCATAATATATATCTAAACGTGTGTCTATGTGTGTGTGTGTTATTAATTAGGGGTGGTTCTTTCTTTCTTTGTTTGTTTGTTTGTTTGTTTGTTGGTTTTGGTTCGTTAGTATAAAATACGGTTTGCGCTGCTTTGATGGAAAGAACGATTCATAACAAATCAACACGGTCGTATTGTTGCTCATCGGAATTCTCTCACATTTTTTTTTAACAATTAGGTAATTTTGTCGTATACATTTGTAATTTGTTTTTTTTGCATTCAAAGTACTTGTGCCGAAAATTTTCTCTAACAAGTACCCAATCAATATAAATTAATATCTACTTATACCAAGGGCAACCAACAGTCAGTCACCAAAAATGAAATAAAATAAGAAAAATAATTAGCGTACCTAATACTGACTGTTTCTAGTTTATTATGTAATTTGAAATATGTAGGTAGATACGATTTTTGAAATTAATTTAGTTATAAATTTTTGACGAATTCTTAACAGAAAATTAAAAGCTGGGAAGAGCTTTGGTGCTTTGTGCTTAAAGTCCTTTGAGAGCTTAGAAACTTATTTGTTATTAAGGTAATTTTACACATTCACGGTCACCTGGATTTTCCATAATAAAAAATCCAAAAATTAATTAATTTTCGTGATTCTGGTAGTATTAAAAATGTTCCAATTTACGCCGGATTTATTATATAAAAAAAAAAAAAAATAGTAGAAGTGTCTAAATTTAAGATTTCTGATACTTTTATTACTTTGGATGGTACAAAAAACGAATTGTCCTAAATAATATAATCCTTTAGAAAAAATTTTCTCGTAACCAAATTAATTTCTTATATATTTTTTTGTAATCTAAACGAAAAAACAAACAATTAAAAAAATAAAGTAAAAAAAAATCTAAAATATAAACTTTTAAGGCAACATTTTATATATATGTTAGTTATGGCTGTGGTTATGGTATGTAAAGGTTCCTTACCTACCCCTCTTACCCCAATCGACCTTATTAAGAAAAATGTTTTTTTCCTTAGAGTGTGGGCTAAACTCAACAACCCAATATTTTTGCTTATATTCCAGTGAAAAAACATTTTTCTAAAAATGTCAGTTGAAGAGGGGGAAATGGGGGGAATTTTTACACACGACTACCTAACCCACATATCACAAAGTGAATGGAACGTTAATTACAGAGATCATTTATGTAAACGTGATTCTTTTTAATGAAATTTATTTTAGATTGATATAAAAATCGAAAAATTGACTGCTTTCGATATTTTTATAAATTTTTGGTTTTTTTTTAGAAATTCACAGTTAAAGGTTGAAAAAATTTGCAAAAAGGTTGACTTTTCGATTTTTTATTATTCAAAAATGAGGTAATAGTGAAAGTATGTATATAATTACAGTAATTCAAGCACTTTAGTTCTTTTAAAGTGCTTTAATTATCAAAGCTTTTTGATTTACATAATTGAAGCCCTTTTGGTTTAATTCAGTTGTGGTGTGAACGAAACCGTTCTTTTCTCAAGTGTTTAGGGTTTTGAATTAAATCACTGTTCGATGCAAGTAGTAAATAGAAGTTGTTCTTCCAAGAACCAAACCAAAGCACCTTTAGGTTTACTTAGAAGCCATTTATGTAAATGATATACGTAGTACGGTTGCCCTTAGTACCACATATCGAAAAAAAGTACGATGTTTTGAGAAACTTACCGACGCAACGTGGGTGTTGTGAACGAAAAGAAGGGGAGAGAGAAGTTCGATCAACAGACAGAACGAAGAAGTCGCCGAGTCGATTTGGCGTGGAAAGTTCCGCAAACAGAACGCTTTTTTTTTTTTTTTTAATTCACTATTCTAACTGCAACAGAAACATTAGAAAGAATAATAATAATAATTAATAATAATAATAATAATAATAATCAACAAACACCGTCATCGACCTCTTGTGTATGACAACAACCATAAGTTTCCGTGTATTGGAAACGCTTCAACAATATAACCTAACCGCGAGGAATGTTTGATTCTCCATTCATTCCTCAGTATAAAAACCTTGCGCAAACGTTAACCTGATGTCAGTCTTGAGCCGCATCCGATTCTGAGGCACTTCCTGTTGCAGATTCTCCGCCGGTGCCGTTCCGATCGACGACGACGACGTCGTGTAACGCGTCACGGAAACGGACCAGCATCTCGGGCTTGAGGTTCTCCGGCTTCGTCAGTTCTTGTTTAAGAAAAATTCTCGCTGTCGGGATCGTTTTGCTACGTTCTTCCTGAGTTGTTGTTTGCCCGTTGTTCCGCAGTTGATCCGTCGTCGTCGTCGTCGTCGTCGTCGTCGCCGCTGTCATCGTCATTGTCGATTCGTTCGAATCGTTCGAGAGCTCTATCGTCGGTACGTCAGAATGGTCACCTCGTGGAGAACATTCACGATCACGATCGTTGTTGTTACGACCACCACCTGACGAATGTTCGTCGCTCAAATTAAGCGGACTCGCGTTGCTGATCTTACCAAAATTATCTTCCGTTGAGCTGTTTGTGTTTGATTCTGTCAAATTCGGTTTTGTTAATGGCGTCAATCTACTGTTACGACATAACTGTTCGAGTAACGCTTTGTTCGACATGTTTTCCGGTGCCAAGTTTTTCTCGTCTTTCGGTGACGTTTCGTCGTTTGACGGCACACCCGATTCCAAACTGGATCGTATTATGCCGTCAAGGAATGATCCGTTCGTTCCCGAACTATCGAGTAACGATTCTGCCATTTGCCTGGCACTTTTAGGCAAATTCGAAATCGAATTGATCGCTGCTGATGCCGGAACGTTACAGTTTTGAGTCTTGTTCGAGTCTTCTTGTAACTTTTGCATCATTTGCGTTGCAAAATATTGTTCGGGATTGGGCGGGAACGAAGAAGCTGAAGGACTACGACCGTAATCTATGGGAATGTGTGGAAAACTAGGGTGCGGCCAAAATGGGAAAGGTGGCGGTGTGTACCCTAGAGGGGTCATGGTGGGATCGAATATTGGCAGTTTTAAACCGTTCGGTGAGGTGGGAAATTTGGTGGCTTGTGGCGGTTTCATCACAGTTGTTTTCATTTTTTCGGCTGCATTTCGTAAATCGTTCTGTTTTAGAGAAGCGATCTTTTCGTCTACTGGATTCGGTTTCGGGTCCCTTTTCCTTGGCCTCATCAAATGTCTTTCTTTCACTTTATATTCTAATGTGGAATGTGGAACACCGTAGTAGCTGCCAGCTCGGTGAACGGACATTTCTCCTCTTTGTACCGCTCTGACCGCTTCTACCAGGCTATCCCTGTCATAGTTCCTGTATTTACCACGTTTCGGTCTCGTTCCTTTTCCTCCTCCTCCTCCTCCACCCGTAGTCGTCGTGGTCGTACAGGTTGTGTTTGATTGAGTTGGTTTAGGTGGAGGTGGCGGCTGTTGATAGGGTCGTACAATGTCTTGCTGTGTTTTCATAGCTTGTTGGATGTTGGTGGTCATCGGAGGAGTGAATCCGCCCCGTTTATAGTCGATGTCCATCATGTGAGGGATGCGCATCGGTTCGGGTGTTTGTTGAAACTTTTGGCATATAGTCCTCGCTACGACGTCTTTGACATCTTTTAGTGTCATCTCTCGTCCCGGTAGAATGGGTGGTGAAGCGGATTCTTTTATGATCGGTGGTGAAACGATAACAGTCGGTTCCGTTACTGCTAGATTTGTTGTTGCTGCTGTTGTTTTTAACACCTCCGTTCCATTTTTACTCGTGGTTGGTTTGTAGGACGGAATTTTAAGTATCACATTAGAAGGTGACTCGTCGGTTTCCATGTCCGATTCTGACCTGGACTTTTCGGAGCGCGCCAGGACCGAGTTCGAAGGACTCGGCCTGCTTATTTTTTCGCTCTCTCCGTTGTTCGTTTGGCTTCGTAGCAATTGCTCTTTGAAATGTTCTTCTACCATCATCCTCTTGAGGAATTCCGGTAGCAGTGGGTTTGGTGTTTCGCTTTCCGTGACGATTTTTTGACCGGGAAAAAGATTCCCGCTGGCCAGGATAAGATTTTGAATGTAGGGTCCCATCGCACTGTGCTCGAGACCGGTCAGAACGTCATGACCTTCTTTGTTTCTTTGCAACAAGTGTTTGAGAGCTTCTTGGTTGTCGAGGGTAGAAAATCGTAGGATGTCGGCCATCGAAAGGAGCGGAGCTTGGAGGGCTTTCTCGACCTCTTTCTCTTCCTCGGCCCCGGACAACTCTTTCTCGTCGTCCATGTTTTCCTCTTCGTCGATTTTCAGTGGCGTCGATGTGTTCAGATGGGACTCCCGTTCCCGTTCCATCGCCAGTTTGTAGACTTTGTTTCGGAGCGTCGAACGGGGTATCCCGTAAATCACTGCGGCTCGTCGAGTTCCCAACCTGCCCGACTGGATGTCCCTCAGCGCAGCTTGGAGCTCGTCTTCAGTGTACGTTCTTCTCCCTGCTATTGACATTCGAGGCTTCGCTCTAAAATCAGAACTAAAATTATAGTTGTATAAGATGTCGGTCGCAATATTATTTGTATCTACTTTGAATATGGTAAATAATATATTTTCTAGGTAGGTAGGTACACATCTTATGCGTGTAGGTACATTTGAGACGTGCGGTTTCGATTGAAACCTAGTTAGGATGAGGTTAAAGCAATCATGTATGTATTTATTATACGCGTACGCTATCTCCGGAGCATTTTTGGCCTTGTCCCACTTCGGCTTTTTAAACTCTATGGGAAACGAACGAACCGATATTGTTTCTGAGATGTCATTTTGTGCATATGTACTTATGTATTATATTATGTGTCTGTCTGTCCGCTTGACCGCAGATGCTGATTGCTTAATGTTTAATAATATTCTCACCGTTCGAGGCCGATCGCGCGATCCTCATTATTTTGTTAACCGGAATTTGTTAATTACCTTACCTATTTAACTATAAGTACAATTTACACAGGGCCGGAGTGGGGGCACCAACTTGAAAAAATTGACAAACGTTTCCCTTTAAGTAACACTTTTAAAAGTATTTTCAAGTGCAGTGTAGTGTTACTTAACACCTGCCCAAATAATGTTGAGTATTATTTAATTTATTTATAAAAAGACAGAGCCGTATTTAATACATGGCCACAAATAAAACGATATGGTTCACTTCCTCATAATGAGCAAATCCTCCCAGTTGCTTAAGGTTAAAACAACCCCCACATATCTTTATTTTTACCTCCCTTCTTTACGACTACTTCTGCTTCTAATATATTTTTACCAAATAAGTTGATATTGTTCGAATAATCTTGAGATTGTTTCTAATCGTGTGATTGCATTAAAAAAAAAATAATCGTTCGTTATCAGGGCCGGATTTAAGTTAAGAGCCTAATTTTAGAGTGGATAAATTTGGTGATTTAAAAAATATTATTAAAAAGATGTGAACATTCTCATGAATTTATCTATAGGTACAAAATTTAATTAAACAAAGATTTTTTACATTAAATATTTAAACAATATAAGTACTTCAATAAATAAATAAAATAACTAGGTAATCAAAATATTGAAATTTCATTACTACTCGCTTCCTTTACCAAATCGATTGGGGAGTATAGTACCTACGTAGGTAAATCTGAGTATATTTCAGATTGTAATTTTAGAAAGACTTAAAGTTTTTTATTGTACTTAAAGGAATCGACAAGTTATCGTCGGATGTTTCAGTATTTTTTTAATTTTTATTTGTTTTATTGATGGAAAAACACGAGCCGAAACGATAAAAGTTTCAGGCGTTAAGTTGTTTCTTTTGTCGTGGCTCCGCAAGGACAACAATTCGGAGATAAAAAAACGAACGAACGAATACATATACCTACATAAATATTACTGACCTCGCATTTCGTATTTGCGTGAAGGTAGGTTGTTATCGTAAATTGAACTGTAATTATTAGTGTGTACCGGTAAACAAACACCACAACACAACAAAAAAAAATTATTTATCGACACCAGATGATAATTTCTTCTTTTTAATAAAAAGTTAACGACTTAATATGAAATGATGTAAATTAAAGGGACAAATCTGGGGGGTCAAATTATCACTAAAATAATTTCTATGTATAAGTAAATTACAAAATTGAACTTGTAGATAAATAATTAAAAAAAAAAAATGTAAGGAAGACTTACGTTCTGGTGCGATTTCCGATAATAATGTGAAAATGCAAGAGACGCACGTTACGATGCAATAATCACTGGACAAATAAAGTTCGTACAGATATAAAAAATAAATAGATCGTATGCACTACATTTTAGAGTGATTGACCTCTAAAGCCTTTTTTGCTTTGAGATAGGGAGACTCTGTCGCCTATATGCACAACAAAGTCGATTTTATATCGACCATGCATTGCATGCAACGCATCAATGCATTCCTTTTGTTTACTTAGACGTTTTACTTACTTGCTGCTTGCTTCTTATCATTTATAAAAAAAGGCACGACCTTTTTTACCTATTACTTATTATTTATTAAGTTAAGACTATATTTTATGGTCAAAACAGGACAATAAATAGAATAGAACTACGTAGATTGGGTTACAAGAAAATCGAAAAATTTTACTTTTATCGTTACCTACCTACGTACCTACCAATAAATTCAGTAAAGTTGCAAAACTTTTGCGCTCAGGATAAGGGAGAACATTATTTTATTGCAAAAGAGGACGATATTTAGTTATCTCAACTACAAACTGCTTTAACTTTTAATTAAAAGCATCAAGACTTTTTAAGATTTCTCATTCTTATACATAATTATCTCTGGCAAATACAGTCGAACTTCGATAACTCGAATCACTTTATTACTCGAAATAACTTTGAATAATAATAGGTACATATAGTATATGTGATATTTTGCTAATTATGTTAAGTTGAAGTATTTGTGGTGTGATGTGAGAGATGTTGCAACTGCGAGTTGTTTGATACGATATAAGTGTCAAGTGTTTCCAGAATTATGAAAAAAATAAATTTACAATTAGATTAAGCTGTCCTAGTTTAGTAGATAATTAACGTTTTGACCGATAAAATTATTTGTTTCAAGAAAAATGCAGTCGCGTTAATGCATTTTTGCTTGTTTTTGTGCAGTCGTTCGTTCTCATATCATTGACCTCTTTATACTGACGGAGGAGCTCTCGTATTGATGTCAATATACTCAACTATTAATTTAGCAAACGATTATTTTTCCAAAAGGCTAGTTATATTAATTGTTTACTTTATCAATCGTTGTTTCCTGTAAATAAAGTACTTATTCATATAACCAACCGGTTTATACCTAATTACTTATTATTTTATTATTTATTGCCTTTAATGTTACTTTGATCCCAAAAACAAAGTATGTATGTATGTATGTATGTAGAAATTCCAGGAGTGTTTATAATAAAAAATTTCAAAAAATCTGTCCCAATTAAAATCTCGTCTTAGACAGAGACATCAAGTAAAATTTATTTTTCTTTTCAGGTCGTTCTATTATTATGAAGATGAAGAAGAAGAAGAGGGTGACAATGGACACCACGTAAGAAAATAGAAATCTACCTCGACTGAAAAGGTAGGCAATTAAATTTATTTAATTGTTGAGGAGTTCGTTTTAAAACTCACTCCATAGATATTACTTAAATATATAAAATTATAAAAGATTTAGTTTTATAATTTTATATACGTACATAATTAAGTTAGAATTGATTTTAACCCCCAGCACACCCCTCTCTTTTAACCAGAAGTTGTTGCAAATTATTGTTTTATATTTTTATGCAACTTTTATTTTATTGGTAGGTATCTGATGGACGATAGATGCCTCATATAGCCTATAAAATTAAAGATTGCATGTGTATGAAATAATCAACGACAGCACGAACCATATCAATCTTTTACTTACTTATTCGTCTTAATGAGTCATATTTATTTTTATTTAAACAAATAATTTAACTTTAATATGAAATTTCGTGTGCTTGCTGAATAATTTCGTTATTGTAGTTTATAGTTTAAAGTAAGATAAAATATTTATTTGCATGATCAGTTGCTTATCAATAGAATTTATTTAAATTATGTAGAATTTGAAATGAAACATATTTTGACTCCAAAGTCTTTGGTTGATTGATTAATTGATACAGTTTATAATCTTAAATTTTATAGGCTATACATACCTACGTTTCTTTTATTGTATTGTATCAGTGGTGTAGTAAGTGTTCATATCTTGGATTCTTAAACTTGAGCACTTAATAATTTTGAATTCAATATAAATATATTTATATATTTATGCACTTTACTGTGTACACCTATGTAAGGTACTTTTAATAATAATAATAATAATACTAACTGTGAGCTTGATAGTACGAATTGATATTTTCATTGCGTGTACGTAATTTTATATCTCTATAAAAAAACTATTGAATGCTTTACTGTAAGCTGTAAGTACAGATAGGTACATCATACACAAATACGTAGATACAGGCACAGGCACAGTGACTGTTCAATTTTGTTATTATCATTGCAAATAAGCGTTTGTTTTATATTAATTAATAAAAATAATTTAATTATCGGTAGGCATACCTAATGTGTTTTCCCAACAAATCAACAAACGTTATTGTTTTCGTTACTTTGCTGACAGGGAGTCAAAACGATTACAAATATGAAAACCATAATCTCCATTTTTATACATATACATACATATATATATACAGGGTTTTTCAAGTTGATGGGCTATTAGAAGTATATGAATTAGTAGAAGGAATTCAATTCTGAAACTTGGGCTCATTTGGTTATTGTTTATGCCGCTTCTTTTAAAAATATTTTCAAGTTCGATTTACATCCGGTTATACCGGAAGTCGACACCTAGGTACTTTGTTATTTTAAATGGAATGGTATATTTTTTACGCTCAATTCGAATAAAACGTGTAATTCTAAGGTAAGTTTGATAACCAACTTGTACCTACACCTCTGTGGCGATCGGTTTCTGAGTTAATTTAAATTATAGAAAAAAAATCGCTACCACAACTCAAATTATAAAAAATCATAACTTCCACAAAATACGACTTAGAGTGTTGAAATTTTTACTAGTAATAGCTGAATATTAGTGCTAACGCCTTGACAAAATTGAATTAAATAATTTATACAGGGCGTTCAAAATAAAATTCAAAAATTGAAAAACTTCAAACACGAATTACTTCGTTTTTTCGAATGGCACTTACTATTTTTTATTTTTTCAATCGATTCCTTTTTTTATCCTCTTTCGATCTATATGGATACTTCCTATTTTAAGTAATAATTCAAAATTATTCCAAAATTTTCAAATAAAATAGGAAATATCCATATAGATCGAAAGAGGATAAAAAAAGGAATCGATTGAAAAAATAAAAAATAGTAAGTGCCATTCGAAAAAACGAAGTAATTCGTGTTTGAAGTTTTTCAATTTTTGAATTTTATTTTGAACGCCCTGTATAAATTATTTAATTCAATTTTGTCAAGGCGTTAGCACTAATATTCAGCTATTACTAGTAAAAATTTCAACACTCTAAGTCGTATTTTGTGGAAGTTATGATTTTTTATAATTTGAGTTGTGGTAGCGATTTTTTTTTCTATAATTTAAATTAACTCAGAAACCGATCGCCACAGAGGTGTAGGTACAAGTTGGTTATCAAACTTACCTTAGAATTACACGTTTTATTCGAATTGAGCGTAAAAAATATACCATTCCATTTAAAATAACAAAGTACCTAGGTGTCGACTTCCGGTATAACCGGATGTAAATCGAACTTGAAAATATTTTTAAAAGAAGCGGCATAAACAATAACCAAATGAGCCCAAGTTTCAGAATTGAATTCCTTCTACTAATTCATATATGTACTTCTAATAGCCCATCAACTTAAAGAAACCCTGTATATGTATTTATATACTTAGGAGGAGGTCTGATAACGTAATAAAATTCAGGGTGTAGTAATAGTTTCAGACGTGATGGTATAGAGTGATGATTAAAACGACGTCAAGGGGGGAATATACTAGACAGTAGGTAGAGGTACGTATTAGAAACAGAAATTGGAATAAAGGAGGGTAGGGGGTAGAGGAAGCCTTAAACTATGTTTATTTGGTCAGGGTTCAAAATAAGACTGTGTGGGGGTTATTTAAATTGCTCACATTAGCGTCAGTATTTGTCGATAAATATTTAAAAATCGTTAAATTGAGGGGAAAGCAATGGCCGAAATCGTACTTCTCAAATGTAACGAGGGACGAAATTGTAGAGGTAGTAACTTATGTGCATACGGTAGGTAGTACGTAGGTACTTACTTGAATATCTGTTTGGTGTCGAGTGTCGGTAGCCTTACGTTGGGGGTTGTTACATTGTTATTTACAGGGCTGCTGGTGCTGTTGTTGTTGTTGTTGTTAGTTGTGGCGGTGTTCGCCCCCTTCGAACTGAGATCTAGCGGTTGTTCGGCGGACGTTTTCTCGGCCTCGATGTTCCGCTCCGTCTGGAAACTCCTGGCCATCGTTGCCAGGTACCAGTTACGCGGCATAGGCGGGTAAAAGGGTAGATGATGTGGGCTGGGCGCGGCGGGATTGTTACCCGACAGCGCCGCCACTGCCGAAGCTATAGCTGCCATGGAGGTTACGCTCTCTATCGTTGCCATGTTGCCCTGGCTATGGTGGTGGCTGTTCGGACCTGCACCCGGCGTCGTGGCCGGTGGTGTCAGGGTCGGAGGTGCTTCTGTATCGCTCTGACTGTAACTAGAATCTGAGTCCGACTGCCTGGGACTCTGAAACAACATTTCAAATTATTTTCAAAAAAATAATTAAATTCTACAGTACAAATCTAGAAAATCGTGATCGCATTAAGAAATATAAAAAATCATAACTATCACAAAAAATTATTTTTTGCTAGTTATAGTCGAGACATGTGGCTAACGTCACGCCAAAATTCAGCTTCATAGTTTGTACAGGGCGTTCGGAAAACAAATTCGAATTTTGGAAACTTTTTTTTTTCAAATATTATCACCTGCAAAATTTAATTTTGTAATTTGATTCCTATTTTTATTCTTTTTCGATCCATACAGACGTGTGTGTTGCTTTATTTGAACAATTTTTAATAGTTTTGAATTTTTACTTAAAATAGTTAACACTTTTGTCATTTACCTATTTTAAGTAAAAGTTCAAAATTATTTAAATTTTTTCTAATAAATCGATAAAAAACGTCTAAATGGATCGACATATAATAGAAGAAGGAATCGAATGTCAAAATAAAATATTGTAGATGCTAGTAGTAGGTATCTATTTGAAAAAATAAAACGAAGTTTCAAAATTTGGATTTTTTTTCTGAACGCCCTGTACACATGATGAAGCTGAATTTTGGCATGACGTTAGCCACATGTCTCGACCATAACTGGTAAAAATTTCAACAGTCTTAAGTCATTTTTTGTGAGCATTATGATTTTTTATAAATTGGGATGCGATCACAATATTTTTTTTATAAATTAAATTATCTCAAAAACTATTCAAGCTACTTTAAAATTTTCTTTTATACTTAATAACAAAGCTGGCATCTACTTCCGGTGTAACTCTATCCAACCGGAATTATTTTAGTTACGCAAAAAGATCATCCTAATATAATAGTATTTTGAGGGATTCTATTTTCTTGGGGCGTGTTAGTTAGGTATTTAAAATACATAGATACATAATTACATGATAAAAAGTAAAAAAATTTCATTAAATTCCTCGAGTTGATATCGTACCAGACCATATAACATGAGCAGCTAATTGGCTCGTTGAGTCAAATTTTATTGACCAATTAAGCGAAAATATTTCCAATATTTCAATTAATTAAATGTAAACAGAAATAATTTCCACGTGCAGATAAATAATTATACATATCTACCGTACCGTGGTAAATATATAAACTATGTATATTACTTATTTATTAAGTAAGTAATGATTTTCATGGGTCATATTTTACCTAGATATATAGATACGACAATAAAACAAAAATATTGTTTTAAATAGCGATTTTGTTGTGTGGCTGGCTATCTTCCGTTAAAAAAATAGGTAAATGTTGATTCATCAAAATATTTTGTCGTCGGTCTGTAATTACAAACTGTTTCTTAAAATTCGATGCAACTAACTAACTAACTAAGTAAGTAAGTAAGTAAGTAGGTGGTGTCGATGACGATGACGCGACATTGCAATCCGATAGATATAAAAATGGAAATAATAATTTTCTGGGAAAGGTGCTCGTGCTATGCTAGGTTGCAAAATTTTAGTGTGCCACAGATACTTATATTAAGTAAGTACATATTAGGTATATATACCATACGAAATAAATGTAGGGGTTTGTATTTTTCTATTACATTGCATTGCACATCGTTGAATTTTTCCGGGTAAGCTGTTGAAAATGTCGCCGTTTCTGTAAGCATCAAGGAAATGTGTATTATTGTTGTTTTATTGGGAATTAGAGTTGAACGGCACCGTGTGGCGCTATTGCGAAATTTTGCTCGAGTGTGTACAAATAACGTTTCAAAACAAGGACAAACTTTCTTAATAACTGACAGGATAGGGTGTGGTGTATGATGGACAATCAAACTTTATTTTAATTGATATTATAATTTTCATATTTAGCCCACCATTTAGATTTACCTACCTACCACCCTTACGAATTTGGTGGTGACAATTCTCAGTTACTTCAATTTCAGTCCCAAAAATTAGAAAAATAATTAATTGCCACTACAATTAATTTTTTTTTTGTTACATAAAATGAGTTTAAATAATATTGAATTGTTTTAGAAAAAGTTCAACGATTTTGTAAGGCCAATAGATAATAAAATAATAAAATTAATTTATGTATAGAATATTTTTAAATTGATTGTGTTATTTACCAAATAAATTTCGATTATTCAACATAACTATAGATACGATATAAGGTAACATTGTTTCAAAGTGTAAAAGTAAAAAAATTGGGATGAAATGAGTCATTTAAATTCTACAAATAAATTACGAATAATAATTATGATGTTATTTGCAGTATTTTTACTTTCGATTTTATTGATTGTCTCTTGAAGACTACACAGATTTTCTAATAACACAATTACACTAAAAATATTGATCTGGATTAATTACTTAGCACCCTGAATTTATATTTTTAAAAATACTTAAACTGTCTTGAATTATACTATGTATAAAATAAGCATTAGGTAATAGAAGAATTATTTCTGATTCATGTCCACTGAAATATTGTAAAATTATTGATCGTATAAAGCAACATTAAAATTTAATTAGCTCATCAAACAATTTCGTAGAAGCTTATTTTACATTAGGTATTAGATATTTATCATTAATGCTGATATAGTTAAATTTATTCACTGGATATCAATAAAATGTTGCAATTCCCATGGGAGGGAGAGCCCTGTCTTCCGAATATTTGACCGTAAATTTCGCTAACAAGCAATTTTCATCGGGAATGGCTTGTAAAAAAAACATCGAACATTTGAACTTTTATAGGAATCTATCAAATTATTATTGTTAGTGGTGTTTTAGAGCAAAATCTTTATTTTACGCTTACAATAATAATAATAATAATAATGGTACTTTTACCATATAACTGATAAGGAAAGAAAAGGGAGCTTTCAGGAGGGATGAGACAGACACTGGTAGTAAAAAGCAAAAATGGGATGATATTGGGTACTAAAATGACAGAATAAAGTAACGTCATGCACATGGGTACATTTACCAAATTATTACTTATATACTTTGTTACATTATATTATACCTACCTGTCTACCTGGTCGTACAAAATTTTAAACGTGATATTAAATAGATATAGCCTATAAAATTTAAGATTCTAAATTGTATCAATCAATCAATCAACGACTTTGGAGTCAGTAAAATAAGTTTCATTTCAGTTTCTGCAAAATTTAAATTCCATTCTTAAATAATAGTACGTAGATCAACAGCAACTCAATCATGAAAATAAATGCCTATTACAAATGTTGATAACTCGAACTCTCGATCTTCCATTACTCGAAAATTCCATTTTCTATTAATTTAAGTACCTATGTCTCATGGAACGTTCTGTAAAATTAGATTGATATGAGCCTCCAAAAGGTGTAAACAAATTGGGTTTTAATTTTATTTTTTCTTGAAGAATTTAGAAAAAGTATAAAAAGTAATTTTAGGATACGTTTTCTACTAACAAAGACACATATAAATATTTTTTTTAATCACTCCCTATTAATATAAAGAGTGAAATTAGCAACCCCTACTTTATTATTTTTTGAATTTTGTTAATTATAAATCATTAATTAATAATTATAAAAAAGTTCATGGAAAGTGGTTCACTGAAGAAACAATTAATACATACAAAACGAAAAAGTAAAGAAAAGAGTGTTCCAACTGTCGTGGATGATATCATACGTAAATGCAATCTTCAATTTTATGGAGTATACGTTGTTGATGTGTTTCCAAAAGTTATCATAGTTGCAACGACTAGGTATTAGTAAAATGTAATTTGATGTGATGTGATGGGATAGGATTATAAGCACAACACAAGTACAAATAGTAAAAGTAAGTAAACGTGACCTTATCTCTGCATTCCTTTAATGCATTTCTATGCAAATCGCTTAGATAAAGACGAAAGTTTCGGTACTAAAACATTCAGCGGGCTTACAACAACTGAATTTTATTCATGTATTGTCCTGGACTGCTGGTGGCTTGCTTGAATACCATCAACCAATAATACTATTATTGTATAAGTAGGTACCTACATATTTGTTTGATTTCATTTCAATGGGTATGCAAGTGGAATTTTACCAAATTTTATTATCTAATTTTATACCAAATAGGAATTAGGAACACTACTACAAGTAGTAATTCATTTAATACCAAACAAGGACCTAAATCAATCATATAGTCGCCTAAATTTAATCTTCATCTAAGATACATCGAGCTTCAAAAGTCAAACTTCCAAAATCGTTCACAATTAACCCACCTGGCCCTTTCTATTATATGATCTTTATTAAGGTGATTGATAGTAAAAGCTGTTTAAAAAAATTATTTAAAAGTGTTTTTTTTTAACACTTCTAAAGGACTTTTCTTAATCACTGCCCTCTATTATTACAAAGAGTATAATTACCTACCTATCTTTAACTGACAGTTTTTGCTGTCTTATTAAATAACACAAATTTTAAAATCTCCCTGTGGGCCGTGAGTATTATTTATTTTTTTATTGAAAAACGAGTAGTCCTACCAAAAAAATGAGTCATAAAATTTTCTAAGTGAATTAAGCTTTTGAGGGCACATTTTTTTATGAAGAAATTCGAATTCGTTAAAAAGTTCTAACAAAAAATATAATGGGTATTGCTATTTTCACTTTTTTTTAATAAGTAGTAGGAATTGTTTAAAAAAAATCATTTAAAAGTGTTTCTAATAAGTAATTGAAAATGTTTACAAAAATTAGTTTTTCTATAGGTAGATAGGGGTCCAAATTATTTGGTTTTAAATTAATGAATTTTGTGGTAAACCGTTGGGGATTGTTCGTACAAATAACGTTATTAAAGTAACTTTAGTATATATACTAAACTTGTGTTGTGTCATCAAATATAATTACATATTATCCAATTCGAAATGAAGATATTTAAACTTGGTGTCCAGAGTCGGATCGGATAGTAGAGATACAAATAATATAATAATAATGTAATGTAATGTATGTGATGGTTTGAATAAGGGTGTGTGTTACGTAAACGTGTACATTATTATTATTGTGTGTGTGTGTGTTAGGAGCAGCAGCGAACAGCACAGCTGCAGAAGTTCCAACATCAAAGTCCTATTAGCGGGTACAAGGACTGGAGCGGTAAATTACTTGGGAATTATCATTATTTATGTCATTACTGAGACACACGGCTTTGCTTACAATAATTAACGCAAATCTCAAAGACTACAACAAAGGAATAAGCAGCTTCCATGCACTTCTGATTAGTGCCACTTTCGGATTTTTCCTGTTATCCTTATCCTCCACCTCCTCTCCCGCTCCCACACTCACTCGGACCATTCAGCGGAAGTTCAAACGAAAACTGTTTTTAAATTTTCTCGCTCGCAATGCTCCGGTGAACATAACGTGTCTAAGAATATACATAGGTACATATTTAACTACCTACGTATTCACCGTGGCGACGTAGGTAATAACAGTTTAAGTAAAGTTTAAAAATTGAAAATTTCATTTAAAGGGAGAGGGGTAATTGAAAATCTCATCCAATGGGAAGCGAGTCAGTAAAATGTTACTCAAAGAGGGATGAGTTACTATATTTTCACTCAGAGGGAAGAGGGTCATTAAAATCTCACCCAAAGTGAGAGGGGTCACTAAAATCTCACTCAAAGCGAAGAGACTCAATAAAATATCACTGAAAGGGAGAGGAGTCACTAAAATGTCACTCAAAGGGAGAGAGGTAATTAGAAATCTCATTCAAAGGGAAGAGGATCATTAAAATCTCGTTCAAAGGGAGAGGAGTAATTGAAAATCTCATACAAAGGGAACATAGTCATTTAAACCTCACTCAAAGCAAGAGGGGTAATTAAAATCTCTCTCAAAGGGAAGAGGGTCGTTAAAATCCCACTCAAAGTGAGAGGGGTCACTAAAATCTCACTCAAAGCGAAGAGACTCAATAAAATATCACTGAAAGGGAGAGGAGTCACTAAAATGTCACTCAAAGGGAGAGAGGTAATTAGAAATCTCATTCAAAGGGAAGAGGATCATTAAAATCTCGCTCAAAGGGAGAGGAGTAATTGAAAATCTCATACAAAGGGAACATAGTCATTTAAACCTCACTCAAAGCAAGAGGGGTAATTAAAATCTCTCTCAAAGGGAAGAGGGTCGTTAAAATCCCACTCAAAGTGAGAGGGGTCACTAAAATCTCACTCAAAGCGAAGAGACTCAATAAAATATCACTGAAAGGGAGAGGAGTCACTAAAATGTCACTCAAAGGGAGAGAGGTAATTAGAAATCTCATTCAAAGGGAAGAGGATCATTAAAATCTCGTTCAAAGGGAGAGGAGTAATTGAAAATCTCATACAAAGGGAACATAGTCATTTAAACCTCACTCAAAGCAAGAGGGGTAATTAAAATCTCTCTCAAAGGGAAGAGGGTCGTTAAAATCCCACTCAAAGTGAGAGGGGTCACTAAAATCTCACTCAAAGCGAAGAGACTCAATAAAATATCACTGAAAGGGAGAGGAGTCACTAAAATGTCACTCAAAGGGAGAGAGGTAATTAGAAATCTCATTCAAAGGGAAGAGGATCATTAAAATCTCGTTCAAAGGGAGAGGAGTAATTGAAAATCTCATACAAAGGGAACATAGTCATTTAAACCTCACTCAAAGCAAGAGGGGTAATTAAAATCTCTCTCAAAGGGAAGAGGGTCGTTAAAATCCACTCAAAGTGAGAGGGGTCACTAAAATCTCACTCAAAGCGAAGAGGTCAATAAAATATCACTGAAAGGGAGATGGTGTACACTTAAAATCGTCATTCTAAAGGGAGAGAGGTAATTAAAATCTCATTCAAAGGAAGAGGTCATTAAAATCTCGTTCAAAGGGAGAGGAGATAAAATTATAAAAAATGTCATTAAATGTGAGGGAAAAGGGTCATTTAAACTCACTCAAATGGAAGAGGGGTCAATTAAAATCTCCTCAAAGCGGAAAGGAGGTCGTTAAAATCCTGATTTCAAAGTGAGAGGGGTCACTAAAATCTCACTCAAAGCGAAGAGACTCAATAAAATATCACTGCAAAGGGAGAGGAGTCATCTTAAAATTGTCACTCAAAAGGGAAGAAGGTAATTAAAATTCTCATCTCGAAAGGGAAGAGGATCATTAAAATCTCGTATCAAAGGGAGAGAGGTAATAAAATCTCATAAAGGGAAATAATTGAAAATCTCATTTAAAGGGAGAGGGGTAATTGAAAATCTCATTCAAAGGAAGAGGGTCGATTAAAATCTCACTCAAAGGGAGAGGGGTAATTTAAAATTTCATCCAAAAGGAAAAGAGTCATTAAAATCCACTGAAAGGAAGAGGAGTCACTTAAATCTCACTCAAAAGGAAGAGGGTCACTAAAATCTCACTCAAAGCGAAAGGGGTAATTGAAAATCTCATTTAAAGGGAGAGGGGTAATTGAAAATCTCATTCAAAGAGAAGAGGGTCACTAAAATCTCACTCAAAGGGAGAGGGGTAATTTAAAATTTCATCCAAAAGGAAAAGAGTCATTAAAATGCCACTGAAAGGAAGAGGAGTCACTTAAATCTCACTCAAAAGGAAGAGGGTCACTAAAATCTCACTCATAGGGAAGAGGGTCATTAAAATCTTACTCAAAGCGAAAGGGGTAATTGAAAATCTCATTTAAAGGGAGAGGGGTAATTGAAAATCTCATTCAAAGGGAAGAGATCCATTAAAATCACACTCAAAAGGAGAGGGGTAATTGAAATCTCATTCAAAGGGAACAGGATCATTTAAATTCTCATCTAAAGGAAGAGGGATCATTAAAATCTCCCTCAAGGGGAAGAGGGTCAATAAAATCATTAAAGGATTCATTGCCCCACAAAATTCGACTTATCGAAGTTGACGCCAAATATTATCAAGATATTCGATTCGAGTAATACTGATTTCAGAAACCTAATGAAATAATCAGAGAGATTATAAATCCCTAAATATAATCCTTATCACATCCCTACACATTTAGACATTGTTATAAACAAATAAGTCGTCCAGAAAAAAAAATTGGGTAAAATGTGTTGTCTCTGTTTGAAGTTCCACTTGCTTCCAAATAATAATCATCAGATGATGACGATCGCGTGAAAATGATCACGTACTTTTTCGTAAATTATAAAGTAAACATTTGCATTCCGTGGAAATGTCACGTTCCACTTTGTCATAATTTTTCAAATTTCGTGATTAATTTTTATTATTGATGCAGCAGCCAGCTTTCACTTAAATTTAATATCTGCACCGAATCGAATCATCTCCTCAACAAAACAAAGAAAATTAATTTTAAATTGTTTCATAAAAGAATCACCTACGTGTTTAATCGTCACTTAAATTGAATCGATGGCATTTGAATGATGATAAAAATTTATTATAAAATATTTTAGGAATAATAACTGAGCCATAAAATAGGGTTTTTGTCAATTATTATTATAGTGTCTAAGGGAACATCCATTAATTATGTGAAGTGCTTTTTTTATTTGGGTCATTCCCCAAAATTTTTAATTACCCCACTCCCTTCAAATGAGACTTTGAATCACCCTACTCCCCTTAAATGACATTTGCAATGATTCTTCTCCTTTTAAATAAGGTTTTCAATGATTCTCCCTCATTTAAATGAAAATTTCAACCCCTTTCTATCAAATTAGATTATCAATAGTTCCCTCCCTTTAAATGAAGTTCTTAAAAAGAGGATTATTTCCTTAAAATATGATATCCAATGACCCCTCTCACTTTAAATGAGATTTAGATGAATCCTTCCCCCCTTTAATGAGATTTTCAATGACCCTTCTCAATTTAAATGAAAATTTCAGTGATCTCCTTCCATTAAATGAGATTTTCAATGGTCTCCTTTATTTAAATGAATTTTGAAGTGATTCCCTTCCCTTTGAGTGATATTTTAATCACCCTTTCTCCTTTGAATGAAATTTTCAATGGTCTCCTTTATTTAAATGAGGTTTGAAGTGATACCCTTTTCTTTGAATGAGATTTTTAGTGACTATCTTTCTATTGAATGAGATTTTAATGACCATCCCCCTTTTGAATGAGATTTCCAATTTCCCCTTCCCTTTAAATGAAGTTTTCGTGACATTTTGCTGCTGTACTGTACTCCTCCCCTACCCAACTTGAACTGTCATAATTAAAGGACGTTCCCTGAACTAGTTAGATAGTTTAAAATGTCTTACCGGAGTCCCGTGGGTTATCGTATTTTCACTATCCAGTTTGCCGTCCACACAGAAGTAGCACTTGCTTTCCGGTGTCCAGTCTTTTAATCGTTCCTCCGCCTTTCTGTTGTTGATGATGTCTTCGTCGACTTTGTCTTTTGCACTCGCTAACACCACTTCTTCGTCTTTTCGTAGTTTTTCGTCCGACAATGGCGCGTAATCTTTCAATTTTTCGTCCCGTCCGTAGAGCTTGGTGAACGGCACCTCCCCTAAATCCTTTCGGTACTCCTGCTGGACGATGGCTGCTTTTGACTTCTCGACGTTGTTGTTTATCGGCTGCAAATAATTCCTGTACATCGACTCTTGATATACCTTCCATTTCCTTCGACCCATCAATTCTTCAGCGATTCTTTCCAATCCTGCAACAATAAAAAAACAAAACCTTTAGATGAATTAAGTATATCTAATCAATAATACGTAAATAAGATATTTTGGAAATAAAAATCAAACTAAGTATTCCTCTTGTTTCAAAACACTAAAAACAAAACGTGTCTATTTATTTATTGCTGATTAGGTACCTAGTGTCATATTTTCAACAACAGTAGTTGTCATATCTCTCTCTCTGCCTACCTAAGCCATCGGTTGTGGGAAACAATAATATGCCAGTGTCAGCAAGTGAAACCGAATTTAGGTGCTAAAATTACTTCGCGATATGTCACCACAGATACATACAGACATACATAATCAAATATAATATACAAAAGGGTCATATTCCCATTTGAAATTAAATACTTATTTGTGACAACTTAAAACAGAAAGCCCATCGAATCGATTTTATTTATTTATTATTTATCGATTAAAATATAGGCAAACTGAAATAAATTATTGGTATTATTGCAATAGCATTAAGTATGAGAACCAACTCTCGAGCTTCTATTATAAGTAAGGTCAGGTGGGGTAATTGTGAACGATTTTGGAAGTTTGACTTTTGAAGCTCGATGTACCTTAGATGAAGATTAAATTTAGGCGACTATTTTTGAATAATTTAGGTCCTTGTTTCGTTTTAAGTGAATTTCTGTTGTTAAATATGCTAAATTCGGTATTTTTTTTTGCAAAAAAACTTCAGTTTACAATTACCCCTTCACTAATTAACGCAGTCGAAAACTTAGGGGTTAATGTGAACAATCATTTTGTTTGTACTGGCTTTAAAATGGGTTTTAATGGGGCAAAAGTGAACAATTCGCTTTCAAATGTGAATTCCAATGAAAATTAATTTAAAAATGAACCGTGTTCACAATTTACCCAAAAATTATAATTTATTATAAAAGAAATATTTTCACTTTTTAAAGCATAAAATATTGCGACACTTTTCCTCTGCTGTTTAGCCCCCTTAAAGCATCCAACTGTCAAAAGTCAACACCACAGTCTACGTATAATTCCCTTTAGTTGAAATAATGAAGTCCTATTTCATCGAAATAAAGAGACTGTTTACAATTATCCCACTCAAATCGAATATCTTGGTAACTCGAAGATTATATTTGGCGCCAACTTAATTCGATAA
The DNA here is from genome assembly GCA_029378335.1 of Agrilus mali. NCBI lineage: Eukaryota > Metazoa > Arthropoda > Insecta > Coleoptera > Buprestidae > Agrilus > Agrilus mali. Next base: position 28,120,675 of record CM055658.1, on the reverse strand, counting down.
GTTCAATTATCTGATCCCCCTCGTTTAAATGAAATTTTCAATTACCCTACTCCCTCTAAATGATTCTTTAAATCACCCTACCCCCCTTAAATGAGATTTTCATTGACCCTTCAGTGAAATTTTATTGATCTTCTTCCCTTTCAGTGAGATTTTAATGACCCCCTATCTCTTTAAATGAGATTTTCAATTATCCCCATCACTTTGAATGAGACTTTTAATGGCCCTCTTCCCTTTGAGTGTGATTTGAATGACCCCTCTCCATTTAGATAAGATTTTAAATGGTTCCTTTCCCTTTGAATGAAATTTTCAATGACCCTCTTCCTTTTGAGTGTGATTTGAGTAACCCCTCTCCCTTTAAATGAAATTTTCAATTGTCCTCTTTCCTCTGAATGAGATTTGTAATGACCCCTTCCATTTAAGTGAGATTTTAATGACCCTTTCCCTTTAATGAGATTTTAATGACCCCCTTTCCTTTAATGAGATTTTCAATGACCCTCTTCACTTTGAGTGTGATTTGATAACCCCTATCCCTTTAATGAAATTTTCAATTGTTCTATCCCCCTCCTTTAATGAGATTTTAATGACCCTCTTCCTTAAATGAAATTTTAATGACCCTTTCCTTTAATGAGATTTTCATGACCCTTCACTTTGAAATTTTATTGATCCTCTTCCCTTTAGATGAGATTTTAATGACCCCCTTCCTTTAAATGAGATTTTAATGACCCCTTTCCTTTGAATGAGATTTTCAATGACCCTCTTCACTTTGAGTGTGATTTGAATAACCCCTGTCCCTTTAGATGAGATTTTAAATGACCCCCTTTCCCTTTAGATGAGATTTTAAATGCCCTTTCCTTTGAATGAAATTTTCAATGACCTTCTTCCTTTTGAGTGTGATTTGAGTAACCCCTCTCCCTTTAAATGAAATTTTCAATTGTCCTCTTTCCTCTGAATGAGATTTGTAATGACCCTCTTCCATTAAAGTGAGATTTTAATGACCCTGTTCCATTTCAATGAGATTTTCAATGACCCTCTTCACTTTGAGTGTGATTTGAATAACCCCTGTCCCTTTAGATGAGATTTTAAATGACCCCCTTTCCCTTTAGATGAGATTTTAAACGACCCCCTTTCCTTTTGAATGAAATTTTCAATGACCCTCTTCACTTTGAGTGTGATTTGAGTAACCCCTATCCCTTTAAATAAAATTTTCAATTGTCCTCTTTCCTCTGAATGAGATTTGTAATGACCCCCTTCCATTTAAGTGAGATTTCAATAACCCTGATCCCTTTAAATGAGATTTTCAATGATCTCCTTCCCTATGAATGATATTTCCAATTGATAACTCGAAGATAATATTTGACTCCAACTTCGATAGATAAGCCAAATTTTCTGGGGGAATCCCTTAATAATGTCTCTTTTTAATAGCAATATATTTAAAAAAAAAGCCCGTAAAAATTTAATAAGCTTTTTTGGATCACATGATGATTCAAGTTATTACCTAATTAAGGTTATAATGCGTTTCAATAAAAATAAAAATGTTTAAACTCACCCTGCATGAATTGTCACCTTCGTGTCACAAAAACTGACTGATTAATGATTTTATAATTGTAAGCTTTGGTAGGTAGCACAGTTATATCTATCACAAATTACCTATGTACATATATACATACATACATACATACGTATGTATCTAGGTACTACATAGACAGAGAGTCACTCAGTATCTGTTTATGTTATTGCTTCGGTAATTGTAACAATTGTTTATTTAAGCACCACCACTTTATTTTCATTTTACATTAATAATTAATTATTGTAGATATTATTATTTATTAGTTGGTGCAGGCCGGTTATCTCGAATCTTTAGAACAAAGAACGAATTCTTTTATTTGTTCGTTTTGTATCTTTTGTATAAAAAAAAAAATATATAAAGCTTGACGCGATGGCACTGGTATGTACCATGTACCATGTAGGTACCCGTGGCGGTCGATATCTGAATGTCAATGTATTCGTATCGAATCTTAAGAAATTATTCATCATGGAACTCTGACGAATATAATAATACTAATAAAATTAATAAATGTGACTCACAGGTGTTCATTATTATACATACGATACTTAATTATCGTAATTTTTTTGTTGATTGTTCTGGTGGATTTCGACAAGCGGTATGCACTATGCACATATTATACATACGTAGGTACATATCAGTTGTTATTAAAAGTCCGCTGATAAGGGTTGTTTTTGCTTTTGTCTGCATCTCTAGACATAACAGTCTTCGGCTTTGCTCTATGTTTATCTTTATCAGGCTCGTTCCCATACGCTTAACTCGCCCAAAGACATCCTTCAAAAAATAAATAAGCTCGAATCACCATGTGACGGAAATGAGCATTTGTATGTATGTATTTATTTCATGTTACAGATAATAGATCGATAGACAGACCACTTTCCACCTTTTTATTGATAAAATTTAATTTTTGGTCAAGAAACAAAAATTTTAAATGATATTTTTAGTTATCCCATCCTCTTTAAATACTTTTACTGATCCCCTTCCTTTAACTAAGACTTTCAATTACCCTACTCCGGTTAAATGAAACTTTCAGTCATCCTACCCCTTTAATAGATATTTTCATTAGTTTTCTTCTTTTAAATTTGATTTTCAATGACGTACATTTTTCGATTTAAATGAAATTTTAGTGATCCCCCTTCCTTTAAATGAAAATTTCAGTGATTCCCTTCCATTAAATAAGATTTTTAATGTTGCCCTCCCTTTAAATAAAGTTCTGAATAATCCCCTTCCCTTTAATTATAATATACAATAACCCCCTCCCTTTAAATAAGATTTTCAGTTACCCTACTCCCCTTTTAATGAGACTTTAAATCGCCCCCTTCCCCCTTAAATGCTTTTTTAATTATTTTCCTTCTTTTAAATGAGAGTTTTTAATGACCCTTTTCAATTTAAAAGAAAATTTAAGTGATCTTCGATTAAATGAGATTTTCAATAGTTGCCTCCCTGTGAATAATGTTCTGAACAATCCCCATCACTTTAAATGTAATATTCAATGACCCCTTTCCCTTTAAATGAGATTTCCAACGATCTTCTTCCTTTAAATGAGATATTAAATTACCCTACTTCCTTTAAATGAAAATTTTAGTGATTCCCTTCCATTAAATGAGATTTTTAATGTTGCCCTCCCTTTAAACAAAGTTCTAAATAATCCCCTTCCCTTTGAATATAATATACAATTACCCCCTCCACTTAAATTAGACTTTCAGTTACCCTACTCCCTTTAAATGAGACTTTAAATCACCCCCTTCCCCCTTAAATTATTTTTTAATGATTTTCCTTCTTTTAAATGAGATTTTCAACTACCCTTTTCAATTTAAATGAAAATTTAAGTGATCTTCGATTAAATGAGATTTTCAATAGTTGCCTCCCTTTAAATAATGTTCTGAACAATCCCCTTTCCTTTAAATGTAATATTCAATTACCCCTCTTCCTTTAAATGAGATTTCCAACGATCTTCTTCCTTTAAATGAGATATTTAATTACCCTACTTCCTTTAAATTAAAATTCCAGTGATTCCCTTCCATTAAATGAGATTTTTAATGTTTCCCTACCTTTAAATAAAGTTCTGAATAATCCCCTTCCCTTTAATTATAATATACAATTACCCCCTCCCTTTAAATAAGATTTTCAGTTACCCTACTCCCTTATAATGAGACTTTAAATCACCTCCTTCCCCCTTAAATGCTTTTTTTTAAATTTTTTTCCTTCTTTTAAATGAGATTTTCAACTACCCTTTTCAATTTAAATGAAAATTTAAGTGATCTTCGATTAAATGAGATTTTCAATAGTTGCCTCCCTGTGAATAATGTTCTGAACAATCCCCATCACTTTAAATGTAATATTCAATGACCCCTTTCCCTTTAAATGAGATTTCCAACGATCTTCTTCCTTTAAATGAGATATTAAATTACCCTACTTCCTTTAAATGAAAATTTTAGTGATTCCCTTCCATTAAATGAGATTTTTAATGTTTCCCTACCTTTAAATAAAGTTCTGAATAATCCCCTTCCCTTTAATTATAATATACAATTACCCCCTCCCTTTAAATAAGATTTTCAGTTACCCTACTCCCTTATAATGAGACTTTAAATCACCCCCTTCCCCCTTAAATGCTTTTTTAATTATTTTCCTTCTTTTAAATGAGAGTTTCAATGACCCTTTTCAATTTAAAAGAAAATTTAAGTGATCTTCGATTAAATGAGATTTTCAATAGTTGCCTCCCTTTGAATAATGTTCTGAACAATCCCCATCACTTTAAATATAATATTCAATGACCCATTTCCCTTTAAATGAGATTTCCAACGATCTTCTTCCTTTAAATGAGATATTAAATTACCCTACTTCCTTTAAATTAAAATTCCAGTGATTCCCTTCCATTAAATGAGATTTTTAATGTTTCCCTACCTTTAAATAAAGTTCTGAATAATCCCCTTCCCTTTAATTATAATATACAATTACCCCCTCCCTTTAAATAAGATTTTCAGTTACCCTACTCCCTTATAATGAGACTTTAAATCACCCCCTTCCCCCTTAAATGCTTTTTTAATTATTTTCCTTCTTTTAAATGAGAGTTTTTATTGACCCTTTTCAATTTAAAAGAAAATTTAAGTGATCTTCGATTAAATGAGATTTTCAATAGTTGCCTCCCTTTGAATAATGTTCTGAACAATCCCCATCACTTTAAATATAATATTCAATGACCCATTTCCCTTTAAATGAGATTTCCAACGATCTTCTTCCTTTAAATGAGATATTAAATTACCCTACTTCCTTTAAATGAAAATTTTAGTGATTCCCTTCCATTAAATGAGATTTTTAATGTTGCCCTCCCTTTAAACAAAGTTCTAAATAATCCCCTTCCCTTTGAATATAATATACAATTACCCCCTCCACTTAAATTAGACTTTCAGTTACCCTACTCCTTTAAATGAGACTTTAAATCACCCCCTTCCCCCTTAAATTATTTTTTAATGATTTTCCTTCTTTTAAATGAGATTCTCAACTACCCTTTTCAATTTAAATGAAAATTTAAGTGATCTTCGATTAAATGAGATTTTCATAGTTGCCTCCCTTTGAATAATGTTCTGAACAATCCCCCTTACTTTAAATGTAATATTCAATGACCCCTTTCCCTTTAAATGAGATTTCCAACGATCTTCTTCCTTTAAATGAGATATTAAATTACCCTACTTCCTTTAAATGAAAATTTTAGTGATTCCCTTCCATTAAATGAGATTTTTAATGTTGCCCTCCTTTAAAAAAGTTCTAAATAATCCCCTTCCCTTTGAATATAATAAAATTACCCCCTCCCTTAAATAGACTTTCAGTTACCCTACTCCTTTAAATGAGACTTTAAATCACCCCCTTCCCCCTTAAATTATTTTTTAATGATTTTCCTTCTTTTAAATGAGATTTTCAACTACCCTTTTCAATTTAAATGAAAATTTAAGTGATCTTCGATTAAATGAGATTTTCAATAGTTGCCTCCCTTTGAATAATGTTCTGAACAATCCCCATCACTTTAAATGTAATATTCAATGACCCCTTTCCCTTTAAATGAGATTTCCAACGATCTTCTTCCTTTAAATGAGATATTAAATTACCCTACTTCCTTTAAATGAAAATTTTAGTGATTCCCTTCCATTAAATGAGATTTTTAATGTTGCCCTCCCTTTAAACAAAGTTCTAAATAATCCCCTTCCCTTTAATTATAATATACAATTACCCCCTCCACTTAAATTAGACTTTCAGTTACCCTACTCCCTTTAAATGAGACTTTAAATCACCCCCTTCCCCCTTAAATGCTTTTTTAATTATTTTCCTTCTTTTAAATGAGAGTTTCAATGACCCTTTTCAATTTAAAAGAAAATTTAAGTGATCTTCGATTAAATGAGATTTTCAATAGTTGCCTCCCTTTGAATAATGTTCTGAACAATCCCCATCACTTTAAATATAATATTCAATGACCCATTTCCCTTTAAATGAGATTTCCAACGATCTTCTTCCTTTAAATGAGATATTAAATTACCCTACTTCCTTTAAATTAAAATTCCAGTGATTCCCTTCCATTAAATGAGATTTTTAATGTTTCCCTACCTTTAAATTAAATTTTTAGTTACCCTACTCCCCTTAAGTGAGACTCTTAATCACCCCCCCCCCCCTATTGCCTGAAGTTATTGAAAAAAGACGTTGAAATCGAACATTTTTAAGGGATAATAGTAAATAGTTAATGCTATTGCCAATCAATTTGGTTCGATGTATTAACGTTCGAGTTATCGAAGTCTGCTGTATTTAGTTCTCTTTCTTGTGCACAAAATTTGGGTTAGAATTCCCATTCAAACTTTCTCCCCAATTTTGCATAAATCTTGACGATCCAATAATAATTACATACATACATAGGTACATGTAGATATATAATGTTGTACATAAGTATGTATGTATGTGTTTATCTTGCAAGACTAATACCTAAGAGTCTGTTTGTTTGTTTGTTTGTTTGTTTGTTTGTTTGTTTGTTTGTTTGTTTGTTTGTTTGTTGGAAGCTGGCCGTTGTTCCCACGATGTTCGTTTAATGAATCAGAATAATTTATAAAACAGGTTGTTTGAACAAATTTAAGAGAAAGCGTCTTTCGTCTGATTTTCTAATATAATAGGTATTAGGTAGGTAGGTAGTTTTGGTAGTATGTACCTACCTACTCCAACCAAACGTTTTTGGACGTCACGTGGTGTTCGAGTCCATTACCAAACCCAACGCAGTATTATTAGGTTATTTAATACAAATGTAGGTACATACGTAAAAAAATGCTGATAATGCACCGGATTTGAGTTAATATTTGAAAAACCAAGTGATCCTCCTCAAATAATCACAAATACCTAATTAATCGAAAATTGTTAATATCTTTCTGTTACCTGTGTAGGTATATATGGTATACTACTATTAATATTTGTTTAGAATTGTTTAATATCGTCGTATCTAACATAGCATCGGTTGGTTGTTACAATGATGACATTTGCAAAATAATCAATAAATATACAGATATTATTAACTACGTACGTACGTACATATTGACGTGGCCATTAAAATTTATTTATAGCCATTTTCAATCCATTCAGTCGTTTAATTCATAACCAAGTGTACGAATTAAAATTACAATTAACGAATAAATTTTGAATCAAATCAAAATTATGATGGACCCATTCAAATGTCATCAGCTAATAAACAAATAAAATAAAATATTGTACAGGCTATAGAACCTATATATTAATTGCAAATGTTTTAATATCAGTTAATTACAATGTTTAATTAGGTATCTACCTATCAGAAAACGATATTAAAAAGGTAGTTAGTACCTACCTACGTAAAAAAAATATTGAAAGAAAACCGTGACGATAACCTTAGTAATAATTATATTTAAAATAAACTGGTTATCATTCAGACTTCTAATTATGTATTTAAAGTGAGGTGAACTTGTTTAATCTAGCATTTAACGATTCAATATAGCGGCGTATATATAAAAGGGGGGGGGCGGATATGGGGGATTACCCCCCTCCCCCAGCATGTTCAAATATTAGGTACAATTATTGCCAAAACGTTTCGGTTTTATTTTATTTACGTTGAAAAGTTACAAAACATTGCATGCAACAAATTTTCCTTTGTAACAATTATTATTTAATGCCGATAACAATGGAAAAAACAATTACAAAACATCGATCACGTAATTCGCCAATAAATTGGGATTGCAGCAGTTCTTGTTTGTACAAAAATGACATAAATAATTAATCGACAATAGAATAGGTAGGTCTTTCGGTAATAAATTATTGTTATTATTATAAAATATACCTAGGTAAATGTATTTATTTATGTATGTATGAGTAGGTATCTAATCTAATCGTTTAAGCACAAAGACCCAGTTAGGCAGTAAATCTAATCTTTCACAAGTCAACGGCTATTTAAGGCAACTTTAAGGATCTACGAATTTCATTGCTTGTTATTTAGTGTACGTGAAAGTTGTGAGACTTGTGGTAAACTTTCTAAAAAGAAATCGTTTACGAAGTCTGCCTAATGAACATAAAAAAATAACTAAGTAGATAGATATTCTACTGATCGCCATTTTTATTCCATCAAAATACCTAGGATCTCCAAAAATATTTAACAGTCGTAATTTGGCAACAAATAATTAATTTGTTGATCATTCATTGATATATGTAGGTATATAAAAATTGTAAATTTATCAAAAAATATCATTCGATAATAAATTATCAAAATCGTCGTGTCATTCTCAGAATTTTCAATGGTGAACACTTGAACAATTAATTTCGTCGTTATTGACAAGTGTATTATTGAATAACTGATTATGGCAAGAAAGTTTATTATTGTTTTTAAAAATTTCGTTATTTATCTAATAAATATCTCAATCAAATAAGTTTTGTCGGATAAGTCCTCATTGATCAATACTACATAAATTTAATGATAGATAAGCATTACTTTAAACACTAGTAGATAATCAATAACAGGGTAATATGGGGTTTAAGTAGCTACAGGTTCTATGTATGATATTATACAGGGTTTTTCAAGTTGATGGGCTATTAGAAGTATATTAATTAGTAGAGGAATTCAATTCTGAAACTTGGGCTCATTTGGTTATTGTTTATGCCGCTTCTTTTAAAAATATTTTCAAGTTCGATTTACATCCGGTTATACCGGAAGTCGATACCAACTTTCTTATTTTAAATGGAATGGTATATTTTTTACGCTCAATTCGAATAAAACGTGTAATTCTAAGGTAAGTTTGATAACCAACTTGTACCTACACCTCTGTGGCGATCGGTTTCTGAGTTAATTTAATTTATAGAAAAAAAAAATCGCTACCGCAACCGAAATTATAAAAAATCATAACTTCCACAAAATACGACTTAGAGTGTTGAAATTTTTACTAGTAATAGCTGAATATTAGTGCTGACGCCTTCAGAAAATTGAATTAAATAATTTATACAGGGCGTTCAAAATAAAATTCTAAAATTGAAAAATTTCAAACACGAATTACCTCGTTTTTTCAAATGGCACCTACTATTTTTTATTTTTTTAATCGATTCCTTTTTTTATCCTCTTTCGATCTATATGGATACTTCCTATTTTAAGTAATAATTCAAAATTTATCCAAAATTTTCATATAAAATAGGAAGTATCCATACAGATCGAAAGAGGATAAAAAAGGGAATCGATTAAAAAAATAAAAAATAGTAGGTGCCATTTGAAAAAACGAGGTAATTCGTGTTTGAAGTTTTTCAATTTTAGAATTTTATTTTGAACGCCCTGTATAAATTATTTAATTCAATTTTGTCAAGGCGTTAGCACTAATATTCAGCTATTACTAGTAAAAATTTCAACACTCTAAGTCGTATTTTGTGGAAGTTATGATTTTTTATAATTTCGGTTGCGGTATCGATTTTTTTTTTCTATAAATTAAATTAACTCAGAAACCGATCGTCACAGAGGTGTAGGTACAAGTTGGTTATCAAACTTACCTTAGAATTACACGTTTTATTCGAATTCAGCGTAAAAAATATACCATTCCATTTAAAATAACAAAGTACCTAGGTGTCGACTTCCGGTATAATCGGATGTAAATCGAACTTGAAAATATTTTTAAAAGAAGCGGCATAAACAATAACCAAATGAGCCCGAGTTTCAAAATTTAATTCCTTCTACTAATTCATATACTTCTATCTAAGTTCACCAATCTTACAAAATGAGCACCTACCTACAATAAAACTGAAACAATTAATTATATACTTCAATAAAAAAAATTTCAATTAATAGATATTATTAGGTATCTATGTATCTACTTATAAGCACAAAATCGAATTTTATAATAAAGTAGAGGCACAACAGACACGATAAATAAATAAACAAATAAATGCACATTATGTATGTACCTATAGATAATATTATTACATAAGTAATATATATTTATTAATTGTTAAGTGTAGGCGTTTTTAAGACAAATCGTTTTACTGTCACTGGTTGCGGCCAAGGTTTTCCATAAGCCTAGGTCACCCACGACCACTCGTTAATTACTTATGTTATTATTATGGCGACAGAATAAACAAAAAAATAGATTTGGACTTTCTTAATAAACTCGATAGAAGTATAGAATATAGACAATAGATAGATAGATAGTGCAGTGAGAGGTTTTCAATTTTTGATTAGTGCAATTTGCAAGGCCACAATATACCTAGGCACATTTTTATGTATCTATGTATTAGGTACCTAACTATCTAACTACTTATCTAGATATATATGTACTGGTTATGATTGATTTCAAAACCATTCCGGACACGTCAACATACATATTGTGTAGCAAGTACTGACCTAAGTAAAGTATATTTACATAGTACATATGTGAAATACCTATATAAATGTTTGAGTTTTAATGGTCAGCCTAAACACAGTCCCGGGACTTAAAAAAGGAAAGGTTTTAAAAGAAAAAAAAGAAAAATTCCTTAAAAGAAAAAAGTTTCGATTGTGGTACACGTGTTAGCAGCACTGTCGTCTTCTCTAATTACTTAGTATAGGTAGATACAGTCTGATTTTTTGAAGACTTTATTTCTAAATTTAAATTTTAATAACGCGGTTATTAATTTAATCGTTCTGATAATGTACCTAAAAGGTATATTTGGAAATTAATAAAGAATGTAGGTAGGAACCTACTCTCAAATTTTCATTAAATTCTCCCTGTGCCAGATCACTATTTAAAAAATTTTTTTTTTATCTTTTTTTCCCTTTAAAAGTTTCTTTTTTTAAAAAAAAAACCAAGCCAAAGAAACATTTTTAACCCCCCTTTGACATACGTAGGTATAAAAAATTATCAATTTAGACACTATAAATATCTTCATTTGTCTCGAATAATATTTTCAATTACTTAATTGGCTGTCTTTTTAATTTAAAAATGTAGCTAATATTAATTATCAATTATTTTGCAGCAAATTTTCTGATGGATTTATCGATTTTTTTTTAGATTAGGTACACTCCCCGTCAATCAATTAATCAATTATTTAATTTTCCTTAGACAAGGCAAACAGTAGGTATAGGTACCTACGTAGAGCAGTTAGTCAGTCCGATGGAATACCATCCATCGCCATCCCATTGGTGGGTAGGTACCTAAGATGTAAGTATGTTTGTACCTACATGCCATGGGTACATAACAATTTTCGTGCAAATGGCGACCTGACCGAGCGGTTGGTTGCGCAACGAAAATTTATTGTTTAAAATATTTTCGTGTAGGTTTGGTCTATACTAGGCAACGACAAGGCCACAAGCACACACGAATTATAATTTCGTAATAATAACATGGTGCTTGTACTATGCATGACGATGGCGATGGCGATGGAGATGGCGATGGCGCGGCCAACAACCAACAACTAACTATAAGTAATAATACAACCATATCTACTAATGTTAAGTTACTATGGTTTATAATGTATTTATGTAGTTAGATTGAGCAATTGAGTCGGAACGACATCGAGCTTCTTGATTAATGTAATGATGATTATTATTATGATGATGAATTTGCTCTACTGCTATATATATATATATATATATATATAGCTACCGAAGATTTGATCAGAGTTAAAAATGAATTCGTGCGGCCTTAAAAACTGCACCCAATCAATGACGAATACCATACCATACCCAGTGGCGTAACTATACCATCTGGTGCCTTATCAGTAAAAATCGTCAGGTTGTACTCCGTTTAATTTTAATAAACTTTATTTTCAGCGTACTCAATTACACGTTGTATGTTGTATATGTCTCTTAGGCGAGAGGGAATGATCTGTAGTCCCCACTTCACATTCATCCATAGAACATAATATCTCAATGCATTCATCATCTATTCGCTAGCTTTTCGGTGAAGGAACAACATCGTGAGGAAACCTGCATACATTTACAATGAAATAAAAATAACAATTTAATTTCAATAAGATATTTATTAAGAAAAATATTTTTTTCGAGCTTTCTGTTCCGCAAAAGTGTCTATAACATCACCAAAGTTTAAAGATCGGGCCATAGAATTTTCAATAGACAGAATAGCCAAATTACATAACCTGTCTTGTCTCATAGAGTTTCTTAAATAGGCTTTTATCAATTTTAGTTTTGAAAATGATCGTTCAGCACTAGCTGTAGTCACAGGAATTGTAAGAAATAACATTAATGCAGTGCATACTTCAGGAAAGCTGCAGGACATAAAATGATTTTTTATTATTAATAAATCAGCAAGGTCTTTAATACACGAAGATTTTTTTATTTCGTTTCTGAAAGTGGATCGAAAACTGAGAATTTCTCTCTGGCAAATGATTCAGAAATGTCTTTTTTATATATCTCAACAAATTCTAGAGCTTTTTTTAATAGATCAGTGTCATTTAAAACTTTTAAAGTGGAAAGCTGCAAAACACTGAAATTCATTCATTGGAAGGAAACGCGATTTCAGTTGGTTTATAATCATGTCTAATACTCGATAAAATATGTTCACTTTGAACAAACTTTCCGGATCTTTGAGACGCTCATCTTCGCATCAAAGCTCATCAAAATGGCGTTTTATCTTCCTCTGACGAGTTTTAGAAAATTCAGGGGTGATGGACCATTTTTCTGCTACACTATTTGCTTCCATTTTTAAATTTTCAAATTCATGTCGATACCTTTCCAATTCTTCTATACAAATTTTCAAACGTTTTAAGGCATTTGAAAGATCGGTGGCTTTAGACGGAAGTGCTTTAGAGGCTGCATCGATAGTAAGTAGGATCTTGCAATGGAAAACCAATACATAACATAATAAAATTGTAGTTTTCGATCTTCTTTTTGAGCGAAACAGCTTCATTTCTTTCATCTGATTCGCAATTTAACAGAATTATTTTCGTCGGCGCTTTTTGGACTTCAACAAACCGAACTTTTAAAGCAAAAACGGCATCATAACGTCCTGCGCATCTATAGTAGGGTTTAATGTTTTTAATGTTATTAACTTTAAATTGTATTATGGTCTTTAGTTGTCTCACTTTGGATTTTAAGCAGAACTTATAAAAAATATACTTTTCAAATAAAATAAAATACTCAGGTACAATGTAAAAAAATATTTTTTAGATCGCGGCCTCTTGGGTCGGGGGCCCGTGGCATTTTGCCAGCCCTGCCACTCTATTGTTACGCCACTGACCATACTATACCATACCATACCATGCATGCACATTTGTATTAAGTACATCAAAGATGTTTCTTAATGTGCGTCCGCGATCTCGTCTTCTATTTATCCAGCGAGATGAGATTTTTCCTAACATTAAATATGTAGATACCATACCACGCCAGTTGTAGGCAACCTTGGGTTCAATTTGCGTCTAGTTTATTTCCTATTTACAATTTATTACGATTTAAAATTTTCTTACTTTAACCTCTAAAATAAATTGTCGTTTGTCGAATTATTTTTATATGTAGATATGTCACTTAATAAAAATATTCGTGTCGCTTGAAGAAACGCTATAAAACCCCAACAATAAGATCAATATTTTTTACCTATTAGATATTAAATTATTATTTATCGCCAGTTAGAATCTTGTTTTGTAAGAATTTTCTTCCTGTTTGTGAAATATGGAATGCATGCATGCAAGCAGCCAGCTCATGTGTTAAAGATCTCATTCTATAAAACGTTACCTACATACGTTACCCAGCGTAAAAGATGGCAGTTCACTATTAAATTGATATTGGTTTACTGATATTTCAATAAGAAATATAAGAAATACAACATTTCCTGCGTCAGCTGCAGAAAATGTTGTTGTCATGCATGACGGGCTCGAGAAATTACGTTAAAAACTATTGTACCTAATACCACCACCTCTATAATGCATAGTGAGTACATAAGAATATTAGGTACAGTGCTAACTACATTAGGTATCTACTACACAAACATATTTCCACCTAAAATTGCTTTAAATGCAATATACTTTTATATATACAGGGTTTTTCAAGTTGATGGGCTATTAGAAGTATATGAATTAGTAGAAGGAATTCAATTCTGAAACTTGGGCTCATTTGGTTATTGTTTATGCCGCTTCTTTTAAAAATATTTTCAAGTTCGATTTACATCCGGTTATACCGGAAGTCGACACCTAGGTACTTTGTTATTTTAAATGGAATGGTATATTTTTTACGCTGAATTCGAATAAAACGTGTAATTCTAAGGTAAGTTTGATAACCAACTTGTACCTACACCTATGTGACGATCGGTTTCTGAGTTACGTAATTTAATTTATAGAAAAAAAATCGCTACCTACAGCAACTCAAATTATAAAAAATCATAACTTCCACAAAATACGACTTAGAGTGTTGAAATTTTTACTAGTAATAGCTGAATATTAGTGCTAACGCCTTGACAAAATTGAATTAAATAATTTATACAGGGCGTTCAAAATAAAATTCTAAAATTGAAAAACTTCAAACACGAATTACTTCGTTTTTTCGAATGGCCCCAACTATTTTTTATTTTTTCAATCGATTCCCTTTTTTATCCTCTTTCGATCTATATGGATACTTCCTATTTTAAGTGATAATTCAAAATTATTCCAAAATTTTCAAATAAAATAGGAAGTATCCATATAGATCGAAAGAGGATAAAAAAAGGAATCGATTGAAAAAATAAAAAATAGAAGGTGCCATTTGAAAAAACGAAGTAATTCGTGTTTGAATTTTTTCAATTTTAGAATTTTATTTTGAACGCCCTGTATAAATTATTTAATTCAATTTTGTCAAGGCGTTAGCACTAATATTCAGCTATTACTAGTAAAAATTTCAACACTCTAAGTCGTATTTTGTGGAAGTTATGATTTTTTATAATTTGGTTGCGGTAGCGATTTTTTTTTCTATAAATTAAATTAACTCAGAAACCGATCGTCACAGAGGTGTAGGTACAAGTTGGTTATCAAACTTACCTTAGAATTACACGTTTTATTCGAATTGAGCGTAAAAAATATACCATTCCATTTAAAATAAGAAAGTTGGTATCGACTTCCGGTATAACCGGATGTAAATCCAAGTTGAAAATATTTTTAAAATAAGCGGCATAAGCAATAACCAAATGAGCCCAAGTTTCAGAATTGAATTCCTTCTACTAATTAATATACTTCTAATAGCCCATCAACTTGAAAAACCCTGTATATTTATTAAATATCTAGAGTAGTTACGTACCTAATTGAAATCTCCAAAAAGTGAGACTTTATACTAATTAGAGAAGACGACAGTGCTGCTAACATGTGTACCACAATCGAACTATCTTTAGGAAATATTTTCAAGTACCTAATACTTTGAAAAAGAAATAAAAATTTGTAGACTTGTCCCATCGCCCAGACGTGACAACTGAATTGTTTTTTTCTTTGTTGAGGCACGCCTTGTATAGGTATTTGTGCGAATTTTACAAATAAATATTTATTAAGCTCTCGAAGCAATCATTAGATAGGTATTAAAAGTCCACGAATTTACGTAGATATTTCGACATGTAGGTATTATTGATAACGTTTAAAAAAGTATCTATGTGTATAGGTACATGTGTTACCTACTTAAAACAATTTAGAAAAAAAAATACCACACTAAAGTAGATATGTAGCTAAGTATAAGACAATAATTTATCTTGTTGTAAACGGAGGTACTTATAATCAATATACCTGAGCACTCAAAAATTCGATAACAGCTAATTAATAATAATAATTATTGTCAAAATGTTACCAATGAATGTTATAATTAATAATATACCTAATAGGCAGGTTGGTAGATATTAAAATAAAGTTATCATTATCGTTAATAAGATAACAATTTTTTATCCTTAGAGTTTAATTTAAAATAGGTACCTATCTATACCTAAGTATTTTATCTGGACTTTTTTTTTGAACGTTTAAACCAAAAAAACACTTGACAATTATTACCAGGAATTTTTCTACCTAAAACTTTAGCAACAACTGTTTTATTTTATATTATTAAATTAAATAAAAGTTTTATTGATTTAAACGTTCAAAAAAGTAATAAATAAGTTTTTTTAATTTTTAATAAAAAATAGTTTTTTTATTAAGTACCTTGTCGCCCATCGTACCCATACAGCATTATTAAGTAGGTAATTAATTTTGGAAGATATTTAAGTAGAACATAAAACGGTTAGCTGTATCTAACATTTTTGTTGTCTTTCAAATAACATTGTGAGTGCGGATGTGGCTCTTTAGTTTTTCCAAATGCCTCTCCTTTTCCAACTTCTTGAAGATTTGGGACGACAAGAACGCACAACTAGAGTCCGTAAAGTCCATCGAAAATGTCTCTGTGTGACAAAGCATGCGATTCACAAATTCACACTTTCAAAAACTTTTCTTCTACGTAACACTTGAAGAAGCACAGTTTAATAACGTTGAAGTTTATTATGCAATTCATAAGTAAATAGTAGTATCTATGCTATTATGTATTTAGATTTATTTTACCGAAAAGTAATTTTATTAGTACTAGTACTTGTAAAATCATCTTTTTTTGAAGAATCGTAAACACTTACTGTTTACAAAAAAACGAAAATCGAGAAATTCGATCTTCAACGGGCCCGTTTATCTCTAATTTTTAGAAATTGGAAAATCAATAGCTAACCGATAAGATAAACTGTGATAAGGGACAAGTTTGATTCATTTTGCTATCAATTTGTTGGTAGGTATTTCAAGTGCTTGGTACCTACTTTTTTCCCAATGATGGTAAAAGTGGCCTGTGACGTTGGTACCTTAAGGTAATAAATAATATATAAAAAAAAATTTTAGGGATTTTAAAAACCCAAAGATGTTATTAACAATTTAAATACCTATGTAACAGAAACTTTATCATTTCTCATGTTGTTGAGATTAAAACGATTGTCAGATATCCCTGGGGAAATAAGTGTATCTTGTTTTTGAAATTGTTCGTTAACCAAGAGGGTCATCAGCAGTGGGAATTTAACGAAGAATATCCTTACACTTAGGTACCTATACAATACAGTCGAACTTCGATAACTCGAATCACCATAGCAATAAATTCAAAAAAACAAAAATATCAACTTGAAGCACTTTCAAAAGAGTAAGTGAGCAATTACATCCGTTGAATTTTTTCCCATTAGGTAATTTTAATAATCTATAAGTACGCCCTTTACATGTGCCACCCTGAGACGCCACTGTCTTACTGAATATTTTTAATTTCGTATAGATACTTTTACGTTTACCTATTTAATATTAAAAAATATTAATCAATATACATTTAAGATAACATAATACTTGGGTAGGTATAGGTATTATTATCGGATAATAACAACAAAAATTCATTTACAGTTGTAGCTGTGGATTTATCAATAAATAATAATTGACAACTGCATACATAATAAGTAAAAAAAAATAAACAATAACAGCACCAGAAGAATTGCATATTAATAATAAAAAAACGTTATTAGATATAGCCTATAAAATTTAAGATGGTGTTGTATCAATCAATCATCGACTTTGGAGTCAAAATTAATTACACAATAGGTACTTACATACTTTTGGAGACTATCCTTTTCTTATTCATTCATTAAAACGAATAGATAATAAAGGACGAATTGCTCCAGTGTTCGTTGATTATTTCATGCACACATGCAATCTTAAATTTTATGGGCTATAGATATGTTTAGTTTGATTAAAATTATGTTGTTAATTAGCTACTACCTAATATGATGATGTGGGTCAAACATTTTTTTTAACAAGTACCTCCCTCCATATCTTATCATTTTTTTAATACTGAAACAACCCCCTAATACACATCTCTATGCCCTTTGCCTCCCTTAACTCCCACTTCTGCTTTTATCTATAGGTAGTTATCTAACGCTGATTATTATTTCATGGACATGCAATCTTAATTTTTTTAGGGTATCTACCTAGGTGTAGGTATGTTAAAGAATAATACGTATGGTAATACCTAATATTAAAGGTTAGCAGGTGTAAAATGCCCTTGTTTAATTTATGTGATTATTTATCCAAAATAACAAGCATTCGTGCATGAGAAGTCGTGACAGGAGCGGATAAACGGTGCTAATTGTAATTTACGACCTCTTATACCTACATATGTACGTATTATCATCGAAGGTAACACTTTAAAATATTACCTACTATAATTTATTTATTGATGATTTAAATAAAAATGAAAAACGTCACAGAAAATCGAAGGATTTGTATTTAAATTAAAATATTAGGTATATAGGTACATAAATAATTAATGAGACACTCCATATCAC
Source organism: Agrilus mali (assembly GCA_029378335.1). Classification (NCBI taxonomy): domain Eukaryota; kingdom Metazoa; phylum Arthropoda; class Insecta; order Coleoptera; family Buprestidae; genus Agrilus; species Agrilus mali. The sequence goes on along the minus strand of CM055658.1, from coordinate 28,102,318 downwards.
ATTATCACAGGTTCCTCTTAAATAATTTTACTTACATCGGGGATGATTGATTGACTCACTTTTTGTAAGAACTTTTCACTTGCATGAGTGTTAGGTACCTACTAAAATTCGCCCATTTGCTCATGGTAAAGCTCAATGAAAATTAATGATAGAAACGTGTGGAATCATTTTCTTTTTACATTAAATAACCGCATTAATAGGTACAATTACAAATTATGACAAAAAAATTGTTGGAAAATTGGTTTTTCCGTGACGTTATCAAAAAATCCAACAACTGTGGGTACGAAATTGCACATTTTTTATTACATAACTCAAACTGGTTTTCAATGCAAATTATTTAGTAGGTATCTATCTATCTATCTATAGGTAGGTAGGTACATAGGTACAAAAGATGATTACATTTTTTTATATTCCTGAATAATCCTGTAGGTACCTAATAGTACCTAACCTAATAAGTTTGACTCGACAACGAACTAATGAAACTTTTTTTTATTGTTACGGTTAAGCTGAATTTTTCTGAAAAAATATTTATTTTTTTATGTGCTTATTTAAGGTCTTAAGTACTCCTTTAATTCTGATAGTATCCTTAAATATGCTGAAAATTATACAACAAAAATCTATGATTTAATTTAGGTATTTCTCATCCCCTCTAAAGTCCTGTTTCTGCTTCAAATAAGTTTCCATGTAGATGTTCATGTTTTACAACATATCCTATCATTACCTATATTAACTCTTAGAATGATAAAATTTAATATTTTGTAAAGTATAATTCATCAACAATTATTTTATTGTCCTGTTGCTATTTACAGTGGGTCACTATCCATTTATACGTATTTACCTAAGTATAGGTACGTTACAATTGTGGCTATATAGATAAATAATTATGGATAATAACATAATTTTCATTACAAACACCGATTAAGTGCAGTTCAAGTTTTATTAATGCTCTTGACCCGCTTTCGTTATAAGGAAAATTAAAAAAAAAAGTGGTAAGAAAAAACGTTACCACCCAAGATAGTGTTAACCGTTTTGAATTAGCATACATAATAACCTTTCCGCGATTTAACAAGGTAAAATACCTATGTAGGTACCTACCGTATACGTCAATCACATTTGCCAACATTCGAATTTAATTAATTGATTAAATTGTGTGATATTAACAAATATCGTACCATAGTAGGTACCTATCTAATATCTGACTGACTATAGGTACTTATGTAGGTATTAGGTATTAGGATTACCATAGATTAGGCCTGTAAGTACCTATTTATAGATACATTCAAAAAATTTTTTACTGCTTATTTATAATTAACATACAGACATCAGTTAGGTAATATTTAGTAAAATAAATTTTCTAGAAAATAATTTGGACACTTATTACTTACCTATGTACCAATAGATAATAATAATAATTGATTAGGCATTGAGTTGATATTTGATAACAAACAAACTGTCAATGTTACCTCACTATTTATTACCTACCTACCTATAGGTCCTAGGTACTAATGTAATTTTGAAAATTATTATCCAAGAAAAAATAAAAAATAAAACTGATGTGGTATGGTGTAGGTACCAAATTACTTCAACATAGATATCTACTGTCGATAAAATAAAATAAAAATGTAGCGATCAGCAATTACAAATTAAATAAATTCTTAGATAAGATACTCAGGTAGGTACCTATATAAGTATGTAGATATATCAAAAATTTTAAAACTAAATATTGATAGATACAATTTTGTCATAAAAAAAACCCTTTTTTTATATCATCAGACTGGTGATTTCGATATTTCCGTTAAATTTTTTGACGTTTTCAAGATAATATCTACTGTAACTATTTTACTTTGTTATTAACTTATCTATGGTAAGACGAATTTGCGATAAATTAAATTTAATTTGAATCGTCAAGTGACATTGTTTTTATTTTAAAATGGTTTCCGACACAGACGGAGCTGACAATGAGTGTTGTTGTTTGTTATATTGCTTCTGGCAAAGTAAAAAAGAAAGAACGAGCGAACGAGAAAAGGAGACAGAAAGATATAAGTAGAGTAGTAGTTGCTTTGTGTCTCTATTATTATTGGTCGAATTAGAAAGCAAACATGGTCACAAATCAGAAAGATGAAGGTCAAGTAGCTCGAACACCGCTTATAATAAGATGAAGAAAGGAATGGAGACTCGTGGGAAGGATATCTATATATATATATATATATATTTGTATTTATCTACTGCATACAAAGGTTAAATTAACAATAGGTAGACAGTCTATAGTATAATAAACATTAATTACTTACTGGCAAACAAAAGCTAAAATTTAATCTCAATACCTATCGAAACTATTCGGCGGTTATTAGTCTACGTAATAAGAAATACAAAATTACGAACTATAGTCTGAGTAATCTAAAGTGGCACCGAAGTCAATAAAAGTGTCAAATAAATGAATATCAGGCTCAATAACAGCAATAATTATTATTAGACACTGTTCGGATGCACCTAAGTCATTCGATCAAATTTATGAGCTATAAAACTCTTGAATTTTTTATTGCTCAGTTTAAATGTCTTAGGGGATGGTGTCTCGTCATTCCACCAAGTAAACTATCAATCATATAATGATTTACTGCCTGACCTTTAAATGACAGAGAATAATGTCTCACTGAACTATAATTTATGAGTCTGATTGTGAATGTCATCGCTCCACCAAGTAGGCTATAAATCATATAAATGATTTATTGCCTGACTTGACATTTTAATGACTTAAAGTATATCTAATGCTACAATGTCTCATTATGGTTTTAAATGTCATACATTTGGACAAATAATTGAGCTGTAAATTTTATGATTTTTTTTATTGCCTGCACCGCCACTTTAAATGACTTAGAGGATAGTGTCTCACTGAAGTATAATTTATGAGTCTGAATGTCAGTCACTCCACCAAGTAGGTAAACTATAAATCACTTGAATGGTTTATTGCCTGAGTTGACATTTTAATAACTTAAAGTATAATGCTACAATGTCTTATTATGGTTTTAGATGTCATACCTACATTTGGACAAATTAATGAGTTGTTAATTTTATGATTTTTTTATTGCCTGCACCGCCACTTTAAACGACTTAGACAATAGTGTCTCACTGAAGTATAATTTATGAGTCTGAATGTCAGTCACTCCACCAAGTAGGTAAACTATAAATCACTTGAATGGTTTATTGCCTGAGTTGACATTTTAATGACTTAAAGTATAATGCTACAATGTCTCATTATGGTTTTAGATGTCATACCTACATTTGGACAAATTAATGAGTTGTTAATTTTATGATTTTTTTATTGCCTGCACCGCCACTTTAAACGACTTAGAGAATAGTGTCTCACTGAAGTATAATTTATGAGTCTGAATGTCAGTCACTCCACCAAGTAGGTAAACTATAAATCACTTGAATGGTTTATTGCCTGAGTTGACATTTTAATGACTTAAAGTATAATGCTACAATGTCTCATTATGGTTTTAGATGTCATACCTACATTTGGACAAATTAATGAGCTGTAAATTTTATGATATTTTTATTGCCTGCACCGCCACTTTCAATGAGAGAATAATGTCTCACTGAACTATAATTTATGAGTCTGAATGTCAGTCACTATAAACTATAAATCACTTGAATGGTTTATTGCCTGACTTGACACTTTAATGACTTAAAGTATATCTAATGCTACAATGTCTCATTATGGTTTTAAATGTCATACATTTGGACAAATAATTGAGCTGTAAATTTTATGATTTTTTTTATTGCCTGCACCGCCACTTTAAATGACTTAGAGGATAGTGTCTCACTGAAGTATAATTTATGAGTCTGAATGTCAGTCACTCCACCAAGTAGGTAAACTATAAATCACTTGAATGGTTTATTGCCTGAGTTGACATTTTAATGACTTAAAGTATAATGCTACAATGTCTCATTATGGTTTTAGATGTCATACCTACATTTGGACAAATTAATGAGTTGTTAATTTTATGATTTTTTTATTGCCTGCACCGCCACTTTCAATGAGAGAATAATGTCTCACTGAACTATAATTTATGAGTCTGAATGTCAGTCACTATAAACTATAAATCACTTGAATGGTTTATTGCCTGACTTGACACTTTAATGACTTAAAGTATATCTAATGCTACAATGTCTCATTATGGTTTTAAATGTCATACATTTGGACAAATAATTGAGCTGTAAATTTTATGATTTTTTTTATTGCCTGCACCGCCACTTTAAATGACTTAGAGGATAGTGTCTCACTGAAGTATAATTTATGAGTCTGAATGTCAGTCACTCCACCAAGTAGGTAAACTATAAATCACTTGAATGGTTTATTGCCTGAGTTGACATTTTAATGACTTAAAGTATAATGCTACAATGTCTCATTATGGTTTTAGATGTCATACCTACATTTGGACAAATTAATGAGTTGTTAATTTTATGATTTTTTTATTGCCTGCACCGCCACTTTAAACGACTTAGACAATAGTGTCTCACTGAAGTATAATTTATGAGTCTGAATGTCAGTCACTCCACCAAGTAGGTAAACTATAAATCACTTGAATGGTTTATTGCCTGAGTTGACATTTTAATGACTTAAAGTATAATGCTACAATGTCTCATTATGGTTTTAGATGTCATACCTACATTTGGACAAATTAATGAGTTGTTAATTTTATGATTTTTTTATTGCCTGCACCGCCACTTTAAACGACTTAGAGAATAGTGTCTCACTGAAGTATAATTTATGAGTCTGAATGTCAGTCACTCCACCAAGTAGGTAAACTATAAATCACTTGAATGGTTTATTGCCTGAGTTGACATTTTAATGACTTAAAGTATAATGCTACAATGTCTCATTATGGTTTTAGATGTCATACCTACATTTGGACAAATTAATGAGTTGTTAATTTTATGATTTTTTTATTGCCTGCACCGCCACTTTAAACGACTTAGACAATAGTGTCTCACTGAAGTATAATTTATGAGTCTGAATGTCAGTCACTCCACCAAGTAGGTAAACTATAAATCACTTGAATGGTTTATTGCCTGAGTTGACATTTTAATGACTTAAAGTATAATGCTACAATGTCTCATTATGGTTTTAGATGTCATACCTACATTTGGACAAATTAATGAGTTGTTAATTTTATGATTTTTTTATTGCCTGCACCGCCACTTTAAACGACTTAGACAATAGTGTCTCACTGAAGTATAATTTATGAGTCTGAATGTCAGTCACTCCACCAAGTAGGTAAACTATAAATCACTTGAATGGTTTATTGCCTGAGTTGACATTTTAATGACTTAAAGTATAATGCTACAATGTCTCATTATGGTTTTAGATGTCATACCTACATTTGGACAAATTAATGAGCTGTAAATTTTATGATATTTTTATTGCCTGCACCGCCACTTTCAATGAGAGAATAATGTCTCACTGAACTATAATTTATGAGTCTGAATGTCAGTCACTATAAACTATAAATCACTTGAATGGTTTATTGCCTGACTTGACACTTTAATGACTTAAAGTATATCTAATGCTACAATGTCTCATTATGGTTTTAAATGTCATACATTTGGACAAATAATTGAGCTGTAAATTTTATGATTTTTTTATTGCCTGCACCGCCACTTTAAATGACTTAGAGGATAGTGTCTCACTGAAGTATAATTTATGAGTCTGAATGTCAGTCACTCCACCAAGTAGGTAAACTATAAATCACTTGAATGGTTTATTGCCTGAGTTGACATTTTAATGACTTAAAGTATAATGCTACAATGTCTCATTATGGTTTTAGATGTCATACCTACATTTGGACAAATTAATGAGTTGTTAATTTTATGATTTTTTTATTGCCTGCACCGCCACTTTAAATGAGAGAATAATGTCTCACTGAACTATAATTTATGAGTCTGAATGTCAGTCACTATAAACTATAAATCACTTGAATGGTTTATTGCCTGACTTGACACTTTAATGACTTAAAGTATATCTAATGCTACAATGTCTCATTATGGTTTTAAATGTCATACATTTGGACAAATAATTGAGCTGTAAATTTTATGATTTTTTTTATTGCCTGCACCGCCACTTTAAATGACTTAGAGGATAGTGTCTCACTGAAGTATAATTTATGAGTCTGAATGTCAGTCACTCCACCAAGTAGGTAAACTATAAATCACTTGAATGGTTTATTGCCTGAGTTGACATTTTAATGACTTAAAGTATAATGCTACAATGTCTCATTATGGTTTTAGATGTCATACCTACATTTGGACAAATTAATGAGCTGTAAATTTTATGATATTTTTATTGCCTGCACCGCCACTTTCAATGAGAGAATAATGTCTCACTGAACTATAATTTATGAGTCTGATTGTGATTGTCATCACGCCACCAAGTAGGCTATAAATCATATAAATGATTTATTGCCTGACTTGACACTTTAATGACTTAAAGTATATCTAATGCTACAATGTCTCATTATGGTTTGAAATGTCATACATTTGGACAAATTAATGAGTTGTTAATTTTATGATTTTTTTATTGCCTGCACCGCCACTTTAAACGACTTAGAGAATAGTGTCTCACTGAAGTATAATTTATTAGTCTGAATGTCAGTCACTCCACTAAGTAGGTAAACTATAAATCACTTGAATGGTTTATTGCCTGACCTGACACTTTAATGACTTAAAGTATATCTAATGCTACAATGTCTCATTATGGTTTTAAATGTCATACATTTGGACAAATTAATGAGTTGTTAATTTTATGATTTTTTTATTGCCTGCACCGCCACTTTAAACGACTTAGAGAATAGTGTCTCACTGAAGTATAATTTATGAGTCTGAATGTCAGTCACTCCACCAAGTAGGTAAACTATAAATCACTTGAATGGTTTATTGCCTGACCTGACACTAATGACTTAAAGTATATCTAATGCTACAATGTCTCATTATGGTTTTAAATGTCATACATTTGGACAAATTAATGAGTTGTTAATTTTATGATTTTTTTATTGCCTGCACCGCCACTTTAAACGACTTAGAGAATAGTGTCTCACTGAAGTATAATTTATGAGTCTGAATGTCAGTCACTCCACCAAGTAGGTAAACTATAAATCACTTGAATGGTTTATTGCCTGAGTTGACATTTTAATGACTTAAAGTATAATGCTACAATGTCTCATTATGGTTTTAGATGTCATACCTACATTTGGACAAATTAATGAGCTGTAAATTTTATGATATTTTTATTGCCTGCACCGCCACTTTCAATGAGAGAATAATGTCTCACTGAACTATAATTTATGAGTCTGATTGTGATTGTCATCACGCCACCAAGTAGGCTATAAATCATATAAATGATTTATTGCCTGACTTGACACTTTAATGACTTAAAGTATATCTAATGCTACAATGTCTCATTATGGTTTGAAATGTCATACATTTGGACAAATTAATGAGTTGTTAATTTTATGATTTTTTTATTGCCTGCACCGCCACTTTAAACGACTTAGAGAATAGTGTCTCACTGAAGTATAATTTATTAGTCTGAATGTCAGTCACTCCACTAAGTAGGTAAACTATAAATCACTTGAATGGTTTATTGCCTGACCTGACACTTTAATGACTTAAAGTATAATGGTACAATGTCTCATTATGGTTTTAGATGTCATACCTACATTTGGACAAATTAATGAGCTGTAAATTTTATGATATTTTTATTGCCTGCACCGCCTCTTTCAATGAGAGAATAATGTCTCACTGAACTATAATTTATGAGTCTGATTGTGATTGTCATCACGCCACCAAGTAGGCTATAAATCATATAAATGATTTATTGCCTGACTTGACACTTTAATGACTTAAAGTATATCTAATGCTACAATGTCTCATTATGGTTTGAAATGTCATACATTTGGACAAATTAATGAGTTGTTAATTTTATGATTTTTTTATTGCCTGCACCGCCACTTTAAACGACTTAGAGAATAGTGTCTCACTGAAGTATAATTTATTAGTCTGAATGTCAGTCACTCCACCAAGTAGGTAAACTATAAATCACTTGAATGGTTTATTGCCTGACCTGACAGTTTAATGACTTAAAGTATAATGGTACAATGTCTCATTATGGTTTTAGATGTCATACCTACATTTGGACAAATTAATGAGCTGTAAATTTTATGATATTTTTATTGCCTGCACCGCCTCTTTCAATGAGAGAATAATGTCTCACTGAACTATAATTTATGAGTCTGATTGTGATTGTCATCACGCCACCAAGTAGGCTATAAATCATATAAATGATTTATTGCCTGACTTGACACTTTAATGACTTAAAGTATATCTAATGCTACAATGTCTCATTATGGTTTGAAATGTCATACATTTGGACAAATTAATGAGTTGTTAATTTTATGATTTTTTTATTGCCTGCACCGCCACTTTAAACGACTTAGAGAATAGTGTCTCACTGAAGTATAATTTATTAGTCTGAATGTCAGTCACTCCACCAAGTAGGTAAACTATAAATCACTTGAATGGTTTATTGCCTGACCTGACAGTTTAATGACTTAAAGTATAATGGTACAATGTCTCATTATGGTTTTAGATGTCATACCTACATTTGGACAAATTAATGAGCTGTAAATTTTATGATATTTTTATTGCCTGCACCGCCTCTTTCAATGAGAGAATAATGTCTCACTGAACTATAATTTATGAGTCTGATTGTGAATGTCATCACTCCACCAAGTAGGCTATAAATCATATAAATGATTTATTGCCTGACTTGACACTTTAATGACTTAAAGTATATCTAATGCTACAATGTCTCATTATGGTTTTAAATGTCATACATTTGGACAAATTAATGAGTTGTTAATTTTATGATTTTTTTATTGCCTGCACCGCCACTTTAAATGACTTAGAGGATAGTGTCTCACTGAAGTATAATTTATGAGTCTGAATGTCAGTCACTATAAACTATAAATCACTTGAATGGTTTATTGCCTGACTTGACACTTTAATGACTTAAAGTATATCTAATGCTACAATGTCTCATTATGGTTTGAAATGTCATACATTTGGACAAATTAATGAGTTGTTAATTTTATGATTTTTTTATTGCCTGCACCGCCACTTTAAACGACTTAGAGAATAGTGTCTCACTGAAGTATAATTTATGAGTCTGAATGTCAGTCACTATAAACTATAAATCACTTGAATGGTTTATTGCCTGAGTTGACACTTTAATGACTTAAAGTATATCTAATGCTACAATGTCTCATTATGGTTTTAAATGTCATACATTTGGACAAATTAATGAGCTGTAAATCTCATGAATTTTTTATTGATTGGATTGTCACTTTAAATGACTTAAGGTATAGTGTTCCAGTATTCTTTTTCTTAGTCTAGATATCAGTCATTCCACTACGTAGGCTATAAATTATTACATTAATAGTTTACTGCCTGACCTGCCACTTTAAATGACTTACAAGTACAGTGCCACACTATTATTTTTATGGGTCTGGACGTCAGTCATTTGGCCAAATTAGTAAGTCATAAATCTCTTGAACATTTTATTGCCTGACTCACCACTTTAAATGACTTAGAGTGTAGTGCAATGGTGGACGACACAGAAGTGTCTAAGCATTAAGTAGATAAAGTTATTAATGTAGGTGGGTAAATATGTACCTACATTAACAAAAAATAGTTTATCTATGAGGAAATTGTTTTTTCTCTAAAACCGAACCTTTCCGTTATTATTCGGGTACTTCCATTAATTTATCGCTCGACTTTTTATCTTATCTCGTATTGTAATGCTGTGCACTTCAAATATTCACACATTTAAGTACTTAAATGTGATGTCTGCGGCGTATTTGTATAGGTACACGTCTGTAGGTATGGTACAGGTACTCAATTTATTTCCCAAATTTAAAGCAGTTTTATTACGTCATGGTTCTCCAGAACGTGATTACCTATGTATCTATAGTATTTTAGTTGTTTCCAAGAAGTACCTAACTATCTGTAGATAGGTACAGCTGCCACTTTAGAATAAATATTTTCAACAATTGCTGCGATTAACATACGTAGGTACTCACTTTATCTGATCTGATGATTTAAACGTAGATGTAGATAGCTATTAGGTACTTAATTTTTTGGCTTCGGTGACATTGCACAAATAAAGCAATTGATAAAAATTAGTTACAGAAACTTACCTAGTACTGTGTATCTCAATAAATTAAATTATTTTATTTTTTTTGTTACAGGTAAGCCATAAATTATTTTCGACTGATTTTATTGACTTCAACATCTCAAAGGTAAAATTTTTTATCTCAGTAGAGTTTTGTTAAAAGGGGGAAGGGCAGCTCTTATGTCAGCCAGCGTTTCTATTTATTTCAATGGTAATTTGGGCGCCAAATGTTTTCTGAGTAGGTAGCAGATTTAAAATACATAGATATGGAGATGAAACAAAGAGTGTAATAAAAAAATGTTAAAGGTAGGTTAGTAATGTTGTGTAGTCAAATGAGAGTTAATAAACAGTATTCCGTCCGTCCGTATGCATAATAAAGGACGATCCGTTCGAGTTGCAAAAGTGCATCGAAAGCTGGCGAATTAACATCTCCAGTGACATCGCTTATTTATCAAATGCATCTCGAATGAGTATCGGCGTTCATTTTAATTTTCAATTTCCAAACCGTCGGCCAGACGGTATAAAATTTACCTCAAAAGTAAACAAAAAGCCATTTTCATACATGAATATTGATGCAATTTACTTATAGATATATACTACGAGTATACCTACCTACTCTGTTATATAAAGTTCCTTCACGTAGATATAATGTAACAAGCGGAAAAGGGACAAAAAAGGAACACTGCTGATGGTGACAATAAAAATGCAAAAAATTAAATATCAATGTCTATTTAAATTCATAGGACTTAGAGCAAGTGGGCAGTTGCACTCTTTGAATTTTTATCTACCTATAGGTAGTAGGTACTTAAAGTAATTTACCTGTACACCGGTTTTTTAATTAAGTTGTTGGTTTTGACGTCAAATTTATTAAACAAATACTAAAAAATTAAACAATTAAAGCGGTACGTACTTTTTATAGTTTAGGTATAACTTTTTCACAAAATCGTAATTAACCTACCTACATACTTATTAAAAACAAACTTTTAAGAAAATATCGAAAAAAGTCAATTTTTTGATTTTCATATTAACCTAAAATAGACTTCATTAAAAAGAATCACGTTTACACAAATGATTTCCCCTCCCCTCAATTGACATTTTCAAAAAAATGTTTTTTTTTCACAGGAATATAAGAAACTAGAGGGTTTAGCCCACACTCTAGGAAAAAAAACATTTTTCTTAATAAAGTCGATTGGGGAGAGAGGGAGAAAGGGGGGAAGGAGCCTTTACATACCATTACCACAGCCATAACTAACATACCCATCACAAAGTGAATGAAACGTTAATTTGATAAAAATGTTGCCTTAACAGTTTATATTTTCGATTTTTATTGGGTAGGTACTTATAAAGTATTATTCAAGGAAACAGATTGTTTCTCATTGATTTTATTTTAAGCTGTAAAATCTCAAAAAAATCAACTTTTTCCGTTTTTTATTTTTTTTAATTGTTTGTTTTTTCGTCTAGAATACAAAAAAATAAATGAGAAGTTAATTTGGTAACGAGAAAATTTTTTCTAAAGGATTATTTAGAACAATTCGTTTTTTGTACCATCCAAAGCCATAAAAGTATCAGAAATCTTAAATTTAGACACTTCTACTATTTTTTTTTTGTTTTTATAATAAATCCGGCGTAAATTGGAAGATTTTTAATACCAGAATCACGAAAATTAATTAATTTTTGGATTTTTTATTATTGAAAATCCAGGTGACCGTGAATGTGTAAAATTACCCAAATAACAAATAAGTTTCTAAGCTCTCAAAGGACTTTAAGCACAAAGCACCAAAGCTCTTCCCAGCTTTTAATTTTCTGTTAAGAATTCGTCAAAAATTAATAACTAAATTAATTTCAAAAATCGTATCTACCTACATATTTCAAATTACATAATAAACTAGAAACAGTCAGTATTAGGTACGCTAATTATTTTGGTTGCCCTTGGTATAAGTAGATATTAATTTATATTGATTGGGTACTTGTTAGAGAAAGTTTTCGGCATTTTTTGAATACAAAAAAAAATTACAATTGTATCTAAGTATATTGGGAATTATATATAGATAAGTATTAGATATTTACTGGTTGTTCCATTTTTTAGAATTATCAAAAAAAAAAAAAATCTTTTGAAGTATAACTTCCTGCGATGTTATGCATGATAGCGAATCTTTTATTATTACCTACAGACTGGTACGAATAATGCAAAACATCAAAAAGAATTGTCTAGACTATCAAGTCTAGAGTCTAGACGAATCCAAATATCATTTCGAGCGTAATGAACCACTTATAATAGGTATAGGTATCTCGATATTTTTTGGCCATAAAATAAGCAATAGGTAGGTGCAATTTTCTTTATTCTCATTTTCTCTACTTATATGTATACCTATAGGTAGTTTTGGATACTTTTTTCTTTTTATGACGTAAATATTTGTCGCTTTTTTAGCCACACTTTGCAAACCATGTACGTACCTATGTACATAGATATGTTTAGGTACCTTACCCTTAAGGGGTTGTGGTTTGTTGGTTATTAAAACAAAATCTCCTATTGATTTATTGACATCAGAAAAAATAATAAATACTTAACGACGAATAACGCAGAGGAATAGAGGTACCTAGGTACCTACCTAGTTTCACACAGTTTTTCCCTCCCCCTGCTTTTTGTTTAAGGATGCCACAAAGTAGGTACCTAATGAATGTTAATGTGGTGCAATAGTGGAAATAAATAAAATGTAGTATGTACCCACCACCCGACGACGAACGTGCCGTCTAAAAATAACGCGGCAGCATTGATTTGTTTTCTGTGAAAATGCTTTAGATATTGTCGGATTTATTTGCACGTCGTTTCCAACCCCAACAGAAAATCAAAAATAAATGTTTTAAATTAATAGATAATTTATTAGGTATTTATTTATTGTTGTTTGTTTTTAACAGTCAACAGGGATGATATATGAATTGAAATTAATTATATATCTATCTAAGTAGATACGTATCTATTATATTTTGAAGGCTATAAAAAATATTTATTTATGGTATGTTTAAAATTAAATAGAAACGTTGCACAAATTAATAAAATTGTGCACGAAAATAGTCAGTGATAGTATGAATGCACTCTACGTGTTTTTAGGATATTTTGGAGGAGTCAAAAAATATTTATTTAAATAAAAATTAAAATTTGCATAAAAAAAGTAAAAGAGCCAAAATAAAGATGTGAGTGAGGAGATTACGTTTGAGTAAACAGAAATAAAATAAATTGTGTACGAAATGAAATGCCCGGTTTATAATTAAACATTAAACTGATGATAACAGAATTGTTTTCTACGAACTAAAAAAATATCAAAACGGTGGTATTTTTGTTTAATAAATAATGACACAAATCTGTTGTTAGGTATTGTGCATATTCACAAATTAACGAAATAGTATCTACTTTAAAAGGGCCCCAATATGGGTAGGTAATAAGTGTCTCAAAATTAACTACTTACTTTTTAATTAGCTAGGTTAGCTAGCTAACAAATTTTGTGTGGCACTATATGGTAAATTAAATCAAAGTAATAAAAGTATACTTACTTATTATAATACTTATCTATAAATATAAAACAAAAGAGTTACTTAAACAATAAATAAATGAAATAAATAATTGAAACTGACCAGAGTTAATAGTAACAAAATCCTCGTGCACATATTTCATCACAGAAGAATGATTTTCAGAGCGCGTCGCGGCGACCGACGTCGTCGTCGTCGTCGAGAGGCGTCGAACGGGGGTTGAGTGGTCTAGCGTCGCCTCGCCGTTTCGTTAAAACAAACAACAATGTCAACAATACACGTGTAAAAAATAACGATCACTGTACTGTACAAAACGCGCAAAATTTTTTATTTTCTCTATCGTTCCGATAAACAAATTGGCAATAGTGAGTGAGCTAGTAAACTAAGTATCTATGTAGTTATATCTATATTAGTATAAGTATCTATGTATGTAAGGCACGTAAACCTATATTCGCGCGCGCGTGTGTGTGTGTGTTAGTGTGCCCTTTTGGCACGGTTTTGTCAGGACGAAGGGCCGAACAGCGCGACTATATGCCAACGACTACAAACAGTAGGGCAGGTCAGTAATAACTGCATTTGCGCGTCGTCGAATGCCGGTCGTTGTCACTATGGTGCGGCACATTCTTCACGCGATCGTTGCACAATCGCGGCACAGACGAACTTCTTCCATACACACACACACACACAATGTATTGTACGTATGTGCACACAACATAATATCTACACTCGCTCCTATTATAATTATTATCATCTCTCTGCCACCCAATGAACGGACACACGGCCAGCGTCGTCATCGCACGTTTGTTTCTTGTTCAACTATGGAATATTATTTATTATAGGTACCTACATAAGACGAACATAGAGCATAAGTACATAAGAGCGTTCGCATGTTTGAGAAAAGTCTCTCAATCGGGAGACTGTAAATATCTACTACTACTACTACTACTACATAATATAGATATGGTATAACATTAATTGCTGCATAAGTATCTATTTAAATGTCTATTACATATGTAGGCACTTATATACCTACCAATACACAAACAGATAATGTACGAGTTCTCCCAATCGTCAGTTAGTTAGTTAGTTAGTTAGGAAGGAGGTCTTTAACTAAATGCTGAGAAACTGATCAGAAGTCTCTATAGGGAACACAGGAATTCTAAATAATCATAAACTTTTTGAGGTAACGTAGAGAATTTAAAATATCCTAATACTCGTAGTATGACCGGGATAAGTCGGTAATTATATCAATAGAATTCCAGCTACTGAGGTTATAGGGTATGTCAGGAATTTTAGAATATAATTTTAGTATCATCAGAAAAAGTCTATCGGATCCTGGATCAGGTGAACTAAAGATTTAGGGACCTTATTAGGACTTCGAATATCTCAGAGCGTTCAGAATTTGACTTTAAGGAAAGTCAGAAAAGCTTAAAGTCAGTAGAATAAATCAGGAATTATCTAGAACTTTAGCTAAGTACGTCCAAGTATTCTAGGATGTCGTGAAATCCGGCACGATCAGGTAGTCATTTAGGTATCAAAGATGTAGGGCTTAAAGTGAGTCTGTCAGGATTTTAGATCGTATAAATCATAAGATAATTCGGAATTAAATTGTCAGAATCACTTTTAGAGAATTGAGAATATAATTTACTTAAAAAAGTTAGGAAAACTTACAGTTATTAAGATAAGTCAAGAATGAAATTATCACAAAATTTAAGTACACATATAGACTACAGTTAGTTGTAGGGTATGTTAGAAATTCATAAATGTATAATTTTAAAAGGTCAGTAATTTCAGAATCAGAGAAAATGGAACTATATCAGAATTTTAGATTGAATAGGTATATAATCACTTAGAGAATTCAGAACAGAATATTACTTAAAGAAAACAGGAGAGCAGTTATTGCAGTTATTGGAATGAACCAGGAATTATCAAAAAATTCCAGGTGTAGCTAACCTGCTGTAATAAAGAACTGTGTACCTACGATATATATTAGTATATACCTACGTCAATAATTTCAGAATCCATTTATAAAAAAAAGGTCAGGAATTCTCAGAAAAGTCAGAAAAGAGAGAGGATAAGTCAGGGTTTATCACAAATTCCACCAGGGTTATCTAGCATGGAAAAATCAGGAACTTATTATTAGACTGCAGTTGTATGGGAGGGGATGTTATAATATTCCGTAATATAATTGAGAAAAGTCAGGAATTATCGAAGTTAATTAAATATGTCAGGAATTATAGAATTATAATAAACGTTTATTACTTTATGTAAGTATTATACAGTCGAACCTCTATAAGTCGAACATCAAGGGAGACGCCAAAAATTTCGAGTTATAGAGTTTTCAACTTATGGAGTTTTGTATTTTTCTCATGATGTCTGATTCATTTTTTATTATTGTTGAAAGAGTACCTACTCACATTGTCGGCAAGTTCTTAAAGTCGGTAACTTATTTTTGTTCGAACAATAGAGGTAATAAATTCCAAATGATCAAGTTGTAAAAGTTGTAAAATAAAACGTTGCTATGTTCGAGATACAGAGGTCAAATTTAATTTTTCGAGTTATAGAGTGAAAATATGTACCAAAATGGCTTGGAGGGACTCGGTGATTATTTCGACTAACAGAGGGTCAAGATTTCAAGTAATGGAGGTTTTGGTGTTTGAAGGGAAGGGAACAAAACATTTTTTCGAGATTTGGAGGTTTTTGACTTATCGAGGTTCGACTTAACGAGGTTCTACTGTATATATAAGTATACATATATACAGTGTGGCCCATTTGGAATTAGGACACCTCTGTAAAGTCGCTGTTTTTAGTCCGATTTTGATAAACTTTTTTCCAGATTAGATTATTGCTGATGGAAAGCTGCATTTTGTGGCAAATTGATAGATTGCTATCGCAAAAATCAAGGCCTACTGTGCAATTTATTTGAAGCGAAAATGCGAAAAGTATCTACACTATTAGCAATTTTTTTACGTGAAAACTAATTACACCACTGTATTCAATGATCACTAAAATGGGTCTGTACCAAATTTCATCCGAAAATACCGCATATTAATAATTTTAATTATTAATTTTAAAAATTAATTTATACACGAAAATGCATTGTGAAGATCAAGTAACTCATGAAATAAGTGAATAAACGCAATTCATAGAAAAAAGAAGAAGAAGAGGCCACGAAAATCTAATTTAGCCCTAATTATTTTACGTTCTTTTGCTAAAATATTTTGTTCAATAAACTAATTTTTTGTATGAGTTGCTTTTATTCACTTATTTCATGAGTTACTTGATCTTCACAATGCATTTTCGTGTATAAATTAATTTTTAAAATTAATAATTAAAATTATTAATATGCGGTATTTTCGGATGAAATTTGGTACAGACCCATTTTAGTGATCATTGAATACAGTGGTGTAATTAGTTTTCACGTAAAAAAATTGCTAATAGTGTAGATACTTTTCGCATTTTTGCTTCAAATAAATTGCACAGTAGGCCTTGATTTTTGCGATAGCAATCTATCAATTTGCCACAAAATGCA
Organism: Agrilus mali; assembly: GCA_029378335.1. NCBI lineage: Eukaryota > Metazoa > Arthropoda > Insecta > Coleoptera > Buprestidae > Agrilus > Agrilus mali. The sequence goes on along the minus strand of CM055658.1, from coordinate 28,085,033 downwards.
GCTTTCCATCAGCAATAATCTAATCTGGAAAAAAGTTTATCAAAATAGGACTAAAAACAGCGACTTTACAGAGGTGTCCTAATTCCAAATGGGCCACACTGTATATATTTATCTCGTACTTATTTATTTATCGTTATTTCAAAACACCAAAGATGATGATCTACAGTCGAATGTTAAGTATATAAATACATATACATACCGTATAATAGGTATGTACATAGGTACCTTACCTAGGTACTTATTAATTATCCGAAAAAATTGCAATTGTGCAAATTATTTTGTTTGCGTTTTAAAAATAATAAAATATAATCTGTGGACAGGGATCTAATTTAACCAAAATTTCGTTTATCTCTTCGTGCGTTCGTGTGTCGAAACTTTTCGCTAATAATAAGTATCTATCTGAGTACATAAATGATTAATTATGAAAATTTCTGTACAATCTACTTACTGATTAAAAAATAATAATGGAGCGGCGTATTTTTAAAACTTATTGTTAGACAAATAATAGATAGGTATCTAACTACAAAATTATGTAAAAAATTGTAAATATTAAGTATCTACAAACATCTACTGATATAACATATAAATACACTTTAGGTTCCTAGGTATACCTAGGTAATACCTATTACATAGGTATGTTAGGTATGTAGTAAGTATACAGATGTCATTCGTGTCATATAGGTATAAAATTTATTGTTATTATAGTTACAAATGTATTTTGACGAGCAGAACGCCATAAATCATATTGTTTTCAAATGCATTATCGACCTATAGGTAGCTATTATTATTATTATCGTAATATGTATAACTATATACATATACGATACCTGTAGTAGATACCTATGTATCTTAAAAAAAGTGTTCCTTGTTTCCTTGGGCCCTCATTGTATTGTTATTATATACATACACATATATAATATTTGTATGTAAAAAGTTAGATTGACTGTTAGATGTGGAAACTCTGTTGTGGGTAATATAACCAACCAACTAACGTATAATGTACCTAAGCAAGTAAAGTCCTGGTTGTTGTGTGGTGTGGTGTGATGTGGTGGGGACAAATAAAATGGTTTCCAACACACGCTAGCTAGCTAGTTAGGTGTTATGGGACCAGCACCAAAAACTTGCTCTAGCCAATAAAATTCCAAAGAGCCGCCATAGTCAATAATTATAATACTTATGTACTTATATATAATAGATAGATAGATACAATAGGTACATAATAGGACAGCACAGCGCAGCACCTAACATAAGCATCTAATTACCTAATATATTTTGGGTCCGTTCATAAAATACGTTCGCATACAAGGGGGGAGGTAGGGGGTCTTGCTGAGTGTGACAAGATGTGACAAGGGGGGACAGGGGGTCTACGTCGTTCATCACAAAAAATTTTACTGAATTTTTACAGAATCCTTGGACTTCTGATAAATAGAAATATTATTTATTTGTTCGTTACAAAATTAATTTATTTAAATTTTATTATGAAAATAAAATAAATATTTTTGACTATCAAAATTTGTGTAGATATTATCAATCAAAATTTATCATGTTCAGGGGAGGGGTGTTTAGTTTTTGTGACGTAATATTTACAGGGGGGTCACAGAAAGTGTGACACAGCGTGATAAACGGGTGGAGGGGGTCAAAAAAAGCTAATTTTAGCGTGATGTATTTTATGAACAGCCCCTTAGATACCTATTATTTTACCTAACAGTATTTATGGGCGTTTAGGTAGATATTAAACAAAATACCAATTTAATTTATTTCTTCAGTTCCCACACATACACACACACACACACACACACACACACACACACACACACACACATAAACAACCACAAAACAAAGTTTTAGTATCTGTAATAAAACGAGTGCATTGTTGGTAGACATACACAAAAGACATTCACACGTGTATATAGATACACAAATACATAAATGCGTTGTTTTGACCTAGGCCTAGTTACATACATACATACAATAGATAAATATAATTCTATTGCATGAGTAAGTGGATATAATGTTTCTTAAATTTGCCATAAGTATCTATCTATACAAAACCTAATAAAATTAGAAATATTATAATAACGAAGTGCGTAGGTGTATCTACGTATATACTATACCTATTTACTATTTTATATCTGTGTGCGTTTAATAATATTTACACACACTTATAATATCTATATAAATAAGTATATATACGTAATAATATCTTTGAACTTTACATTCGTCGGAGTAATTATTAAACCATAAATACATGCTAATTTTAATAATACTGTAGGTACTTGAGCTCGTTTTAAAATTTCAATTTGTAAATTTATACATATATAAGTAGGTACCTACTATAAACTGTTATGTCTCACGAGTGCAAGACCAAAACCGTTCACAGCCTCTTATTATTGATGCCAACGATCTCAAAGACTAAATAATTTGTTGATATACCTACATAATATGATACGATACGATAAGATATTAAGGAGAAACTTAATCAGGTTTCATCATTGTGAAAAGCTTCAGGAAATTTTGAACAAAAACAGGTACATATATACATAGGTGCCAATATTATTGATTAATATAATATGTAGCGTGACTAATAAATAAAAAAATATATCAATGAATTAAGAGGGGGTTAGAAATAATCGATTGTTCCTGTCGTTAGATACTATTATAAATAATCTATTAATTTAATAAATAAAATAATTTTCCACTGTGGAAATTATTTCATTTATTTGTTGATTTCATTGTTATTATTGGGGATAAAAATTACGCACAACAAATATCAGTTAAATTGATTATTGTCACCAGTCATTAAAAAAATAATTGTATTTTACTACATAGGTATTATTATGTAAAATTTTCACTTAAGCTTTATTTCGAAGGTTATAATAATTTACGACTTGGTTGCATATTATAACGATTTTTATGCGTCTAAATAAAAGACAAACAATTTAAACCGCTTATTTTCATTTTAATTTTTAATTTGTCTTCTTTATTAATTTCTATGCAAATGATTTTTTTATAAGTTCCTCTAACACATATTTATTATTTGTTTGTCGAAAAACTCTAAAAAACTCGTAGGTACTTACTTATTGTAAAATAATAAGTACTTATAGATAATTCGAAGTTATCATAAGCCACAAAATATCTGGAGGTCAAAAAATAAATGCAGTTCAACATTTTATGCGTTTTTTAATTATCTACTGTTTTGTTTTGTAAATATTTGTCTAAAATTCCGTCAGATATCTAAAGGTTTTATTTTTTATATTTTATTTTTAATTAAATAACAGAGACTAACTAAGTAATAATTACTTTGTTATCAAATGTTAAAATTATTGTAGATTTCTATTCCAAATATAAAGCAGATGTTATTATTTTGATAAAATTTATTTTAAATAATAATTAGCAGCTGGTGTTCATATCTAATATTTAATGAAATGCAGCCAGTGTATATATATATACACCTACCTAATACCTAGTCGTATATTGTTTATTAAAATAATTTATTTAAGATTGAAAAAATTAATCATTTTTTTTATTAGCACTAATACCTGCCTGCATATCTACAGAAATTAAATTTATTTTGCAAAAACTTTTGGTTTATTATAACTTCGATTTATCTGTTGCTATAATCATGAAAATAAAAGTAGATAATAACTGTTATTAAAAAAAATATAAAAATTCGGTAATTGGTCAGGACATGAAGAATCTTTTGGACTGATGACCTAATTAGCCAAAATTAACACAAAATTATTTTAGAGTAATTAAAGTGTTGTAAGGTCATTTTGTGTCGATTCTTACATTATTATCTAATAAAAGCCTTATTTGAACTTTGAAAATGTTAATAATTTTTTGGGGAACCGCAGCTTCAGAACTGTATTGGAGAAACGAAATAAAATTTAAAATAATTTAATATAGAAGGTATAAAATTTGAATCTAAATAATTTAAAGCGATGTATGTGGGACAAAGAGGTAGATAGAGTTAGTTATTATAAATGAGATAGGTACCTACTTGAGGAACATAAAAAAATAAATCGATTATTATCCGCACAAAAGAATACCTAGATACACTTACTAAAGAAAGACGTGTTTTCCAAAAAAGTTAATTACATGTTGTAAATAGGTTCCTATTCGTCACTAAAATAGAAAATAACGATTATTTTTGCCTCTTCTGTAAAGCACTAACGTATTTTGAGTTCAGATATTTTTTGATTACAACCAAGTGCTTGACAATTTTTAATTAATTAGATAACTGTATCTAACAACAACAATAATAATAAAAGGCTGACCATTTGCATTTTAGCTAAGCCCGAAACTTATTAAGAAAATGAAACACTGGACCAATATTTTCGTCAATACCTACTCGATATTACAATAATAGACTTGACTAGTCAATTAATTAATCAATAAATATTTTGGTGATCAATTTTCGATCAATCAGTGTATTAGCGTCTGTGTTGTTTAATATACCTACCTACCTACCTACCTAATAATACAAAGAGAAATATGTAGGTACAAAATAAATGTACCAATCCAATGAGAAGAGAACAATGTAGAATTTTATTACAGTATCCATTCTGAACGATTTCATTGCACATAAAATAGAAAATATCGCGGCAGCTCAGGTAGGTACCTATCTGTTGTCTGCATATCTCCATATACTCGTACGTAGTATGTAGGTACCTATGTACCTAGTAGTAGTAGTAGTGATTTTGCATTTGCTACGCATGCAGATAATCACCGTAGCTATGCAATTTACCGCTAAACACTTGCTAAGATTTTAACTTTAAAAATTCACGATTCCTGTTAGAAACAGAGCATGGACGATTGCGATTGCAATTGCAATTGCGTTTGGAGTACATACTTATCTACATAAGTTCATAATAACTATAAGGAGTTGTGCACATATTTTAATAAAAAGCGGACGGCCGGCGCGGCGGCCACTCATGCCGAAATATTTTACGAGAAAATTGGAGAAAAACGTGCCAGAAATACGAGTATCTATATGTAACAGAACATGCACACGAACGATCAGGAAAAAAGCAAAACAATATAATATCTATGAAAAAACTTTATCAACTTTTGTTAAGTAGGTACCTAATGGAAAATGTATATAAGGAGTTGTTTTACTCTTAGAGAAATGGGGAGATTTGCTAAGAACGAGGAGCTGGGGTAATTATTTTAATATCTAATGATGATGACATTTATTATTTTTGTTTTAAAAAAGCAAGCACCACACAATATTAGAAACAATCTAAAAATTGTTTGTTAAAATAATATTAAAACAAATCACGGTCTTTGCGGTAACTTTTATAGGAATGTATTATATAGAAGCAGAAATAGGAGTAGGTACAGATAGAAATGTTAGAAAATTATTTCAGGATAAGAAGGAAAAGAAGAAGGGCATTTGGGGCCTGTGATAAAAAAGGGAACCCTACAGAATTATATTTAAACACTGTAAATTTAGGCACTGTAGATACTATGAGAAATTAGTAAAAATAATAGATACGTAAGTACACGAATTTATAAAATTGTTATTTTCTGTTTCATCGGTTATTTCGTTCGTTTATTTTACGTGCAGATGTATGGCTCCGCCCACTCACTGCGTGCTCATAGGCTCCGCCTCTTTTTCACCGTTCTTCTTCAACATACGTGCGTCTCATGAGATTTTGAAATACCTCTACTAATAATCGATTTATAATAAATAAATAAATTAATTAATTAATTTAAAATCTCTAGACAACTGTTGAAGATTACTAGGGGGCTTTATTATTAGATTGTGAATTTACTCATTAATTGTCATGTTAAAAGAATGAAACAAGGAAAAGGATAAGTGACAGAGTGTAATGACGATGACTATTGTAGTCTTTGAAGTATTCCGAAACTTTGTCTGAAGTAAACATAAATTATGAGTAACTTGCATGCATAATAAATTATTTACCTACCTATTGTTATTAGGAGTAGTTAAAACTTGAAATAGTGTCTAACTAATAATAATAATAATAATAGTTAAATAAACAAATAGATAACAATAACACATCTTAAAACATTAATCATTATTAACAAGGTCTTTACTTTACCCCTCCTCTATACTCCTATTTTTACCTCTAATGACTAGCCCTTTATACTCTAGAAAATGTATTAGACAGGGCAGGGCCGGATTTAGTTAGTAGGTATATTTGAGGCCTGTCCCCCAGGGGACTCACAAAATTATTTTCATTTCTGTTTCCTCGATTATTTTCTTCGTTTATGTACGATATGGATACAAATTCAGTGATGATTTCAATTATTATTTGTTTAAAAATATTTGACACAAATGATAAGTAACTAAAGTGAGATTAAAATTGGAATATTTTTTAATGGAGGCGCCGGGCTGGCAATATTATACATATTTTTCAAATTAAAAACGTAGGCGAAAAGTTAATTGATTATAAAACCTATTTATAAACCAAAAACTCTTAATAAATGTACCTACGAGTATATGCAAATAATAATATAGGTAATGTCTAATTTTTTATTAGATTTATCAGACAGTAATAATGGCTACATACACTAGTACGTTGCGATGCTTGCTTGATGCCTTTCTCCAAAAATGGTAAAAACACATGTTCAAATACGGTTTTTATTTACGTGTGAAGGATTTCTAACGTTGAAGAGTTTGACGGTCTACTAACCTTCTGAAGTTTCTACTTTTTATAAAAGCGCTCCCATTAGAGACACTTTATTTGTCTCGTCGTAAAACACCATTTACGAAACGTAAACGAACGTACCTACTCATTACGTATATAAATTCTATTCTACACTTCTACAGTAAATGTATATGGGGTGTAATAATGATATAAATGTATTAAAATGTTTTTAATACCAAAAGGGAGCCTGGCCTGGTTAGTGACAGATAGAGGGGGTTTCCCAAATTTATTTAAGACAGAGAATACCTACCCAAAAGGACAGAAAAACAGATTTTCCCTCTAATATGGTGCGCATAATTAATAGATACATAGATAGGTCAAAGGTGGACAAGGTAATTACTTATTAGGTAGTTGTTAAATAAATATAAAACTAACAAGTTTTATTGCCTCATTTGAAACTTGTTTCAGCCAGTAATTCTCGTCGTTTAAAATTATTAATGTTGTTAAGAAAAGATTCACGACCACACACACAAATAAACAAACGTTTTTAATTAAATTAATGACAACTGCTCTAGGTATCTACTCTACTACACAGAATACCAGTAGGTATTTTAATTTTAACCTTAACGTTAAAAAGAATATCTAAAATAAAATTTGTATTGGGGGTTAATAAGGTAAATATTATTTAACCTGTATATACGTAGGTAGTACGTGTAAGTATATCGTATGTATACAATATATATTTAATGTACATAGTGGGTAATTTTAGATATAATTAATACAAATGTAACTCAAAACGTATGGGTATGGGTACAGTTACAATAGACATTCCTTTGATAACATCCATTAAAACACACATAAGGGTGGTATTATCAATGTTCAGTTAACAGTTAACTAGCTGCTAGTACCTACGTACCTAGTAGCCAGAGCTTTCTATTCTATTCAAAACTAGTTTATATTAGGCCATAATTTACACACGTTTACACATCAGTTGTATATGTATATGTATATGTATATATTGTATTTTCCGCGTTGACTGGCTGGCTGGTATCATAATAATTGCCCACCACACATGACCTGATAATTCAACCTCAAATTTTACAAAAAGGGCATCGCACTATTAGAGTAGTATTAAGGGGTGCGAAATGAACATTTGCAAGACAAATGATAAAAGAAGGCTCAAATAAGGGTTTGGTAAAGAAATAGTAACAGTTTGTGAGAAATTAGATGATTGATTAGGTCACGACATGAAGAATCCTTTCGATTGATGACCTAATGGTGATGATAACTGAAGGAAAATTAACACAAAATTACTTTAGAGTACTTTAGGCCATTGATAAAAGTCTGATATGAACTTTTAAAGGACTGTGGGTTAATTATTTTTCTTTTTTTTTTGGAACTGCACCATAAGATGAATGTTGGGGGTACGAAATAAAATTTTACAATCAATAATTATACAAAAAGGGTTGAAGAAAACTTACAGAAGAGATTTCTGATCGTAAATAATTACAGAAATGTCTGTAGGATGTTCTACTTTTTGGAAAATGAGGAAATTGTGTCAGCATATGAAGAATCCTTCGGTTTGATGACCTAATGATGGAAAATTAACACAAACGTACTTTAGAGTAGGTAATAAAAGTGTTGTAAGGTCATTTTATGTCGATATTTCCATTAATAAAAATCTAATACGAACTTTAAAAGGACTATAGGGGAAATTATTTGTCCTTTTTTGGGCATCGCACCACAAGAAGAATGCTATTGGGGGTACGAAATAAAATTTTACTATTAGTACTTAAAGAAATAGAGTAAAAGAAGACTTACAGATGAGATTCCTGATCGAAAATTATTGAGGGACCTTTTACTTCTTAGAAAACGAGGAAATTGTGTCAGGACATGAAGAATCCTTAGGATTTATGACACAAAAAAGATGATAACTGATGGAAAATTAATACAAAATTACTTCAGAATAATAAAAGTGTCCTGAGGTCATTTTCTGACGATTCTTCCACTTTAAAAAAAGCCTGATATGAACTTTGAAAGGGCTGTGGATTAATTATTTTTTCCTTTTTTGGGCACCGCATCATAGGGGCGAATTTAGAGGGTACGAAATAAAATTTTACAATCAATAATTATAGAAAAAGGGTTGAAGAAAACTTACAGAAGAGATTTCTGATCGTAAATAATTACAGAAATGTCTGTAGGATGTTCTACTTTTTGGAAAATGAGGAGATTGTGTCAGGGGGTATGAAGAATCCTTCGGTTTGATGACCTAATGATGGAAAATTAACACAAACGTACTTTAGAGTAGGTAATAAAATTGTTGTGAGGTCATTTTATGTCGATATTTCCATTAATAAAAATCTAATACGAACTTTGAAAGGGCTGTAGGTTAATTATTTGTCCTTTTTTGGGCATCGCACCACAAGAAGAATGCTATTGGGGGTACGAAATAAAATTTTACTATTAGTACTTAAAGAAATAGAGTAAAAGAAGACTTACAGATGAGATTCCTGATCGAAAATTATTGAGGGACCTTTTACTTCTTAGAAAACGAGGAAATTGTGTCAGGACATGAAGAATCCTTAGGATTTATGACACAAAAAAGATGATAACTGATGGAAAATTAATACAAAATTACTTCAGAATAATAAAAGTGTCCTGAGGTCATTTTCTGACGATTCTTCCACTAATAAAAGCCTGATATGAACTTTGAAAGGGCTGTGGATTAATTATTTGTCCTTTTTTGGGCATCGCACCATAGGAAGAATGTTGGGGGGTACGAAATAAAATTTTACAATCAATAATTATAGAAAAAGGGTTGAAGAAAACTTACAGAAGAGATTTCTGATCGTAAATAATTACAGAAATGTCTGTAGGATGTTCTACTTTTTGGAAAATGAGGAAATTGTGTCAGCATATGAAGAATCCTTCGGTTTGATGACCTAATGATGGAAAATTAACACAAACGTACTTTAGAGTAGGTAATAAAAGTGTTGTGAGGTCATTTTGTGTCGATCCTTCCATTAATAAAAATCTGATTTGAACTTTGAAAGGGTTGTGGTAAATTATTTGTCCTTTTTTGGGCATCGCACCACAAGAAGAATGCTATTGGGGGTACGAAATAAAATTTTACTATTAGTACTTAAAGAAATAGAGTAAAAGAAGACTTACAGATGAAATTCCTGATCGAAAATTATTGAGGGACCTTTTACTTCTTAGAAAACGAGGGAATTGTGTCAGGACATGAAGAATCCTTAGGATTTATGACACAAAAAAGATGATAACTGATGGAAAATTAATACAAAATTACTTCAGAATAATAAAAGTGTCCTGAGGTCATTTTCTGACGATTTTCCATTAATAAAAGCCTGATATGAACTTTGAAAGGGCTGTGGATTAATTATTTTTCCTTTTTTGGGCACCGCACCATAGGAAGAATGTTGGGGGTACGAAATAAAATTTTACAATCAATAATTATAGAAAAAGGGTTGAAGAAAACTTACAGAAGAGATTTCTGATCGTAAATAATTACAGAAATGTCTGTAGGATGTTCTACTTTTTGGAAAATGAGGAAATTGTGTCAGCATATGAAGAATCCTTCGGTTTGATGACCTAATGATGGAAAATTAACACAAACGTACTTTAGAGTAGGTAATAAAAGTGTTGTGAGGTCATTTTTGTCGATCCTTCCATTAATAAAAATCTGATATGAACTTTGAAAGGGCTGTGGTTAATTATTTGTCCTTTTTTGGGCATCGCACCATAAGAAGAATGCTATTGGGGGTACGAAATAAAATTTTACTATTAGTACTTAAAGAAATAGAGTAAAAGAAGACTTACAGATGAGATTCCTGATCGAAAATTATTGAGGGACCTTTTACTTCTTAGAAAACGAGGGAAATTGTGTCAGGACATGAAGAATCCTTAGGATTTATGACACAAAAAAGATGATAACTGATGGAAAATTAATACAAAATTACTTCAGAATAATAAAAGTGTCCTGAGGTCATTTTCTGACGATTCTTCCATTAATAAAAGCCTGATATGAACTTTGAAAGGGCTGTGGATTAATTATTTGTCCTTTTTTGGGCATCGTAGCGTCAGAACGACATTAGAGGGTACGAAATAAAATTTTACAATCAATAATTATAGAAAAAGGGTTGAAGAAAACTTACAGAAGAGATTTCTGATCGTAAATAATTACAGAAATATCTGTAGGATGTCCTGCTTTTTGGAAAATGAGGAGATTGTGTCGGGATATGAAGAATCCTTCGGTTTGATGACCTAATGATGGAAAATTAACACAAACGTACTTTAGAGTAGGTAATAAAAGTGTTGTGAGGTCATTTTGTGTCGATATTTCCATTAATAAAAATCTAATACGAACTTTAAAAGGACTATGGGTAAATTATTTGTCCTTTTTTGGGCACCGCACCATAAGAAGAATGCTATTGGGGGTACATAATAAAATTTTATAATTAATAATTACAGAAATAGGCCTACAGATACATATTATTCGATTATCTGTAATGTTCTGGTTTCTGGGGAATGAGAAGATGGGTCAGGACATGAACAATCCTACGGGTTAATGACCCGACGATGGTGATGATGATAATTTATAAAAAATGACAGACAATTACTTTGAAGCAATAAAACTATTGTGTCTACTCTAATACTGTTTCATTGAGGATTTAGCGTTAGGTAAAGAGGATGATAATAAAGAACTAGAAAAGCATTTCTAGCATGCATACTTAGTACATTAATAGGAATGCGTGGTAGTTTAGATGGAATATTTTAAACGTAGGTGTTTTATTTAGATTTTGCTTGTGCGATAAATTTTAAACAGCCAGTAACAAAGGCTTTTATTTAGTCTTTAAACAAAATTAGTACCTACGTAGACATATATCATCGTCATCCTTGTGCATACTCACAATTTACCTGATCTGAAAGCAGAACAACAACAACAACAACCAACATCAATATCGGCAACAACGTGAAGTAAGTAATAATAACTGACCAGTCCATCCGTCCGTCCGTTGCACGCAAACTTTGAAAATGCATTTATCTCATTGTACAATAAGAAGAAGACAAAGTGGTAGAATAAGAGGAAGAAATGTTGTCAGGGAAACGATCCGAACACAAGGGGTACCTACGTTTGGTCCGGTTCGGTTACGTTTAACTATAGGTATTAAAAGGGGACGAAACTTGAAGAAGGTAAGAAGAACAAGGAGTAAGAAATAGGTACCTAATATCGAACAAAATTTCCCGTTTGATGTTCATTGGCTCAGAAAAGGAGCGAATTTCGGCGCCGTGTCGAAAACTTAAGCCACGACGCATTTAAAAAGAGTGCACCTCCGAGAAAAAATCATTAAATGCACTCACTCACTCGTCAGAAGGAAATGGAAATGGGGAAACCAAGGAAGTGCGAAAAAAAACTTCACGACCACCAAAACGCACACCACGAATATATGAACAGAAAGAACGACAATAAAAAAGATAATTCTTCGATATTCATTCATTCGGTACCTATACAAAAGTAACTAACTAATTGTAAGTGGTGTGGTGGCTGTCTGTAGATAGTATCTATTAGACGATACGTATATCAACAGGTTATAAGAGATTCGAATACAAAACGAGCCGGCAAAAAAATAAAAGAAAATTGAGTGATGGGGTGCGTGTGTGGGTGGGTACCTATTACATAGGTAGATAGATAATAAAAAAGAGAAAAGTACTCACCGACTATATAAACCATATTTTTTGTCCATCGTTGCAATTCTCTTCTAATATAACGTTTCTGTTGTATGCACCGCGAATAAGAACAGTCCGCCATTTTTCCGAGGCGCCAAGTTTGCTACACTGGTTGCGATGTTCTGATACGAATTACAAACACTTCTTTTATTTCGGCCCATTGCTGCAAATCATGCATCACACTGGGTTTTATCGTTTTCGCCTATTTTCACGGTCACCACTTAATTACCTACTATCGAATTTTATTTTTATTTTTCTTTACGACAGTTCGTCTTATTAGTAGATAGGTAGGTAATAAAAAGTGAAAATTAAACAAAAACCAACCACTGTTGTTGTTTCGATGAACTCATGAACTTTTTGTAATTTTTCGCACAAAATATAGATAAATACCCAACTCAGAGGTCCTTTCTTTCGCGAACTTAACTAACTTCTCCTTCTGGACAGTTTTCACCACGAGCACATTTGAAAACAAAAAGCGTTTTTCAATAATTTGTTTTGTTTTTGAAAAATTGTTTTAATTTCAGTTGTTGTTGTATCGCAATAACTTAGGTAATAACACTTGCTCTTTAGTAGTTTTGTATTTTAGGTAGGTATAAAATTATAAGAACACTTCTTGTTTTAATTCGCTAAGTAGGTAATAAATTTTAACTAAGGTCGTTTGTACACTTAAATTTATAAAATTATCACATATTTTTTGCAACACACGGGGGGCGATCGGTCGTTTTCCGCTTTTTTTCCTAAGTTTTCTGTTTCTTAAGCTTCTTCATATTGCGTCCGCGGGAGGGTTTTTTAGCAGCATCGAGTGGTGGAACCCTGCAACAGAAAGAAATTAAGAATAAGAAAAACGTTTGTATCGGAAAAAATAAAGAAAAGCGATTGGAAATTGTTAGGAAAAAAGAAAATTGAAACTCTTACTGGTAAAATGTTTGATTTTTCTTGTCATTATCGGATAGTTTTTCCAGGGAAAACGGAATTTTTTTTGATATCTATTCGAAACGAAAACGTTTTTAGTGCGAAAGAAACACAGCAGACTATACTCTACAACGCAACGTCACACTGACGCAACAAGTACAGTACGACGCCAAGCGGCGCTTAGATGCACTTGCATTTTCCCTCTCCTTTTTCCCATCTCCTCCTCCCGTGTGTATCTATCTATTGCATTTCCCGTCTCTGTCCTTTGCGTTCTCTCGCATTCTCACTCTTTCCCGCCTACGAGTGCATAGCCGAATCTATTCGCAACATTTTCCGTCCTTTCCTCTCCTCTACGTTTCCTCGTTATCCTTTCTTTGTCCCCCGTCGTCTGGCGTCGTCATCATCCATCGGGCGACGTTGCGCCGCCGTCTTCATTGAACGTCGGTCGTTCAGACCAGACCGGCTTTACGATTTTCTTTCGAGAAGGAGCGCAGCGCATTCTTCTTCTCTCTTCCTTTCTGTTTCGCATTTATCTCTCTTTTTTCCGGCCGAGGTCAGTTCAGCTCGCGTTCTTTTCTAACGTTTTAATTTGATAGGTTAAGGTGACGTCCGTCTCTGTTGCCGTCGGTATACCGTTCCTTGTTTCGCGACCGTGCGGCCTCTTTTTAAATTAATTTTGTCTTTTTCTTTCGTTTTTTTTTTTATTCGAACATCGAGCTGCCGCTGCTGCTACGTGTGACTTCTTTCTACGGCAACGTCCGTTCTCCCTCTTTATCTTCTTCCTCCTCTGGCCGTCATCTCTCCTTCTCTTTCTCTTCGTCGTTTCCGACACGCTAAAATTTCCACTTCTAAATTAAATTGCACTTTTCAAAGAGGCGCACCGTCCGCGTCCGTCCCCTTGCATCCATCCATCCATCGCATCGGTTTGTGTGCTATGTATAATATAATATCTACTAGGTACTTATTATTACATGACTCTCTCAACATAGATATGTAGGTACATTGTCTCCAATTATTATTAGTCTCTGTCTCTGCCTATGTTTTTGTGTTTTGCAGAACGAGTTTTTTTTATTTCGCTACTAAAATATTGGTTTTTCTTTGTAACAACTACACTTATATACATTATCCACATTCTTGCAGACTTATACCACCTATATCAAGGTTAAGTGTTGGCAGCAGCGAGCAAGCGAGCAGCTTTCGAAATCCTGGGCTCGTTCAGTCAGTCAGTACCTAGTAGAACTTGACTTGTCGATGATTTCCTCGATAGAAAGAAAAGCCGTTAATTCTTTATCTCCCGGCGCTCGACACCTTGTTCTTTGTGTTCCATTTTTAAGTGTTACTTGGATCGATTTTGTCTGAGAGGAAGAGGATGCATAATATACGTTTCCACGTATGCATTTACCTAAATGATGTATTCTACCTACCAATTAAAAACAGAAAAACCTTTTCATCTTAACAATCCTGTAGTCGTACATAGTCGTCGTCAGTTAATTATTTTTATTAGGTACTTAGCACAGTTTATTTTGTTTTAAAATCATCATTACTTATATACCTACATAGGTAATACATGTTTAATGAGTGTTAATAATTTTTTATAATTATTTCATGATGGTGGCTTATTATTTTGATCATGTTTTGCGATTAAATCACTGTCTAATAAACAACTAAGTATTTAGTAATCGTAACATAATAGCGACGATGACTCTTGATATGATTACACATTGTAGTACGTTTGACTAAAATCTGACATTTATGTGCATACAAGATAGAAATGGTTGGTTAATAACAGCAGAGAAGTTGTTATGTATGTATATATGCTATGACGGTAGGTACCTACATAACAATTATTATTGCAGTTCACTTTTAGCGTCGGATTTACCGACATCGACATCGACAGAAGGTTTTCCGTAAAAGGTAACTCGGTTTAGCCTTGACGAAAGTTACTATTATGCGCTGAAATTTAACTAAATTCATGCTTAAAATGCCAAACTACCTATGATTCACTGACGTGAATTGACGCAATTTAAGTTTTTCAAGGCGATTGTTTTTATTCAGGAGAGACCTAGTTTTAATGAGAAAACCGTTTTCACGTGAAACCTTTGTATCCAAAGTAAATAAAGTAATAAATTATTCGCAATGTGCCACGGTTACATGATACCTCCGTTTCTTTGTTCGATTTTCATACTTACACGACTTTAAACTTTACTAACAAAACGTATATTATATACCATACATACCATATAAACATGCTACCTACTAACTCTTTCCTAAACACCACATAAGCATAAATATTAATTTTAATTCGAAGAAAATATGCAGATAGTTAATCAACACTATGTATTATCTTAATCAACAGTACTCTAATAAACCCCAAGTCCAAAGTTCTTAGGTTGCTTCCAAAAGAAAGAGTTTCAAGCACCATGTGAGGACTTAAAGCTCTTTTTAAAGCAGTCCCGAAAAAGTCCAAACTACCTACAGATGCTCTAAATCTTTTGAAAACTGTTGGTCCTTAAAGCCCCAAAAACATTTAAAAAGTAAAGTAAGAAAGCTTCAGGCTTTAAACCTTTTTTTAAGGTCCAAGTATTAGACACTTGTTCATGAAAAAGCTCACACTACCCTGAGACCCCTTAAAAAGCCCTCAGGTACATGTACCTTGGTCTTTAAAGCCCCAATACGTTTGAAAATCTAATCACCTCTATCAGTTATTTTTAAAAGTAAAGAAAGGGAGCTTTAGGTACCTTTAAATAGCATTAAAGTTTTTGTTGAAGCTCCAAGTATTAGACACTTGTTCATGAAGAAGCTCACACCACCCGGAGACCCTTTAAAAAGCCGTCAGGTACATGTACCTTGGTCTTTAAAGCCCCAATACGTTTGAAAATCTAATCACCTCTATCAGTTATTTTTAAAAGTAAAGAAAGGGAGCTTTAGGTACCTTTAAATAGCATTAAAGTTTTTGTTGAAGCTCCAAGTATTAGACACTTGTTCATGAAGAAGCTCACACCACCCGGAGACCCTTTAAAAAGCCGTCAGGTACATGTACCTTGGTCTTTAAAGCCCCAATACGTTTGAAAATCTAATCACCTCTATCCGTTATTTTTAAAAGTAAAGTAAGGAGCTTCAGGTACCTTGGAATAGCTTTAAACTCTTTTTTGAAGCTCCAAGTATTAGACACTTGTTCATGAAAAAGCTCACATTACCCGGAGACCCTTTAAAAAGCCCTCAGGTACATGTACCTTGGTCTTAAAAGCCCCAATACGTTTGAAAATCTAATCACCTCTATCAGTTATTTTAAAAATTAAAGTAAGGGAGCCTTAGGTACCTTAGAATAGCTTTAAACTCTTTTTTAAAGCTCCAAGTATTAGACACTTGTTCATGAATGAGTCTAATGTACCTGGAGAGTATTTAAAGCACTCAGGTACTTGCACCTTGATCTTTAAAGCCCTAATTGCATTTTCGAGTCCTTTATTCTGTCAACTACGTATTTGCAAAAGTAAACTAAGAGAGCTTTAGCCATCTTGAAAAAGCTTTTGAAGCTTCAACTATTAGAAACTCGTTAATGAATAAGCCCAAGGTACCTAAGGAGCCTTTAAAGCCGCAAAAAGCCTAAAATTGTCTCAGAAAAGTTCCTTTTTACTTCGAAATATTTCCTGAGCTTTTAGAAAATAACATCCTTAACTTAAACAGTGAATATTTTGTTAAAACGAGAATTCTTAAAAAAAGACTGAATGTTTGTCACTTTTAGCAGGGTAATTAAATGGAATATTTTGTATCAGTTGAGGGGTGATAATAAGAGAGAGAGAGAGAGAGAGAGAGAAGAAGTCCTTTGGATGAAGGGTTGGGTTGGTAGAATGTAGTCGTAGTCGGTTATAAATTGGCCTGTTTTGGTGGCGCGGTATGTCGCGTTGCCCGTGGCGCACTTTTTTGCAGGGCAAGTTTTGACAGCGCCTTTCTGCTGCAATTGTAGGGGTAGTATAAGAAGCACTATTGATCGCATTTTTTGATCCCTTGGCTTCCCCCTTCTTCCTTCCCAAATGCAGCGACGATGCAACGGAAAACTTGTCATTTACTTTTATACTTTATGCCAGCCATTTTCGGAGCAATTTGCGCCGTTGCCACTGTCGGTCGTCGTCTGGTTGCAGGCCACCCGTCAGTCCGTCCGTTCGCAGAGGGGAAGCGAATTTTTTTAAAGGCTGCGCTGCGCGAAACAACCCCTCTGTGTCTTATACTATAGGTACCTACGTATATCTGATTCCTATTATACTCTTTACTCTTTTATAGGTACACTTAACGCATATACACAAAATGAACTTATCATTACATATCCAATACTGATTTTGTTTAAAAATTAAATTAAAATAAAAAACCCCATAATTTAATTAGTACCTACCTAAATAAAGCGATTCGCTATGACGAAGAAAGAGAATAAAAGGTTTAGTATTAGGGGTTAAATATTTAACTGTTGTAAAGAATGAGAGTTGTTACATTCGATTTTTTTTAAGGACTTTCGAGTTGAGTTGAGTTTATTTTCAGCCGGTGTCTAAATCAACAGTTTTTGATCGATTGTGTCAATGTTTGAATATCCGCCTTGTGTAGGGACGCTATTTTCGTTATTGAATTGAACTGGGGTTGGCCTATACCTACCTACCTACCTATAACACGCCCTTCTTTAATTCTTCAAATTTAGGGTAAAAGTCAATCAGTCTCATATTAATTGCAAGCAAACAAATATATTTAGGTAGTATTATCGTAGGTATTACTCAGGTACCTAATAAATTACTTATTTATTTAATTTGTTCGTTATAACTAACTATTCAATAAATTGCTCACTATATCCGGTCGGTCATGTTGTTATAGTTTTTTTTTTGTTCATTAAAGTGCAATTTATTTAATAATAAACTAAACCGCTTGCTTGCTTGCTTGCTGCAATCATTAAACTCGCCGTGCGTTCTTGTTTTTAAAAATTAAAAAGTAATCTTTTTAAAAGCCATTGTATTCGTATTATCTATTAGGTACCTATAGCAAAAACTGTGTTGCTGTCCATCAATATTTTCAATACCTACATACATAGATAAGTACATAATTATACAAGACATAAAATGAATAATGACAATTTGAGAGACGACGTCCATTAGCAAGCAATAGCCAATAAATAGGTACATACTTTTATTGATTTTTATTGCATATTTAGGTTGGTACATCATAACTACACACAATATAAAATATTTTTTAGTAAATATGGTAATACCTACTTATATATATGTAGGTATAAAGGTAGTATTAAAGTTAAAATTATTTCTATTTACCTATAACGTTTCGAATTTCATCAGTTTGCATTTTTTTTATCTGGGTTATAGCGTCAGCTACAAATAGACTAGATTATCAAATTGCTACATTCATATTTAAATTAATATCTACCTGCTTATTTCCAGGAACTAACCTAACTATTTCTTTTATACATGTGACGTAAAAAATCAAAGTTATTGATTTTTTTATTATTTTATAAGAATTCATTAATTTTTGGTCAGAAAACAAATAAATAATCTAGATACTGAACTACGTCACTATACTTATCTATTAGTAAAAGGACGTTAAAATCGTACTTTTATTAAAGGGTTGAATTCTCCCTGAAAATTCGACTTATCGAGTAGGTAATAGATAAAAGTTCGAGTTATCAATAATTGATGCTATTGAAAACCAATTTGGGTCGACTTAAAAAAATCGATTTTCAAGTTATCGAAGTTTTATTGTACTTTGAAACCCCTAAATCAAATTTATTATCGTATGGGTATATTTTAAAAATAGCGACAAGGGGTTGGGTAAAGAGGGGACAGAGAAAGACTTATCGACTAGACGTTCTATTGTAGGTATTTTTTTATTGATCCAAAATTTTTAATTTTTTATTAATTGAAATTTTCAACATTTATGTTCCATTAGATTTGAGATTAAATATAAATTTTAAATAATTTTTTTATCAATTTCTTATCAAATTCAAAAGTACCTATCTATATTTCTTGATTTATATTATTCTATTAATTACGTACCTAGGTACCATACTTTTCCATTTTATTAATTTTTTAAATAGTATCTATTACTGTTTATAACTTCTCAGATTAATCACATTGGGTGGCAACGTAATTTTGTTTTTAAACATACAGATACAAATTAAATTAATAATATGTAGGTAGATTTGGAATTAAATAATAATAAACTAAAATTTACTATTATAATGGAGTGTGTTGTATTATACGTAAATATATGTATGTACTTGTGGTAGGTACGTATGTACGTTACGATAAATTGGCTGTAATTTTATGTTGGTTTTAGAGGTTATTGCAAGATCAAATTGTTCTTATCGCTGGTTTTGGCGTTTTCGTCACCGGAAACTTAAAAATAATTTGATAAACTAAAAAAAAAATTACGTCGATAACACTCTCGCACTTGCCATTTCGCAATTCGTATAACACTTATTATGATTAAGCTCAAATATCATTTCAACAAAACGTTATTTATTTATTTATTTATTTATTAAATAAAGCGCACCTAGCAAATCAAACTAGATTAAAAATATAAATAATTAATTAAACAAAAAATCTGATTCACAATTTCGTGAAAAAAATACTTTATTTTATTATCTATTATGGATAATTATTGACGAAAAATTCTGGAAAGAAAACAGCTAGGTACTTTTTACTCAAAATATGAACCAGAACTGCACTAAAAGCACAAATCAATTAAGTATCTGTTTAATAACACCACACAATACAATACAAATAGCAATCTCATCATGTTCTGTTCATCAGTTCACGATTAAATCGAATCGAATCGACTTCGTTATTACCTACATACCTAGATAATATTGTTAATAATATAATAATAAGTCGAATGTATTATTTGTAGTGTGTTTGTTAAAATTATTTGAACGTTAGTTACACAGTGGAATTATTATTTATTTACGCAGCTTGCCGAGCTTATTAATTGTAGATAATTATTTCAATTAGTCAGTTAGTACAGTACAGTACAGCATAGTAGAGTGGAGTACAGATGAAACGAAACGTAACATAATTCGCTTTAGGTATAATTTACCACTAGGTATTACCTTACCATCACATTAACAATAAAACAGACGTTTTACTTTAATAGGTACCTATCTATTTAATTTGAAATTATTTATTATTTATTAACCATTTATGAAAGTCAGTCTTTTAATTAATATAATTATTTGTCGATATTAGATTAGATATAAATAAGTATGTACCTAGAGGTGTTTCACAATCTCGTGAGCTTCGATTTACCATAGGGACGGACGTGCAGATGTACCTATGGCTCCGCCCACTCACTGCGTGCTCATAGGCTCCGCCTCTCTTTTACCGTTCTTCTTCAACATACGTGCGTCTCATGAGATTTTGAAATACCTCTACTAATAATCGATTTATAATAAATAAATAAATAAATTAATTAATTTAAAATCTCTAGACAACTGTTGAAGATCACTAGAGGGCTTTATTATCAGATTGTGAATTTACTCATTAATTGTCATGTTAAAAGAATGAAACAAGGAAAAGGATAAGTGACAGAGTGTAATGACGATGACTATTGTAGTCTTTGAAGTGTTCCGAAACTTTGTCTGAAGTAAACATAAATTATGAGTAACTTGCATGCATAATAAATTATTTACCTACCTTTTGTTATTAGGAGTAGTTAAAACTTGAATTAGTGTTTAACTAATAATAATAATAATAATAATAATAGTTAAATAAACAAATAGATAACAATAACACATCTTAAAACATTAATCATTGATAACAAGGTCTTTACTCTAAAGACTTCATCTACTTCTCCTCTATACTCCTATAGATAACTAGCCCTTAATACTCCAGAAAATGTGTTAGCCAGGGCCGGATTTAGTAAGTATATTTTTGGGGCCTGTGCTCAGGGACCTCACAAAATTATTTTCTTTTCTGTTTCCTCTAAGAGGGGGGTGGGGGAAGTTTCCATTTTATTTGGGTTGAATATAGTCAAATCCGGCCCTGGTGTGAGTAGATACTTCCCCTTATTGACCCCAGAGGGTCACCGGTGCCCTCTGCTATCCCCATTTAGAACATTCTTTTTTTTTACATAGGTAAACTAAGTACTTTTTGTCCTGTTTCTCGAAAAATAAAACAGGAACGACAATAATAATAATAACCGTGTGCCCGCTTGGTTCACATCCTACTTAGGTACTTACTAATAATAAACCAAAACCGAGGGGTTAGCTACATAATACATATAAATAGTGCCACAAAAAAAAACTCACACAAATACTTTACATATTATACACATTATATGTATAGGTACATGGTACCAATTTAGTTAAGGGGTTGTAAAAGAAACCCACAAAGTGAATAGCTGGGCGACGAGGGCATCTTAACTAAGTACCTAAATAGGCGTCTACCAAAATGGCTGACCTAATAAATGTGCCCAGGAAAACACGAATGTCATACGTATGTGTAGAGTGACTTCCTGTCCACTAAACATATGTTTCCGCCACGAGTTGATGTCCTTAAACCAAACCAAAATGTGCAATAATTGCATTGCGTAGCTAGCTACATGGTAGTTGGTAAACCTTATCACATACTTAGGTACTTATTATTAACGAACGAAAAAATTTGGGAGATTTGTTTATCTATTTCGTCAAAATTGTTTTATCGCTTGGGTACTTAGAAATAATTAATTAACGAAATTTCGAGGAAACTGTAAACAAAATTGTTAATTTGTTATCAACAAAACCATTTTTTAAGCATTTATCAATTCATAATTACTTACATACATTACATTCGAATTTGATTTTGTCATAGACTCAAATTTTAATTAATTCATTATACATTATATTAGTAGGTACATACCTAATAGATATCTACTTAATACAATAAATTATTTTCTGAACACTGCACTCAATATCAAAATAGCACCAAAACTAATTCAAATTATGAAAAAAAAAAACCTAATGACAAATTTGATTTTATTGATTCATAGTAAATATTTATATGAAGACAGCACATTAAAAATATCGTCGTCATCAAAATTTTATATGTAGATATTATGAATAATAAGAAAATTTTCGTTTTCATATTTTAGTCATAAAAAAACAAACAGAATGAAATAAAAAGTTAAGTCATGTTTGAACTTGATTCATATACCTACGAGTAGATATCATACGTGGTACCTACATATAATCGAAACTGCATCGAATCGAATGATTATTAATTACCTACCTTGTAAATAATGAATGGTATCGAAGCCATTGTTCTTTCCGTCAGCGTCAGCTGATCCAACAGGCACAGAAACAATTTATTATCACTTTTATTACAATATTGTTATCGGCTGGAAAACAAAAACGCACACACACTCGGACGCAGGGAAATAAATCAAATCGAATTTCCCGCCCGCAAAGACGAAAACAAAACAAAAAATACCGGCAATCGGCAGTTTTCAAAAGGGCTGAAGCTAATCTATAATATTAATATTATAGCGGTGGCGGCACTCTCTCTCTCTCTCTCTCTCTCTCTCTCTCTCTGTGTCTCTCTCAATCACTATCTCTATGTCAAAGTCTTTCTCTCTTATTATTTGTTGTATTAGAGAGAAAATTCTCGTGCAAAATAATCAACACACACGACACACCACTTCGCAGTCGTGCTTGTGTGCACTTACTGGTGCACATACGTAGAAGCAGCGGCAGCATCGAGGCTGGACTCGCCGCCGTCGCGTATTATTTCACCAAGTGCAATTGCAGTTCTCGTTGCATACATTCATCCATCCATGTATGTATGCGTGTGTATGTGTATGTATGTACGTACATGTGGCGCCTGACCTTGACACTCTTACTCGTTGCACTTTAGATATTACTGCTGCCTACATACATACATACATACGTACGTACATACGTACGAACGCGAGTTGTGGCCTTTATTGATTTTTTTTCGTCGGGTATATTTTAAGATACCCACACGGGGGGCATCGACGACGACGACGGCGACGACGACGACGACGAATCTCTCAAAGAGACGTTCAAGGGTTGGTTGCAACCGGCGGCGGGCGGTGGTGACGATAGCGAGACGTTGTCCTCATTTCGGAAAAACGCACAGACACACAACAACTACTCAGGTCATCTGCAAATCCTACTATATGACTGGGTGCTAGCTGCATTGACAGCTGACTAAACTTAAGTGAATTAAGAATTGACCCCTACGAGACCTACTGATGGGTCTATGTAGGACAAAATCTTCCTCTAACTGCTTCTTCCCAGTTACAATCACTTGCCAATTCCGAAGAAACCTTCAGGAAGTTATAAAAGACCTTCTACTATCCTATCCACACATTCATCCACAGTTAGATCAGTAGGAAAGTAGATGGAAATTACTACGTTAGATTTCATAAAGACATCAACCTCGCACTGAGTTCTTCTCCACAGATAAATCTTCCATTCTCCAATTGGTCTTCCTCGCGCTCATCACTACGCATCAATTCCGACGAATCCTTCAGGAAGTTGAAGAAAACCTTCTGTCCTTTAGGTACACCATTTTTATCCACAGTTACCCCAGTGATATAAGAAGTTAGGAACTACAATCTACAGATCATAGTTTAGTATTAACAAAAGCATTACAGTTTTATGTTGGCTTCATCCGCCCTAAACCAATATTTATTTATCTGCGGATTCGTTCCAAAATCCACAGATAAATCTTCAATTTTTCCTCACCGTTTCTTCCTAGTCACCGCCACTCATCAATTGCTAAGAAACTTTCAGAACATTGAAGAACACCTTCTGACCTAATACCCATTTTTTTATCCACAGTTAGGTCAGTGGGTCCGCAGTTAGGAATTACAATCAACACACAATAACTGAACTTTTAGGAGGGTACTATTTCAATATTAGGTCCATCTGCCCTGGGACAGGTTTTCCTGTGGTTTCCTTTCACAATCCACAGATAAATCTTCCATTCTCCAACTATCTTCTTCATGCTGTCTCTCCCCAATCATCAATTCTGTCGAATCCTTCAAGAAGTTGAAGAAGACCTTCTGTCCTTTAGGTACACCATTTTTATCCACAGTTACCCCAGTGATATAAGAAGTTAGGAACTACAATCTACAGATCATAGTTTAGTATTAACAAAAGCATTACAGTTTTATGTTGGCTTCATCCGCCCTAAACCAATATTTATTTATCTGCGGATTCGTTCCAAAATCCACAGATAAATCTTCAATTTTTCCTCACCGTTTCTTCCTAATCACCGCCACTCACCAATTGCTAAGAAACTTTCAGAACATTGAAGAACACCTTCTGACCTAATACCCATTTTTTTTATCCACAGTTAGGTCAGTGGGTCCGCAGTTAGGAATTACAATCAACACACAATAACTGAACTTTTAGGAGGGTACTATTTCAATATTAGGTCCATCTGCCCTGGGCCAGGTTTTCCTGTGGTTTCCTTTCACAATCCACAGATAAATCTTCCATTCTCCAACTATCTTCTTCATGCTGTCTCTCCCCAATCATCAATTCTGTCGAATCCTTCAAGAAGTTGAAGAAGACCTTCTGTCCTTTAGGTACACCATTTTTATCCACAGTTACCCGAGTGATATAAGAAGTTAGGAACTACAATCTACAGATGATAGTTTAGTATTCACAAAAGCATTACAGTTTTATGTTGGCTTCATCCGCCCTAAACCAATATTTATTTATCTGCGGATTCGTTCCAAAATCCACAGATAAATCTTCAATTTTTCCTCACCGTTTCTTCCTAGTCACCGCCACTCATCAATTGCTAAGAAACTTTCAGAACATTGAAGAACACCTTCTGACCTAATACCCATTTTTTTATCCACAGTTAGGTCAGTGGGTCCGCAGTTAGGAATTACAATCAACACACAATAACTGAACTTTTAGGAGGGTACTATTTCAATATTAGGTCCATCTGCCCTGGGACAGGTTTTCCTGTGGTTTCCTTTCACAATCCACAGATAAATCTTCCATTCTCCAACTATCTTCTTCATGCTGTCTCTCCCCAATCATCAATTCTGTCGAATCCTTCAAGAAGTTGAAGAAGACCTTCTGTCCTTTACACCATTTTTATCCACAGTTACCCAGTGATATAAGAAGTTAGGAACTACAATCTACAGATCATAGTTTAGTATTAACAAAAGCATTACAGTTTTATGTTGGCTTCATCCGCCCTAAACCAATATTTATTTATCTGCGGATTCGTTCCAAAATCCACAGATAAATCTTCAATTTTTCCTCACCGTTTCTTCCTAATCACCGCCACTCACCAATTGCTAAGAAACTTTCAGAACATTGAAGAACACCTTCTGACCTAATACCCATTTTTTTTATCCACAGTTAGGTCAGTGGGTCCGCAGTTAGGAATTACAATCAACACACAATAACTGAACTTTTAGGAGGGTACTATTTCAATATTAGGTCCATCTGCCCTGGGCAGGTTTTCCTGTGGTTTCCTTTCACAATCCACAGATAAATCTTCCATTCTCCAACTATCTTCTTCATGCTGTCTCTCCCCAATCATCAATTCTGTCGAATCCTTCAAGAAGTTGAAGAAGACCTTCTGTCCTTTACACCATTTTTATCCACAGTTACCCCAGTGATATAAGAAGTTAGGAACTACAATCTACAGATCATAGTTTAGTATTAACAAAAGCATTACAGTTTTATGTTGGCTTCATCCGCCCTAAACCAATATTTATTTATCTGCGGATTCGTTCCAAAATCCACAGATAAATCTTCAATTTTTCCTCACCGTTTCTTCCTAGTCACCGCCACTCATCAATTGCTAAGAAACTTTCAGAACATTGAAGAACACCTTCTGACCTAATACCCATTTTTTTTTTCCACAGTTAGGTCAGTGGGTCCGCAGTTAGGAATTACAATCAACACACAATAACTGAACTTTTAGGAGGGTACTATTTCAATATTAGGTCCATCTGCCCTGGGACAGGTTTTCCTGTGGTTTCCTTTCACAATCCACAGATAAATCTTCCATTCTCCAACTATCTTCTTCATGCTGTCTCTCCCCAATCATCAATTCTGTCGAATCCTTCAAGAAGTTGAAGAAGACCTTCTGTCCTTTACACCATTTTTATCCACAGTTACCCGAGTGATATAAGAGTTAGGAACTACAATCTACAGATCATAGTTTAGTATTCACAAAAGCATTACAGTTTTATGTTGGCTTCATCCGCCCTAAACCAATATTTATTTATCTGTGGATTCGTTCGAAAATCCACAGATAAATCTTCAATTTTTCCTCACCGTTTCTTCCTAGTCACCGCCACTCACCAATTGCTAAGAAACTTTCAGAACATTGAAGAACACCTTCTGACCTAATACCCACTTTTTTATCCACAGTTAGGTCAGTGGGTCCGCAGTTAGGAATTAGAATCAACACACAATAGCTGAACTTTTAGGAGGGTACTATTTCAATATTAGGTCCATCTGCCCTGGGCCCGGTTTTCCTGTGGTTTCCTTTCACAATTCACAGATAAATCTTCCATTTTCCTCTTGCTGTCTTTCCCCAATGACCACCACACACAAATTACAAAAAATCCTTGAAAAAACCCTTTTGTGTCCTTACCACCAGTTTCATCCACAGTTAGGTCAATGAGTCAGCAGATGAATATCACAACCTTCAATAAAAAAATTTAAAAACCCACAGATTAGGTAATCTTCCATTCTTTAATCATCTTCGTTTTGCAGTTTCTTCCAATTCGTATCTATGAATCCTTCAGGAAACCATTCATTCATTGTATGCCCTTCCTTATTCATCTGCAGTTTATAAGGTTAATGGGACAGCAGCTAATACAATAATATAATTTTAAATGGAAAGTATTTCTTAGAATATCAACGCTATTTCTGTAACTAGGTATCAAAACTGCATTAGATAACTTATCACAGAAACTTTTTCGTATATTTTATCAGCGATTTTTAGCTGCAACGTAGATAAATTAAAATAGTTCACGAAAATTAGTTCAACTTAATTCAGTATACAGATAACAACCAGATTTTTTATTTATTTATTATATAAACCGTTGCGTTATTTTATGTTATTTGCTTCAACTGCCCTGCCTCCCCAAGAGAAATTTAACGTTTTTTATTACCCATCTATTTACGTAAATCTAATACCATTTAGATGTATGTAATATGCACGTAATATGTAAGCAGCAAAGGCCAAGTTAAGTTTGTGCAGTTATGTTAGTTAGATAAATAGAAGTGGACTACTAACGGAAAATTGCGGTCTTTTCGGAAAAAGAACGGTCTTCATCCGGTTGACTTTAACATTGCTGCAAAATAAAAGAATTTCGTTATAAATAATAATAATAATATTTAAAAAATAACGTCAGTGGGCACTAGGACCCCAAGACGAAGACGACGTACCTATGTATATCCATATATTCGCTTTCGATTTCGTTTGAGGATAATCTGGTTTGGTACGGAAAAAAGAATAAAATGTAGGGCACTTGGCCTTGATGCACGTTTTATGCATCAGTATGTATGCACTGGAACATTAAAGGGGGCCGATACACAAAATCATCGTCCAGTTGCACGGCCTCGAGATATATTTAAAGCTGCTCCAGCAGTCAAGTTCAAATTACCAACTGCAAACACGCCAGTCAGCCGACGTGTTTCGAGCCAAAAAACGACAGCCAAAAAGAAGACGACCAGCAACAGAGAACAGAGCGGGTACAAAAAAAAAGCCTGCCGAAAATTGCATGCTCGATCCCACCACCACCACATCACCACCACCACCACCACCACTTTCGATTTCGTTAAAACATGTCTGGCTTTTGTGCATTGTATGGCCATGAAATTTCAGGGTCGAAAAACACTTTCATGACTGGATATTATTGTCCTCCTGTAGATGTAGACGTGTCTATACACCACATACACACACACACACACACACACACACACACACACACACACACGTGTACATGTATTTATTTTGGCAATGGCGAAAAGAGCTTTTGATTGTTTGCCTCCTCTTCTATTTTCATTGCACATCAACTCGGCCACAGGATAAATTTACTACTTCAAAAAGGATAATAACATACGCTATTCAAATTAAAATATGACATAAAATAAGATCCAGGTCATTAGGGATAACATGCAATTTAATACGCTTCTTAAACTTGATCCTTGATGGAGGATAATTATTTGAAGATGATTTATGATGAGGAAGGATTTCAATGGGGCATTGAAGAGATTAGATGTTTATAGTAAAGTATGATTCTTACTAGGACTAGGTCAATAATAATAATTTTTTTAAAAGCTATTGATCATTGCAGAACGTTTACCGTTAGAAGACGATTTCTGACGATAATTTTTTATTAATTATTGTCCCAGGACCCAAGATAGGGATCAAATCAATAGGGCCACTGTATAATTCAATGAAGTACGTGAATTTATCAATTAAACAGAAATGATTGGTCCTTAAGGAAAGATAATCCTGTGAAAATAATTAATGATCAATATTATTGATTGACAAACGAAAAATCAATAAGAATCATTGCAATTTAAAAGCATTTTTCTCTTTCTACAATTTCTGAATATATTTTGAATTGATTATCATTGTTTCATTTTATTTCAAATTCGTATAGGGTCAGGTGGGGTGATTTTGGAAGTTTGACTTTTGAAGCTCCATGTATCTTAGATTAAGATTAATTTTAGGCGACTATTTTTGAGTAATTTAGGCCCTTGTTCTGTTGTTAAAAATGCAAATTGGGATTTTTAGTTGGAATAATGAAGAGTCCTATTTCATCGAAATAAAGAGCCTGTTTACAATTACCCCATTCGTATAAAATTATCGAAGGGACTAATTTTTACGTACCCCTCCATTTAATGGGGCTATTAGACGACTAGATTTTTTTTGTGTGGGTTGAATCAATCGAGTGTATTTTTATTAGCCTTCATTTCATGTTATATTAGGTACATAATATGGCAAAAGCTCCACAATCAAGAAAAGAAATTGCTAGAGAAATGGTCATTTTGCTTCATGATGATGGTCAATAAAACACAAATAAAAAAAAATATTAGACAAACGAAATTAAAAATTAATTTACAAAAACTTTTTTTCTAAATTAAGGGGTGAGTGTTGTAATTGTACAATAAATTAATTATTAATCATTCATCTTATAATTTTTATTTTGATTTCAATTTTGAATGAAAAGGTACTAGGTATGTAACAGATTTGCAGATATGACAAAGAAAAAAATGGATGGGTGGCTATAATACCAACATATAGCCGTAGGTATTGTAAAATTTGTTTCAGTTTTTGTTATTAAAAATAATGTTGGTTCATTTTGATTACAAATCGTTTCGAGCAGTTCCCTTTTTATTTCTATTGTTAATATTCGAACAATGTTCGCATATGAATATGTGTGTGTCTGTGTCTACGCACGCCTCTCTATTCTACAAAAACCGGAAATATCAAAACGCCTTTTTCTATGTGCGTAATACGTATACATATTTACCTATGTATCTATGTATGTACGTATACATATATATGTAGTAGCTTATATGCAAATCTCGAGCAGCAGCAGCAAGTTCTGATGCGTGGCTGAAATAGCAAAAAAAAAAAAAAATAACAAAAGTAGCTTCCCCCCATTGTGTGGCGCAGCGTCGATGGAAAATTAAAACGCACACACACTATCTCTTTGTCACGTGACCTATATATCCATAAAAATGAAAATTAGCTTTTTACCCTCAAGGGCTGAAACAAAAAGATACGTATATGCGAAATGAAAAAGAAGCTGAATTAGAACAAAAGGCGAGCCTATTAAAGACGAATAGATAGTGTTTAAGAATCATCATCCCCGGGGATGATATCTCGTACCATTTTAGAAAAACTCCATTATCCATAATACATAGATACGTATGTTTTACATGACGATGTCTTTCCTTCTTGTCCTTTGTATGGTTTTATAATTACGACGTCGTTATATATATATATATATATATATATATATGTGTGGTACATATATGGATCTATCTCCTCAAGTCAAGCTTCGGCTTGGATTTGTTGAAAAATTTCAACTTATATTGTGTGCAACGGGGAGCGACGAACACACTGCATTTTCCCTTTTGCAACGCGGCCCCGCAAAAGGATGAGAAATGAGCAAGATATTAAGAAAGGAGACATTCATGATTCACCAACAAACCACCAACTCCTCTGATGTGAAGCTTCTTTTACGCGTACATGTGATTTTAATTCGTTATCACAAATTGTCATATGGTAGGAATTGGTCAAAGGGATGTTCCTTAAAGGGACGACGTCTGTTGTCAACTAGGTACACACGGGTGGACGGACACCCAAAGGATACTTAATCATTTCTCTAACGTAGGTACGTGTGAAAAATCTGAATCTAGGACATGAGATATAACGTCCAAAAAATAATCCTGATGCTGTAGAAATAGGAATCTTGAGCCTTTTAGTGGTTTATCTCTAAACTACATATAACCTATTATAAAAAATGTAATTCAATTATTATCTAAGTACATACATATAAAATAATTCCTGTTAAATATACCTAGATAATCTGTAGATCGATTACTAAGTGTTACAAGTTGAAAGATCGTGAACAAAATTGAAACAGGTATTTACACTCGCAATAATAAATAAAATAAAATTTAAATTGCTGATTTGTTTAAGAAAAAAGCCTTGACATTAGATTTACTTTTACATAAATATTATTACATATGTAGATATTTATGTACCTTAACATGTATCTATTTAAACATATTATGCAGTTCCTTTTTCTTTTCTAGAAACTCGTTTCGATCTGTAAATATTAATTATTAATTAATTAGCGGAACTTTATTTGATTTAAAAAATTATAAACAAATTGTAACAATTTTTAAGATGATTTATTGTACAAAAAAACTGTAGGTACAAAGAACGTTAGGGGTTGTGGTCTGAACGAGTGTTAAATAAATTTTACTAAGCAACTTAATCAACTTAATTATTTTTAGGAACAAATATCTATAGATAAATTTAAAGTTTTGTGAAAGGATCATAATTGTAAAAAGAAAACATATGGCAGTATTAGTAGGGTTGAAGTTAAATTTCCCCCGGTTTCCTCGTTTACCCCGGGGGTTGTTGCGTAACGTTTCATCCGACGATAGCTTCATTAAAACTTCACATTAGGCCTGCCTGAAGCTAAATACTACATTACATACCATACGTACGCATCTAACCTCCATGTGCGTACACCTACTTATGTAAAGTTGAGTGTTAAAAAAGCTCTGCCATATAAAATTTGAAAGATAAGAACGTGCTTTTTGCTACGTACGGCCACGACGAGATGATTATCTTGCAGTCGCTTTTCTTTTATTTTTTAGTAATTACGCAGAAAGCTTTTAAAAAAATAATAAACAAACAATTGCATTGCATTCAATTTAATATAGATAATAAATAATAATATAAAGATAGTTTGGCGAGTGAGGGTTTACTGGGGTGGAAATTATGGGTCAACAAATACAACGCGTACATTCACAACAAGGAAAATAACATTCAAATTATTTTATACGCAAGTAGATATACAAAAGCGTAAAAAAATCTCTTAATGAGATCTTTTTAATTAAATAGGTACCTGTGTATTATTTTCAAAGTACTCTATCTATTTTAATTACATATACATACCTATAACTACATATAGTAGTAAATGTCTTGAGGAAATAACGAATCACTACTAGGTAAAATTTAAAAGCCCAATTGATGATGAATGAAAGTCATGATCAGTAAGTAGCTAATGTGCACCTCGTGCGAGCATAGACCCAATTTGCTCAGTCAGTGGGGAAGGGAAGGGGGGACTCGTGTATGGGCTTCGTCCAATAACGATTGAGCAAACGCTTCAGTCTGCTCGCGACTGTGGAGGCGCTAAGACGTAGGTACGTTCTGTGAATGGAATATTTATTTATGGAAGACATCAATTATTATCTATTAGAAAATTCTGAACGAGAAGGTATTTGAAAACTATTTTTAATATACGTACTGTATATTTGTTTATTATATTATATATGTAACATATGTTATGTATTTGTATCGTACAGTAATAAGTAAACGCCCCCTTGTTGTTACAACATTGTGTGTATATGTGTGCATTTATTGTATGTACAATTAACAGATTGTTATTGCATTAATTATTTATTTATTAATCACGTCGTTTTCCTTTTGTTACGTGTATTTAATCATTTATCCATCCATCCATCGTCAAAAGAAAGGTTGATATTATAGTATGTACATAGTAGAAGGTACATACATATCTGTATGTAGAAGTTCGCGTTTATAAAAACAACGTTATCATCAGACTAAACTGAATCGAAATACGTATGAGTGCACAGTCAAACATATATTGTCCCAGGTCAGTAACCTTCTAAAAGCCGTCCTGCAAATCAATAGACGTACACCAATTCTACAAAAATGGCAGCTACTGTCTTGGAGAGTTGTAATTACATTTTATTTATATTTTTTTTCCATTAAGTGTCGCAATTTTATTATTCAACGAGATAGAGACGTGCTCGTATCTACGTACGTATATCAGCCGTTCTTCGTCTTTAATTATAAATTTATTTAAGTAAATATTTGACGTCTGTTCAAAAAACATGCAATGATTTATTATTGGTCGGTACCTACCTAGGCAGGTACTTATTAACTTATCTGCTGCTATTTATTTATTTAATTAGATAAATAATTAATCATTTAATTTGAGTCATTATTAGGTAAAGCGCAATAAAATTTGTTTTATTTATTCAAAGTTCCACAATAATTTTATATTTTTTTACTTCAAAAGTAACTAAGTTTTGTTTTATGATATCTAATAATAATAATTTATGAGAACTTTGTCCACTTTTTTATTCTTAAACGACTTGCACAATTATCTTGTCAAAATACGATTTTAATTAAAAGAAAAAAATAGCAGCAGCAGAAATTGTATTTTATTGCGCCATTATAACACATACATATGTACATAGATAGGTAACAAAGTCAAACACATCACATTCACCAACCAACCACGTACATAATTGAATATTCAAAGGTAAATGTGACTTAATAAGTTTAAAAATGAACGTTATAATTATTAAATAAAAATCAGGGAATAAATCAGCCATCGTTACACGAGCACCTATACAATATTTAATTATAATGAGTCGTTGATTAATTGACATAATTCACTTTCTCAATAAAACAACCCTTACCTAACTTGGGAATTCGTTTTTATTAATTTATCATTGTTAAATTGGTCGTAACTGCTTTTTTATCCTTATATGCTGCATAAAATAAGTTTGGGGGTGTGAGATCAAAACTGGGAGGGATTGAATCTGATTGAAAAGGGTTAGAGTCGTTGAAAATCACACGACAACTCATTGTAGGGTAAATTAACGCTCATAAATGAAACGAGAGGAGAATTCCATCACATTTTTATCACAAAAGGGGAGTAGTTTGAGCTTTATATACTTTTGGGGAACGTGAGATTAAATTGGGGAGAGATGGTTCAACAAAATGTCGTTTAAAGGGAGGGAAATCGTTGAAAATTTCATGTCAACTCGTTGTAGGGTAAATTACAGGTCAAAGGTTAAAGGGGAGGAGATTCTCTTCACAATTTGTATTACAAAAGGGGAGTAGTCAGGAATAAACGTGGACGTAAGTCGTAGCTGACTTTATATGTTGCTTTATGTACTTTCGAGGACGTGAGATTCAATTGGGGAGGGATGGGTCAACAAAATATCTTTTGAAGGGAGAGAAATCGAAGAAAATTTCATGTCAACTCGTTGTAGGGTAAATTACAGTTCACAGGTAAAAGGGGAGAAGATTCTCTTCACAATTTGTATTACAAAAGGGGAGTAGTCAGTAATAAACGTGGACGTAAGTCGTAGCTGACTTTATATGTTGCTTTATGTACTTTCGAGGACGTGAGATTCAATTGGGGAGGGATGGGTCAACAAAATATCTTTTGAAGGGAGAGAAATCGAAGAAAATTTCATGTCAACTCGTTGTAGGGTAAATTACAGTTCACAGGTAAAAGGGGAGAAGATTCTCTTCACAATTTGTATTACAAAAGGGGAGTAGTCAGTAATAAACGTGGACGTAAGTCGTAGCTGACTTTATATGTTGCTTTATGTACTTTCGAGGACGTGAGATTCAATTGGGGAGGGATGGGTCAACAAAATATCTTTTGAAGGGAGAGAAATCGAAGAAAATTTCATGTCAACTCGTTGTAGGGTAAATTACAGTTCACAGGTAAAAGGGGAGAAGATTCTCTTCACAATTTGTATTACAAAAGGGGAGTAGTCAGGAATAAACGTGGACGTAAGTCGTAGCTGACTTTATATGTTGCTTTATGTACTTTCGAGGACGTGAGATTCAATTGAGGAGGGATGGGTCAACAAAATATCTTTTGAAGGGAGAGAAATCGTAGAAAATTTCATGCCAATTCGCTGTAGGGTAAATTACAGGTTAGGTAAGATGGAAAAAGATTCGCGCAGGGAGGAGCCATTGAAAATTGAGAGGAATTAAACTATAAGTTAATTAGGGGTGGGGGTTTCAAATTAAATCAACAAATACAGTGTGTGGTTCAACTACCTATTCATTGGTATTGAGAGGGTCAATAAATTGCGGTGACCCATGACTGATATTATTTTGATAAACGAAAAGATCAATTTTTATTGTTCTTGGGTAATTTCGAAATCGAATAGATAATATTGTGCAACGAAAACGATAAACGTCCACAATGCGAAGGAGGTTGAATTAATAATACGTAGGTACGTAATAATAATCAAAAACCAGGTCGACTACTACACTACTTACTAGGTACGTATTATAATAATAATAAAATGTAACAAAATGAGATTGCTGATGTTGCACGTTTCGGCCAGCATTGCTGGGGCTGGCTGACTCATGCCCTCGGTTCTTACGAATAATAGTTTGATATTACACTTTTTGTTATGTAACGTGACCCATACGTGGAAATGCCTCGACTTCTGTAATTATAAACAACACGTATCTACATATATGTACACAGATAGATAGGTACCCACCACCTACTTACACATAATATAAAATTATAGGTATCTATGTTGAATTGGGGTGGTTTAATTGGCAATTGCATTATTACAGTTTTCTGTATCTTTCGAACACTTTTATAAAATGATTTCATGCTGTGTTAGATATGGTAGATAAAAATTATTTACTAAAATTAACAAAATTCAAAGGTTGTTTTAAACAAGATTGCGCAAATATTGTTTACATATAGATAGATATAAATTGTTACCAAAAAGCGGTGTTTACAGCGAGCACACTGTCTCCAAATAGGTTCGTTATCAATAAAAAAATGCATTCTTATCAATGCAATTTGTTTAGTTACCTCCTATCAGTCGTTGAAAGATGACGGCAACAACCTTGTTATCTTTTTTAAACTTATTATTCATTCGAAAAGTCGTTGAACCAGATTTCGCCACGGTTTTTTACGTACCTACTCTACTCTGCACTAATAATATGTCATTACCAGACTTTATTTATTTATTTATTTTTTAAGTAGATATTTATACAAAATAAGACTCGTACTGGATCAATCAGTAAAACGTTACTGATGTATTTATTAGGTCCTTCTTGAAATCCTCTGTATATAAAGTGAGCAATGCAATAGTGCATTCACAAAATCCAATTATGTCTTATCATTTCAGTCTGATAACCGTGTACGCTTGACCTTGATAATTACGCATGTAAATATGTATATGAAAGCAGCCCATACAGAACCCTGGCTATTGGCTATGTAATAATAATAAAGTATTTAATAAGTAGCAAAAATAATATGAACTTATAAAATTTATTGACGAGTCTCTTACTTTACTAAGAATATTGGTCACATTGGTTCATTTAGTAGGTACTGACCCTATAAAGGCCAAGAAATAAACTTTTTAATACAGTCGAACTTCGATAACTCGAATATCATTGATATTTTTAATGACCGTCTTCCCTTTTAGTGAGATTTTAATGACTCCTTTTCCTTTGAGTAAGATTTTAAAGGCACTCTTCTTCTTGAGTAAATTTATAATGACACTCTTCTCTTTAAATGAGATTTTAGTAACCCCTCTTCCCTGTGAATGAGATTTTTAATGACCGCCTTCCCTTTAAGTGAGATTTTAATGACTCCTTTTCCTCTGAGTGAGATTTTAAAGGCACTCTTCCTCTTGAGTGAATTTTTAATGACACTCTTCTCTTTAAATGAGATTTTAACGATCCTCTTCCCTTTGAATGAGATTTTTAATGACCGCCTTCCCTTTTAGTAAGATTTTAATGACCCTCTTCCCTTTAAGTGAGATTTTAATGACCCTCTTCCATTTGGAAGGGGAATTCCTTAATAATGTACGATTTCTCTCATTCAGAGGGAAGGATATCATTGACAATCTAATTTAAAGGGAGAGGGGTAATTGAAAATCCCATTCAAAGGGATGATTGTAAATAAAATCTCATTTAAACGGAAGAGGATCGTTAAAATCTCACTCAATGAGAAGAGTGTCATTAAAATTTCACTCAAAGGAAAGAAGCTCATTGAAATATCACTCAAAGGGACAGGGATTCGAGTATCAAATAGATACAAGTTCGAGAGTTCGAGTTATGAAACAAAACTTACATGTATTTTATTATGTTTCAATTACAATTTGATTTTAATGTGATTACGATTTGTATGAGATTCTGATTACACAGTTATTATTATAATATCTAGATAATTGCATATTTTTTAAACGATGCCATTATAAAATAATTTGTGAAAAAGTTTATTTGAATTTTAATGGGACAAAGAAAAATGCAACATTTACTATGTATTATGGTTCGTAGGTACATCTTCAAGGTTTTCAATAACTTGAGGAGTAATTGTAAGTGATAAACAATAAAAAAGGTAATAAATTTTTTATATTACGTAATACATAGATACATAATACATATTTAATTTGCGTAGATATATTGAATAGACACTTTGGTATTAAATTTAAGAGTTAAATAAATTCTGATTCAAGGTTTCGTTTTTTTTTTTGTGTTATAACTCTTAATAAAACGTAGTAAATTTTGTGCAAATTTTAAATAAGTAAGTGTGAATAAATACATAAATATTAACTATAGGTACTTAAACATATTTATCTAATGGTCTTTGTTTTTAATGACAGGTTAATTAATGACATTGTAATTTTGAAAATAATTAGATAGATATTTTTAATTTTTTTTTATAAAGGCGCCTATAATAAATGTATTAAGTACATGTATTAATAATAATTAAGGTTCGATAAAAACTGTTAACGTAATAATATTATCTACCAATTTGACATAAGTAGGTAGGTATACGTATTCAAAAAAGCAGCTTATGGATTTTTTTAAGGATAATCATTAATTTGGTTTTTTTTTTAAACACACGCGAGTAGTTTTAATTTACGGTATAGGTACTACTACGTACAACAATAGTTTTTCTTATTACACATTGTTATTATTTATTAACGTGACCATGAAGAATACTGTTATCCACGACAACAATCGGTGGAAAAACTATAAATCAAAACTTTCAATTGAAATATTAGCCATGTTTATTATAATATTATGTATTACCTACCTAGTACACTATTAAACCTGCAACCTGCAACCATATTGTGCCCAAGCTGAACAATTAATAAATTTAACATCGTCGCAATTATTTACGTAATTACCATGAAGTATAAGTGATTTAATTTTGCTTTTACGATATTAGTTATATTACATATTTGATATATATTTTATTTTATTTTACCATTGTTGTTTATGACGATTTTAAAAAACCCATTAATCATTAATTGTAACGATGCATATTTTTTTATCGATTTAATAAGGTACTTGATTGTGGTCGATTTCAAAGCCATCCTGCTGAATTATTTAGATATTAAATTGAGAATAACAAAATTAAGTGAAAGTTTCTAGAGTATTTGTAAACCCATTCTAACAGTCCTTATTTGTACCCGCCGATTGTGAGCCCCTTCCAAATGGCGTCACAAATTAAATATCTGGTGAGAAATTTTGCTCCTCTTACCATATTTGAACTGTAGCTGTTTTATGTAAGTACTTTGCTGATTTCAATAAAAAATAAATACTTACATAATAACACAATTATTGTAATTATTATCTATATTATTTATTTATATATATACAGGGTTTTTCAAGTTGATGGGCTATTAGTAGTAGGTATATGAATTAGTAGAAGGAATTCAATTCTTAAACTTGGGCTCATTTGGTTATTGTTTATGCCGCTTCTTTTAAAAATATTTTCAAGTTCGATTTACATCCGGTTATACCGGAAGTCGATACCAACTTTTACTTTTTTTTACGCTTAATTCGAATTAAACGTGTAATTCTAAGGTAAGTTTGATAACCAACTTGTACCTACACCTCTGTGGCGATCGGTTTCTGAGTTAATTTAAATTATAGAAAAAAAAATCGCTACCACAACTCAAATTATAAAAAATCATAACTTCCACAAAATACGACTTAGAATGTTGAAATTTTTACTAGTAATAGCTGAATATTAGTGCTAACGCCTTGACAAAATTGAATTAAATAATTTATACAGGGCGTTCAAAATAAAATGCTAAAATTGAAAACTTCAAACACGAATTATCTCGTTTTTTCAAATGGCACCTACTATTGTTTATTTTTTCAATCGATTCCTTTTTTTATCCTCTTTCGATCCATATGGATATTTCCTATTTTATTTGAAAATTTTGGAATAATTTTGAATTATTACTTAAAACAGGAAGTATCCATATAGATCGAGAGGATAAAAAAAGGAATCGATTGAAAAAATAAAAAATAGTAGGTGCCATTTGAAAAAACGAGATAATTCGTGTTTGAAGTTTT
The DNA here is from genome assembly GCA_029378335.1 of Agrilus mali. NCBI lineage: Eukaryota > Metazoa > Arthropoda > Insecta > Coleoptera > Buprestidae > Agrilus > Agrilus mali. Next base: position 28,045,837 of record CM055658.1, on the reverse strand, counting down.
CAATTTTAGCATTTTATTTTGAACGCCCTGTATAAATTATTTAATTCAATTTTGTCAAGGCGTTAGCACTAATATTCAGCTATTACTAGTAAAAATTTCAACACTCTAAGTCGTATTTTGTGGAAGTTATGATTTTTTATAATTTGAGTTGCGGTAACGATTTTTTTTCTATAAATTAAATTAACTCAGAAACCGATCGTCATAGGTGTACAAGTTGGTTATCAAACTTACCTTAGAATTACACGTTTTATTCGAATTCAGCGTAAAAAATATACCATTCCATTTTAAATAACAAAGTTGGTATCGACATTCCGGTATAACCGGATGTAAATCGAACTTGAAAATATTTTTAAAAGAAGCGGCATTAACAATAACCAAATGATCCCAAGTTTCAGAATTGAATTCCTTCTACTAATTCATATATGTACTTCTAATAGCCCATCAACTTGAAAAACCCTGTATATTGTGTAGGTATTTATTTATAATTAAAACAGGTGAACTTTTTCATGAACATTAATCTAATCTTCTGACTCCCTTTACTCCTGTTTCTGCTCTTAATATTAAACATGTCTCTAGCCTTCAGGTCTTCAAGAAGTATCTATTACATATGTAGGTATTAAAACAGCAATATTGGTCATTCTCTCCCTTCCTTTAGTCCTGTTTCTGTGTCTAATAATAAATACCTAATCTATGTCTTTATTTATGAGGTCTTGAAAGAATATTATTATCTTCCAATCTATATACATACTTGGAACTACCTCTGCCCCCTATTACTCCTGTTTCTGCCCCTAACAACAAATACGTCTTTACCAATCAGAGCTTTATTGTTTTTTTTTTAGAGACCATATAATTGTTAAATTTATTATTATACTTGAGTAGTAGGTACCTAATAGGTTAGTTAAAAATTCTCCGTGATGTTCTTAAGTATCAGATACGTATTCGATGGCGAATATGAACTTTAATGGATCGCGATAGTGGCCTGGCCGGCTGAAGGTAGATTTAATTTATTTAGTTTCCTGAGAAAAATTCGATTATCCACAAACTGTTTGCCTGTCCCACGCTATTGTCATTTAGTGGGTAAATGTTGTATGTATAGGTACCTACCTATATATCTGTGTATATAGGTATCTATAGATAAGTTGACCTGCCCGGTGCATTAAATGCCTTGTGTGTATCGTTTAGGTAGATAGTATTCGTCAATAACGTTAGTAAATGTAAAGCAGGATAAATAGTCACATTTCAGTCTGTAGTTAGTTCTATTCGGTGCATAAAAATTTCATACCTGTCCTTTATACAACTAGGTACCTATATCTGTCCGTTTCCGGAAGAAGAAGGTTATTTGCCTTTTTTATGGAAAAATACAATCAAACTTCGATAACTCGAATCATTATGTGGCGCAAACAATAACATCGAAGTATCGAGACTTATTGAGAGTTATAAAACGTTATAGTATCTATGTTAAAATCGTACTTAATTAAGGAATTCCCCTTCCAAAGGTAAGAGGGCCATTAAAATATCATTCAAAGGGAAGAGTGCCATTAAAATCTCACTCAATGGGGAGAGGGTTATTGAAATCTTACTCAAAGGGAAGAGGGTCATTTAAAATTTCATTTAGAGGGATGAATATCATTGACAATCTTACTTACAGTTAGAGGGAAGAGGGTCGTTAAAATTTTACTCAAAGGGAAGTGAGTCATTAAAATCTCACTTAAAAGTAAAAGAGGATCATTAAAGTCTCACTCAAATGGAAGAGGATCATTGAAAATGTCATTCAAAGGGAAGAGGGTGATTAAAACCTCATCAAAGGGAAGAGGGGTCATTAAAATCTAACTCAAAAGGAAGAGGGTCGTTAAAATTTTACTCAAAGAGAAGTGAGTCATTAAAATCTCACTTAAAAGTAAGGGGGTCATTAAAGTCTCACTCAAATGGAAGAGGATCATTGAAAATGTCATTCAAAGGGAAGAGGGTGATTAAAACCTCATCAAAGGGAAGAGGGGTCATTAAAATCTCACTCAAAAGGAAGAGGGTCGTTAAAATTTTACTCAAAGGGAAGTGAGTCATTAAAATCTCACTTAAAAGTAAAAGGGGATCATTAAAGTCTCACTCAAATGGAAGAGGATCATTGAAAATGTCATTCAAAGGGAAGAGGGTGATTAAAACCTCATCAAAGGGAAGAGGGGTCATTAAAATCTCACTCAAAAGGAAGAGGGTCGTTAAAATTTTACTCAAAGAGAAGTGAGTCATTAAAATCTCACTTAAAAGTAAGGGGGTCATTAAAGTCTCACTCAAATGGAAGAGGATCATTGAAAATGTCATTCAAAGGAAAGAGGGTGATTAAAATTTCATCAAAGGGAAGAGGGTCATTAAAATAGCACTCAAAGAGAAAGGGGTCATTTAAAATCCCATTTAGAGGGAAGGGGATCATTGAGAACTTCATTTAAATCAAGGAGACTAGTGAAAATCTTATTTAAAGGGAGAGGGGTCATTGGGGGGTATCATATTTAAAAGAAAGGGAATTGTAAGAACTTCATTTAATGGGAGGAATTTTTGAAGTTGTTGTTTAAATGGAAAAGGGTCATCGTCAATTAAGAAAAAATTACACATATGTTCTCATAGTTTATGCCATTGCAAATCGATTCGGTACCCACGACTTATCGACGTTCGAGTTATCGAAATATGGCTGTATTTTTATCTTTGCTCTCGCCCAAAAGTTTCCACTATAATAATATGATTTCCTTCATAGACTTTCACTCCTAATAATTTAATAATAGCTTTAGGTATGTACTTCCATAAATTTTATCAGTACCTACCTAATAAACACACCTCCAACGTTAATTTATATTGACAAAAATTCGATTTCCAGAACATGTACCTAAGTACATACATATACTTACATAGGTATTATGATAATTTTGTAATACTTTTGAACAAATTTTATTACTGAATGTTCAGAATAAGTTCCGTCAAGTTTGTGTGCTAACAAAAACTCATTTCCTTTGGTTCAGATTTAATTAATTAATTATTATTAGTACCTACATAGATATAAGTATCCATTGCCTTCCGGTCGAAATTAAATATTTATATAGATACTTATAATACTTATTAGAACAAGTAGGTAAATATCTGCATGTGTTGTGTTATCATTCATTCATCGATTCAGAATTTGTTCGTTTTATAATTTATACTTAATACCTACCTACCATAATAACGTGAAAGTGCTTAATATTAATACAAATATTTTGTAAATATATACATATCTATATAATACTTATCTAGGACGTCTGATGCATAAAATCGATATAGAAATTTTACGAAAATCTAATGTCCCATCAGAGTTACCGTAGTTACAGCCCAATAACTCGATAAGTAAGTGTTACATTCAGATTTCAGATGTAGGTACTTATGTACTTATATACTTGGATACGTCTACATACATGTGCATTTGGGTAGATATATACCTACCTACCTATTATACCTACTTACTTGCATACCTAGATATGAATATTATAAGTAAGTATATGATGTGCATGACATTGAATAATAAATGATGGACGTCACGTAAAAAATCGAGCGCAAAACGTTGTACTTAGTTTCTAATATTTAAGTAAGTACATCAGGAAATAAAATTGGAAACAACCTGTATTTTTATTTTATACTGATGCTAACAACCGTTATTATGTATGGTTAATGTACCTACCTAATACGTAGGTATTCGTATGTTCCAGTAGTTTTTCCTCTGCTTTCTTTTTTCTCTAATCTCCACGTTCTCAGCGAGTGAGTGCATGTCAGAAAAAATAAAATTACATATTTATAATTTGGCAAATTTCACATTATCGTTTATTATTTAAAAGTTGGAAAATATAAAATAAAATATAATAAATACCTAATACGTTTTGGGGAGGGAGGAATCATCATTAATAACCCACCTATTGGGCTCAAAATGGAAAAAGAGGTTCTATAATGACTCATCAAATTCATTTAAAAAAAAACAAATGCCTATATCTATAGCGTACATAAGACAGCAGAAGCAATATCTACATAAAACAGAGACAAATTGTAAATAGTAACAAGAGTCTTATTTATTTATCTTGTTGTTTAAAATAAACATTAAAATAATTTAAGTCGATTCCCTTAGGTAGTCAACTTATATTTTAATTATTGTGGAAATTAAAATGAAAGTGAAGTCGTTGATTGATTGATACCTACAGCATATACAATCTTAAATTTTATAGGCTATACGTACCTATGTACCTAGTTATATTTATTTCTTCGAGAAAAAAAAAGAGCCAATGAAACAAAGGAACAGCCAATGAGAGAAACAAAGGAAAAAATAAGATGAGAGATACGATTAGAAACGATTTTCATAATAAATTACCTGTTGCTATGCTACCAAAATAATTCACGGTGCCGACGATAATCGTGCTGTATTGAATTTTAAACGCTTTGCGATATCTAATTAATTCAGCTTTATTCTGTTTGTCCTTTACGTTGCGTTGGTCGTCGAAAAATCATTGTACCTACATACATAAATATACCTATATACGTATGTATTGCCTTTGCCACTGCCGGGCGACGAGGTTTCGAAACGCGCAGAGCCATTAACTTTTTTTAATTGACTTTCATCATAATACCTACATAGGTACCTAATACCTAATAGTAGATACATAACATGACGGTCGATCCTAATTAGCCATTTTCACAAATTAGAAACCAACCTGATGAACGAACCATTGTCGAAAGTGTCCCATATAAAATCACATTATGCAGATCGATGTATATGGTATAGTGGATACTTATATACATACTCGTAGGTACGAGTATGTTTTTCATTACGACAGAAAATTTACTTATCTAGTTTCTTTTTGGTCCATATTAAAAAAGTCCAATAAATGCAATTTATTTTTTTTTAGGGATACTCCCCTTTGTTTAGAATATTCTGATAATTAAACCACTTTAGGACAGTGTTTAAAAAGAAATAGGTATTTATGGGTCGTGTACCACAAGGGTACGTATGATATTTCGCATCGTTGAATTTCATTTCAATGACAAAATGTTTTTGAATCGATTTGCATTGTATCTATTATAAATAATATAAGCGCGTTTTAGTCAGAGTTTAGCCACGAAACGTACATATGTACATTACCTAAGTACCCATGTATACATATACCTACTAATATGTAGCCTCACATTTCTAACCGATGAAAATGCACACGTATATAAAATGCATATATTATCATAAAGAAAAGCCAATGTGGGAGTGAATGTCTGTGTGAAACACAAATGCTTATATAAATATGCAGATAAGTCGTTGGAATGCTCTGATTTATAATATAAGATGAATAAAAAGTAGGCGTAATTTGCACCTTTTTTACTACTTGACTTAAGTCTCTTTCAGCAGGGATGGCCACAAACAAATACAGTCGAACTTCGATAACTCGAAAAAAACTTCGAGGTATCCAAACTAATGATGGATGAATAAATGGATGAATGGATGAAAGGAAAGAGGGTGATTAAAATATCATCACAGGGAAGAGGTTCATTTAAATCTCACTCAAAGAGATGAGAGTCATTAAAATGTCACTAAAAGGGAAGAGGGTCATTGAAAATCTCACTCAAAAGGAAGAGGGTCATTAAAAATCTCACTCAAAGAGACGAGAGTCATTAAAATGTCACTCAAAGATAAGAGGGTCATTAAAAATCTCATTCAAAGGGAAGAGGGTGATTAAAATCTCATCAAAGGGAAGAGGTTCATTAAAAAACTCACTCAAAGAGACGAGAGTCATTAAAATGTCACTAAAAGGGAAGAGGGTCATTGAAAATCTCACTCAAAAGGAAGAGGGTCATTAAAAATCTCACTCAAAGAGACGAGAGTCATTAAAATGTCACTCAAAGATAAGAGGGTCATTAAAAATCTCATTCAAAGGGAAGAGGGTGATTAAAATCTCATCAAAGGAAGAGGTTCATTAAAAAATCTCACTCAAAGAGACGAGAGTCATTAAAATGTCACTAAAAGGGAAGAGGGTCATTGAAAATCTCACTTAAAAGGAAGAGGGTCATTAAAAATCTCACTCAAAGAGACGAGAGTTCATTAAAATGTCACTCAAAGAAGAGGAGTCATTAAAAATCGTCATTCTAAAGGGAAGAGGGTATTGAAAATCTCATCAAAGGAAGAGGTCATTAAAAACTCACTAAAGAGACGAGAGTCATTAAAATGTCACTAAAAGGGAAGAGGGTCATTAAAATCTCATTAAAAGGAAGAGGGTATTAAAAATCTCACTCAAAGAGACGAGGTCATTAAAATGTCACTCAAAGATAAGAGGGTCATTAAAAATCTCATTCAAAGGGAAGAGGGTGATTAAAATCTCATCAAAGGGAAGAGGTTCATTAAAAAACTCACTCAAAGAGACGAGAGTCATTAAAATGTCACTAAAAGGGAAGAGGGTCATTAAAAATCTCATTCAAAGGGAAGAGGGTGATTAAAATCTCATCAAAGGGAAGAGGTTCATTAAAAAATCTTACTCAAAGAGACGAGAATCATTAAAATGTCACTAAAAGGAAAGAGGGTCATTGAAAATCTCATTCAGAGAGAAGGATATCATTGACATTCTTATTTAAAGGGAGAGGGGTCATTGAAAATCTCATTCAAAGGGAAGAGATTGATTAAAATCTCATTTAAAGAGAAGAGGGTCGTTAAAACTTCACTCAAAGAAAAGAGAGTCATTAAAATCTTAGGCACCTAATACATTTTTTCAGTACACCATTTTCCACATTTTTTTACTACTTATATTTATTTTATGGTCAAAAGATAAGAAAGACAATAAAAATTTTAGTACGTTTTGAAGACAACTAATTGAAGAAACTGCTTAATAATGGCATAATAGTCGGTACCTATTGCTATTAAAATTGTACATTATTAAGGGATTCCTCCAGAAAATTCGACTATTTGAAGTTTGACTGTATACAGATAGCTAATCAAAAAGTAGAGTACTTACCTGTCGTTATTTCTACCTACTGGGGGAGCAGTTCAAAATAAAATTAAGAAAATCTTTTAATTGGTTTATCTAGATACATAATCTAAAGCCTAAGGGGTGGAGCATACGATTACTTTTAACCTTCTTGTATACCTATAGATACTATCTACAAGTAATTCATGTATATGCCATAATTATTTCAATTAGATTTCATTAGGTAAATACCTAATATGTAGATACGTAATTAATAAACAAATATTTTTTTTTTGCTCACCCCTTAAAGGCCCATAAGGAATGATTAGAAACAAAATTTTTAGATGAGGTTTTAAATACATAAGTACCTAGATATATTTAAATAGGAGTTTCTTTCTTGTATTTAATTTTTTTTGTGGGTAGATAATTATTGCACAATGATTTCGCTCAGGGCTAGACTTTTTCATTTAAAAAAAAGCAGTAGGTATTACAATGCAAATTCATGCAGGCGAATTACGTGATATTCTCACAAAACAGCAAAAACTAGAGAAACGAATAAATTGAGCGGAGTGACCTTAAAACTTTCCATGTTGTAAGTGACCTTCCAGCGGCAGTTAGAAGGCGTGTCCTAAAATTTAAAAAGGTTTCTATTTGCCTATGATCCCAAGGTTAACTACTGCTATAGGTACTCAGGCGAAACCAATTCTTTTTTAGTAGTTTCGGTTCGTAAGTTGTGGGCGTGTGCCGAAAAAAAAAATTTAGAAACCGATCCGATCCGATCCGATGGTCCCTTAATAATATCTACGTAATTACGATCACACACACACACCCCCACTCCTTGTTTAAAATAACTCAGTTCGGCAACCGGCTTAAGCCTAATTCTCTGGCCAATAGGACCGGTCCTTTCACGATTTGAACACAAAAAGAAGTGGCACAACAACCATTTTATTGCTTAGAACCAGTCTCTCTTCTTCTTCTTCTTTTTGCTTAGGCTACTTAGAGAACCATTTTGACTACCTTCGTCATCCAAAGCAAATGAAGACACGAAACTACTCCATTTTAGACAGAAAAGTAGTCAAAATATTTTAATTAAAAGAATCTAATACATACTTACAAACATAATTAGGTATTCTTTTGCAATATTTAATAATTTCTGTAGGTACCAATCAATTTTGAGAATTTAAAAAAATTAATTATTTGAACTTCAAGTTTTCTTTACACATCTATTCATCAGCCAACTTCCGGTTAGTGGCTGGCTATCTATCGGCACATAATACTATAATTATTGCGTTATTTTTTAAAACAGTAGAGAACAACACCAGTGCTTGTTATTATGAATGTATCTATTAGATATGTATACATAAATGTGCGCGTATGTACTTGTAATCACTTTGGTAATAATAGAAACAAACAGCTATCAACACCACCACAGTCCAGAGAAATGCTAATGCCATGGTCACGCAGCTTGATCTAAAGAGATAGCGGGCCGTGACTTACATATTACGCACTCTCTGAAAATGGTCAAGCCACTACAGGTAGGTACTAAGTATTGTTGTAGGTATAACTTACTGTATCAATTTGTAACATAAACCTACCTAGGTACAATAAGAATCATCTAGCAAAACAAGATTTCTGTCCATAATTTTTGGTCGAACTAACTAAAACGTGCCGAAATCAAAGTTAAGATAGGTCAAAAACGAGTACTATAGGCTGGATCACTTAAAGTGACCTTTTAACACGATTAAGATTGTAAATTTTATAAGCTAGACTCTGAAGCAAGCAAAGTAGCAGTCAGTGATTAGTAGTTTTATGGCCTCAAGTGCCACTTAAAATGACTCAGACTATAGGTAGTTTTTATGGTTTCCAATGTACCCAACTATAGTCTGAATCACGTGAAGTGGCAGCTGAAGCGATAAAACTTTTAAAACAGTTATAACTGTCTTGATATCGAATGATTGACATCTGTAGAAATAAAAATAACAATCTTAAATTTATTTAGTGAAAAGGGTGGTCACTTATTGACAGTTTTATTGCCTAAGGTGTCACATTACGTGATTCATAGTATAAGTTTCTTCGTTCTCAGTAGATATGTATGTACACTTAAAGATAATCTTAATCTCGTGAAGTGGAAGTTGTTGTAATAAAACAAAGGTGGTCAGTAGCTAGGAGTTTTATGGCCTGAACTGACACTTAAAATGACTCAGACTATAGTTTTTATGGCTTTCAGTATTTCCAACTATAGTCTGGATCACGTAAAGTGACAGCTGAAGCGATAAAACTTTTAAAACAGTTATAACTGTCTTGATATCGAATGATTGACATCTGTAGAAATAAAAATAACAATCTTAAATTTATTTAGTGAAAAGGGTGGTCACTTATTGACAGTTTTATTGCCTAAGGTGTCACATTACGTGATTCATAGTATAAGTTTCTTCGTTCTCAGTAGATATGTATGTACACTTAAAGATAATCTTAATCTCGTGAAGTGGAAGTTGTTGTAATAAAACAAAGGTGGTCAGTAGCTAGGAGTTTTATGGCCTGAACTGACACTTAAAATGACTCAGACTATAGTTTTTATGGCTTTCAGTATTTCCAACTATAGTCTGGATCACGTAAAGTGACAGCTGAAGCGATAAAACTTTTAAAACAGTTATAACTGTCTTGATATCGAATGATTGACATCTGTAGAAATAAAAATAACAATCTTAAATTTATTTAGTGAAAAGGGTGGTCACTTATTGACAGTTTTATTGCCTAAGGTGTCACATTACGTGATTCATAGTATAAGTTTCTTCGTTCTCAGTAGATATGTATGTACACTTAAAGATAATCTTAATCTCGTGAAGTGGAAGTTGTTGTAATAAAACAAAGGTGGTCAGTAGCTAGGAGTTTTATGGCCTGAACTGACACTTAAAATGACTCAGACTATAGTTTTTATGGCTTTCAGTATTTCCAACTATAGTCTGGATCACGTAAAGTGACAGCTGAAGCGATAAAACTTTTAAAACAGTTATAACTGTCTTGATATCGAATGATTGACATCTGTAGAAATAAAAATAACAATCTTAAATTTATTTAGTGAAAAGGGTGGTCACTTATTGACAGTTTTATTGCCTAAGGTGTCACATTACGTGATTCATAGTATAAGTTTCTTCGTTCTCAGTAGATATGTATGTACACTTAAAGATAATCTTAATCTCGTGAAGTGGAAGTTGTTGTAATAAAACAAAGGTGGTCAGTAGCTAGGAGTTTTATGGCCTGAACTGACACTTAAAATGACTCAGACTATAGTTTTTATGGCTTTCAGTATTTCCAACTATAGTCTGGATCACGTAAAGTGACAGCTGAAGCGATAAAACTTTTAAAACAGTTATAACTGTCTTGATATCGAATGATTGACATCTGTAGAAATAAAAATAACAATCTTAAATTTATTTAGTGAAAAGGGTGGTCACTTATTGACAGTTTTATTGCCTAAGGTGTCACATTACGTGATTCATAGTATAAGTTTCTTCGTTCTCAGTAGATATGTATGTACACTTAAAGATAATCTTAATCTCGTGAAGTGGAAGTTGTTGTAATAAAACAAAGGTGGTCAGTAGCTAGGAGTTTTATGGCCTGAACTGACACTTAAAATGACTCAGACTATAGTTTTTATGGCTTTCAGTATTTCCAACTATAGTCTGGATCACGTAAAGTGACAGCTGAAGCGATAAAACTTTTAAAACAGTTATAACTGTCTTGATATCGAATGATTGACATCTGTAGAAATAAAAATAACAATCTTCAATTTGTTTAGTGAAAAGGGTGGTCACTTATTGACAGTTTTATTGCCTAAGGTGTCACATTACGTGATTCATAGTATAAGTTTCTTCGTTCTCAGTAGATATGTATGTACACTTAAAGATAATCTTAATCTCGTGAAGTGGAAGTTGTTGTAATAAAACAAAGGTGGTCAGTAGCTAGGAGTTTTATGGCCTGAACTGACACTTAAAATGACTCAGACTATAGTTTTTATGGCTTTCAGTATTTCCAACTATAGTCTGGATCACGTAAAGTGACAGCTGAAGCGATAAAACTTTTAAAACAGTTATAACTGTCTTGATATCGAATGATTGACATCTGTAGAAATAAAAATAACAATCTTCAATTTGTTTAGTGAAAAGGTCGATCACTTATTGACAGTTTTATTGCCTAAGGTGTCACATTACGTGATTCATAGTATAAGTTTCTTCGTTCTCAGTAGATATGTATGTAACACTTAAAGATAATCTTAATCTCGTGAAGTGGAAGTTGTTGTAATAAAACAAAGGTGGTCAGTAGCTAGGAGTTTTATGGCCTGAACTGACACTTAAAATGACTCAGACTATAGTTTTTATGGCTTTCAGTATTTCCAACTATAGTCTGGATCACGTAAAGTGACAGCTGAAGCGATAAAACTTTTAAAACAGTTATAACTGTCTTGATATCGAATGATTGACATCTGTAGAAATAAAAATAACAATCTTAAATTTATTTAGTGAAAAGGGTGGTCACTTATTGACAGTTTTATTGCCTAAGGTGTCACATTACGTGATTCATAGTATAAGTTTCTTCGTTCTCAGTAGATATGTATGTACACTTAAAGATAATCTTAATCTCGTGAAGTGGAAGTTGTTGTAATAAAACAAAGGTGGTCAGTAGCTAGGAGTTTTATGGCCTGAACTGACACTTAAAATGACTCAGACTATAGTTTTTATGGCTTTCAGTATTTCCAACTATAGTCTGGATCACGTAAAGTGACAGCTGAAGCGATAAAACTTTTAAAACAGTTATAACTGTCTTGATATCGAATGATTGACATCTGTAGAAATAAAAATAACAATCTTCAATTTGTTTAGTGAAAAGGTCGATCACTTATTGACAGTTTTATTGCCTAAGGTGTCACATTACGTGATTCATAGTATAAGTTTCTTCGTTCTCAGTAGATATGTATGTAACACTTAAAGATAATCTTAATCTCGTGAAGTGGAAGTTGTTGTAATAAAACAAAGGTGGTCAGTAGCTAGGAGTTTTATGGCCTGAACTGACACTTAAAATGACTCAGACTATAGTTTTTATGGCTTTCAGTATTTCCAACTATAGTCTGGATCACGTAAAGTGACAGCTGAAGCGATAAAACTTTTAAAACAGTTATAACTGTCTTGATATCGAATGATTGACATCTGTAGAAATAAAAATAACAATCTTCAATTTATTTAGTGAAAAGGTCGATCACTTATTGACAGTTTTATTGCCTAAGGTGTCACATTACGTGATTCATAGTATAAGTTTCTTCGTTCTCAGTAGATATGTATGTAACACTTAAAGATAATCTTAATCTCGTGAAGTGGAAGTTGTTGTAATAAAACAAAGGTGGTCAGTAGCTAGGAGTTTTATGGCCTGAACTGACACTTAAAATGACTCAGACTATAGTTTTTATGGCTTTCAGTATTTCCAACTATAGTCTGGATCACGTAAAGTGACAGCTGAAGCGATAAAACTTTTAAAACAGTTATAACTGTCTTGATATCGAATGATTGACATCTGTAGAAATAAAAATAACAATCTTCAATTTATTTAGTGAAAAGGTCGATCACTTATTGACAGTTTTATTGCCTAAGGTGCCATTAAACATTTCTTAGAGTACCTATAAATTTTCTCGTTTGAATTAGGTACATAATGTGCCACTTGTGTGTTAATAATATAAAAACAGCTAGTGATTGGCACATTAATGACATGAGAGTCACTTTATATGAGTCAAACTATAGTTTTCGTCATTTTGAGTACAACAGCTAATATGATAAAACTTTCAAGGGACCGCCTGAACTTAATTTAATGAACATAGTATTTAATGACTTGTTGGTAGTTTTATTGCCTGAGCAGCCACTTTACATGACCCAGACTTTAGGTAGGTACACACACTTTTATCACTATTATTAGATATATTCAGTGAAATGGTTTATTTTTTTTTATTAATCTTACAATTATGTTTCTGTTTCAATTTTGAATAACTAACTGTAAAGGTGTTCCAATTAATTATTCACTTTCAACAAGGTCGTGAATCATATTTGAACGTTTGTTGAAAAAGTAATTGATATTTCTAAAACTTTTTACCGGTGCAGTTTATGGTACCTGGGACTGAACGTTGACTGATTAATTATTATTGATTAATACAATTAATATATACCTAAGCACTTTAATTATTTGTTGTCTAATTAGTTAATTAATACGTATAGGTACATACATAAGTGTGTATTTTTCTTGCAAATAATGAAAAGAATATTTTGATGTTGAAGTAGGTACCTATGAGAAAAGATAATGAAAACGTGGATAATTATTAGCCTTATAGTACCTAGTTGGGTTCCCACAAATTAATTAATTTTGAATACACTTGATACATAGTAGACGTAGGTATGCATGCATATAGGTACATAATGCATATCTAGTATCTATGTAGATACCTATATGAAATAACATTACCTAAACAGATTCATTTGCATGTATGATTTTTAACTAACCAACTAATGCAATAAATAGTATGTGCTCAAATGGAAATGTGGAAAGGAAGTGTTTTAGAAATTTCATTTGAAATTGACGAAAATATTAATTTAAAAACCAAAACAGTGTCAGGTTGATTACCACACAAACCATAACCTTGTTTATAATTCAAAATAATGCTAATAAGTAGGTACCTACGAATTAATGGGTTCGTCGATAGATTTTTTTCACGTGGATAGTACTTAGGTACCTACCAAAATTGGTGGGGGGTGGTTGTGATTAAGTAACTAATTTTTTTAATTTTATGTAGGTACCTTATGTATATTGTATAAGGTAGCCAGCACTCATATGCATGCATGTATATTTATCTCAAAGCAAAATTGCCGAAGAACGATAACAATCAATGTCATAAAGTATCTGGATCACGACAGACCTCATTTATTACACTTAGTTGGTCTTTAGTTTCTAACAGACTAGACGTGGGCTGCTGCTGCTGCTGTGTTTGTGCCTATGTACCTAAGTCTAGGACGATATTGAAAGATCGAAAGCATCCACAGTTGCAGCAGCAATCTGGTTGCTATCGAATTTCGAAATCCACAATAAACTATCTAAGTATGTACCTAATACATACATTCGCGTTCATTAAGGGTCCCTATATGTAGGTACATATATGTGGACAGTTTTTAGTTCATTGATCAGCGGCATATTGGTAAACAAAGTGGATTCAATGATGAGAGTAACTAACCGCCTTGCCTCTGTTCTGTTGTACTTCTTCTTCCTGTATTATTATATTACTCACTTACTCACTCACTCACTCACTCACTTTTCCTGACCATTCATGCTCTAATGCTAATGCATACTTTGGGCCTTAAACAATCAATAAGTGCATATCATAATTAATAAAATATTAGTGTCACCATTCTCATCATTTACGAAAAACCTCTGAAGTTCAAAGAGGATTAATTAATTAATTGTGTATCGTGATTGCAATTTAAATACTTAATCGGCAATTTTTTTTCCGTACAAAATGACTCGTACAAAATGAGGTAATTACCCAGAAGACTAAAAAATTCATGAAACGAACCGAATAGGTATGTACGTAGCTTTTGATCTTTTCTCAGAAAAATGCAAACCGCAAAAAAATTACATTCGTGGATGGTTAAATAATTCAGAATAATTAATTAGCATATATGTATTGGAAATTCTAATAATTTTTTTACCCGCCTACTTAACGCTTCATTTATGATAATAATACATTCAACATTCAAACAAAGAATGTGCTTCAAAACCTACAGTGATTTGCTTGTAATGGGGTGGTAGGTACAACTAGAGATCTCTTCTTATTCCTTTTACCCCTTTGCGTTATCGTTTATTATTTTGGTAGACCCTTGGCGATGTAAAATGTATTTAGGGGCAACCAAGGGTGCCTCTCCTGCGTTACAAGACAGTGTACCTATCTCCAATTAGTAATTTATAAAAAACTGTCAATTTATTATCTATTAGTGACACAAAATGGAAAATTGCGAAAGGGGTAGGTGTAGGTATATGTTTAAAAACATTTGTGTGACTAACTGTATCTTCTTCTGACTTACCTACCTACGCATAAGTCATGCGTCTCTTCTTCTGAACGTAACTGTACACTGTACATGTGGGACTGTGGGTACCTACATATGCAGATATGTGTTTGTGTATGTGCGCTCGAAATAAAAGTAAAATCTCTCTTTTCAAAAAGAATGCTCCAGTTAATCTCTAACGGGCAATTATGCTACCGAGGGCGTTTAAATTACACATATTGATTCTGCGCTAATGACATACATAGGTACATACCTACAGGTATTTTATGGTACGTAGGTATATAAGCTCCTATGTGAAGTATAAAAGTGAAGATGTGCCATACGAGTGGCTCGAAATGTTGGGTTGGGGATTTATTTATTACCTTATTGGACGTCAAAAAGGCGGTTAGAATTTCCTGAAAACTTTTAGAAACTCTAGGAAACTTTTTTATATTTTCTGAAAGCTTTCTGAATCGGTCTAAAGTTAACACAAGGCATGTAGAATATTCTGGAAGTTTTGGGAATGGGTGTAGAGCATTTTGAAAACGTTCAGAATATTCTGGAAAGTTTTTGGATGGGTGCTGACCTTTCTGAAAGCTTCTAGAAAGTTGAAGAACAAACTACAATCTTCTGGAAGCTTTCAGAATGGTCTAAAGGCGTCTAGAATATTCTGGAAGTTTTAGGAATGGGTGTAGAGCATTTTGAAAACGTTCAGAATATTCTGGAATTTTTTTGGATGGGTGCTGACCTTTCTGAAAGCTTCTAGAAAGTTGAAGAACAAACTACAATCTTCTGGAAGCTTTCAGAATGGTCTAAAGTTATCTAAAGGCGTCTAGAATATTCTGGAAGTTTTAGGAATGGGTGTAGAGCATTTTGAAAACGTTCAGAATATTCTGGAATTTTTTTGGATGGGTGCTGACCTTTCTGAAAGCTTCTAGAAAGTTGAAGAACAAACTACAATCTTCTGGAAGCTTTCAGAATGGTCTAAAGTTATCTAAAGGCGTCTAGAATATTCTGGAAGTTTTAGGAATGGGTGTAGAGCATTTTGAAAACGTTCAGAATATTCTGGAATTTTTTTGGATGGGTGCTGACCTTTCTGAAAGCTTCTAGAAAGTTGAAGAACAAACTACAATCTTCTGGAAGCTTTCAGAATGGTCTAAAGTTATCTAAAGGCGTCTAGAATATTCTGGAAGTTTTGGGAATGAGTGTAGAGCATTTTGAAAACGTTCAGAATATTCTGCAAATTTTTGGATCCGGTGTTGACCTTTCTGAAAGCTTCTAGAAAGTTGAGGAAGCACCCTACAATCTTCTGGAAGCTTTCTGAATGAGTCTAAAGTTATCTGAAGGCATGTAGAATATACTGGAAGTTTTGTGAATGGGTGCACAACTTTTTGAAAACGTTCAGAATGTTCTGGAAGTTTTTTGGATGCGTGCTGATCTTTGTGAAAGCTTCTAGAAAGTAGAAGAAGCATCCCTAATCTCCGGGAAAAGCTTTCTGAATGGGTCTAAAGTTATCAGAAGGCGTCTAGAATATTCTGGAGGTTTTGTGAATGGTTGTAGAATATTCTAAAAAACGTTCAGAGCTTTTGGAAAGTTCAGGATGCCTCTACAAACCTCTGGAAGATTCTTGAAGGGGTCTAAAGTTTTATGGAGGCATCTAGAATAGTCTAGAAGTTTTTTGAATGGGTATAGAGTATTTTGAAAACATCAAGAACTTTTTTTGGAGTCTAGAATTTTCTGAAAGTTTTTGGAATTTTCGGGAAGCTTCTATAATTTTCAGAAAACGTTAGGGATGGCTGTAGAATTTTCTAAAAATTTCTAGAACTGTTTAGAAACTTTATGCACTTTTTGTTATGAAATATTTTGTTCTAAGCATTTATGAAAATGTTTCCAAAAAAATTTTGGTCACCAACCGTTTGGTGGTTTTCGCCCCTGTCTGTCTTTGACAACATTTCCGTGGGTAGGTAGGTAGGTACATCTAAAGGAAAGTTGCAGAACATTCTCCGGGTGCCATTCAAGTGCAGTAACACGCCACTATAACCAGGAAATAATAATGTTCTGCTTTGGGTTGCCAGTTTCGGATAACCTTGGCTGTTTAATTTATTTATGAGAAACCTAACCCATTATTATGCATCTGACAACTGGCCTTTTCCTTCTGAACTGCACGCCGCTCTTGCGTAATGCAGCCACATAATACACATACACATATATGTACTCACCATGTGTAGTAGTTGTAGTTGTAAACACACACAGAAATTTGTACTTGGTCCCAGTTTTATTAAAGCCACTCGCGAGTAGTTGCAATAAATGGCGTTTGATGATGAAAACGTTTAGTTGCAATTATCTGATAATTATTTTAAATTTAAATAATATAATTAACACAGGATTCGTAAAAATAGATATATCTATAGATGTCTTAATATTATACAGGGTGTTATACGTAGACAGGGGTATTGTCTGGAATTATAGGAAGTTTTTCACGTTGCTGGAAGAAATGCAAAATGCTTAGAATTTGATTTTTAATGAGACATTTTAAAGGAACAAAAAATTGCCTCTCAGAGTACACATTTTTATCTTAAATAATTGTCAATGTCATACAAGTAAACTTTTTATTATAATTTGGAATTGACTATAACACTAAATTAACCTTATTATGTTAAGATATGTCTTTGTCAGTTTTTTAATGAAATCCAATATGACAAGAATTGTTTTTGCACTTCTCACTTCAACAAATCGATTAAGGCACTATTTTAATTAGCAGTATGCAAATAAAAACATAACATATATTAATAATTTTACCTCAATTAAAACACTTTTGCATGTTAAAAAACTATTAACTATATACAATAAATATATATAAGAACAACAAACAAGAGATATGGGACTAACAACAGCATAGTTTTTGCATTTTAATTAATTCAGTTACTATTTATATTCTTGCCTAGCTCCCAGTAGCAATATTATTTAAATAATAAAATACTGAAATGGGTCTAAAATCTTCTGATAGCGTCTAGAATTCTTTGGAAGCCTTTTGGACAGGTCTAAATTTTTCTGAAAGCTTCTAAAAAAAAGTTTCAAGGGAAACTTTTTTAATGGCTTTAAAAATTTTTGAAAGCACCTAGAATATTCTGGAGGCTCTTTGGATGGATGTAGAATATTTTGAAAACGTCCAGACTTCTTTGGAAGCCTTTTGAATAGGTCTAGAATTTTTTTAAAACTTTTAAAAATTTCAAGAACCTTCTACAATTTTCTGGAAGCTTTTTTAATGGCTTTAAAAATTTTTGAAAGCACCTAGAATATTCTGGAGGCTCTTTGGATGGATGTAGAATATTTTGAAAACGTCCAGACTTCTTTGGAAGCCTTTTGAATAAGTCTAGAATTTTTTTAAAACTTTTAAAAATTTCAAGAACCTTCTACAATTTTCTGGAAGCTTTTTTAATGGCTTTAAAAATTTTTGAAAGCACCTAGAATATTCTGGAGGCTCTTTGGATGGATGTAGAATATTTTGAAAACGTCCAGACTTCTTTGGAAGCCTTTTGAATAAGTCTAGAATTTTTTTAAAACTTTTAAAAATTTCAAGAACCTTCTACAATTTTCTGGAAGCTTTTTTAATGGCTTTAAAAATTTTTGAAAGCACCTAGAATATTCTGGAGGCTCTTTGGATGGATGTAGAATATTTTGAAAACGTCCAGACTTCTTTGGAAGCCTTTTGAATAAGTCTAGAATTTTTTTAAAACTTTTAAAAATTTCAAGAACCTTCTACAATTTTCTGGAAGCTTTTTTAATGGCTTTAAAAATTTTTGAAAGCACCTAGAATATTCTGGGAGCTTTTAAGATGCGTGTAGAATATTTTGAAAATGTCCAGACTTCTCTTGAAGCCTTTTGAATAGGTCTAGAATTGTGTTAAAACTTTTAAAAATTTCAAGAAGCTTCCACAATTTTCTGGAAGCTTTTTTAATGGCTTTAAAAATTTTTTGAAAGCACCTAGAATATTCTGGAAGCTTTTAAGATGCGTGTAGAATATTTTGAAAACGTCCAGACTTCTTTGGAAGCCTTTTGAATAGGTCTAGAATTGTCTTAAAACTTTTAAAAATTTCAAGAAGCTTCCACAATTTTCTGGAAGCTTTTTTAATGGCTTTAAAATTTTTTGAAAGCACCTAGAATATTCTGGAAGCTTTTAAGATGCGTGTAGAATATTTTGAAAATGTCCAGACTTCTCTGGAAGCCTTTTGAATAGGTCTAGAATTTTTTAAAACTTTTAAAAATTTCAAGAAGCTTCTACAATTTTCTGGAAGCTTTTTAAATGGCTCTAAAGTTTTATGAAAGCGTCTAGAATATTCTGGAGGCTCTTTGGATGGATGTAGAATATTATGAAAAAGTCAAAAATTTACTAGAAGCTTTTTGGATGATCCTAGAATTTTCTGAAAGCTTCTAAAAATTTCAGGAAGCTTTTACATTTTCTGAAAGCTCTTTGAAAGGCTCTAGGTTTTATTAAAGCGTCTAGAATATTCTGTAGGCTTTTTAGATGGGTCCATATTTTTTCTAGAGCTTCTAGAAATTTTAGAAAGCTTTCACAATTTTTTGGAAGTTTTTTGGATGTAGCTTGCAGTAGCAGATAATAAAAAAAAATTGGTGACACTGTTAAATTTTACTATGATGTAGCAGATATATTTGTGTGCATGAAGAGTGTTAAAAGCAGTTTTTTTTATTCTTTTATTATTTTTTCCAAGAGTAACGGTATTATAACATTGTTGTAAGTACTTCGTAGATTCTTGCTATAACATATAACGTTGCAAATGTTCGTGAGAAATAAATTCATGAATAACGCCATCGGCCTTCACTTTCATTGTTGCTGTCTTAGGAAAACTTTGCCCACATGTAAAATAAGGAAAAATCCGTGACATTTTCCTAACGAGGTTCAATAATAAAATAATTACCTGCACCACAAAACGCCATGTCAATAACTTTTATAATATATTAATTAATTAATAATTATCAGAAAATGTTTGCCTTCCTTACGAACGATCCTCACTCGCATTCCTTGGAAGTAAGTCTAAGAATTACTATATATATTAGGTGGATATATTGTAAATTTTTTCATAAATAATTTAAACATGACCAGAGCGTTGCGCATAAAATTAATAAATAATTGCAATTGTAAAAGTTTCGGTTTATAAAAAATAAGTGCCTCTTCCTTCATGCATACCAAATACTGAACGTAGAAAAATGTCGAATTCGTGTTAATTATATGTTCGCATTTCAGCTGTCTGTAATTAATTTACTATTAAATTAATGGTACACACGTAAGAATAATGCGTTTTGAGCGGCGAAATTGCACCGTGAATAATTAAACGTCGCGTCGTCGTCAGGATTTATCTGTATATATGTATATATGTAACATATGTACCTTTCCTCTTAATCAGGTTTCGTTATTATGTTTACAATGATGCCGTTTACAAAATCGAAAACAGTCAGTCGGTTTTAGAATGCAATGTACCGCGAGAGTTTGTCGGGTTGCCAATGTAATAAATTTAACGATTTTTTCGACCTTTCCGGGAACGAATTCTCAACAACCACAGTCCACAGTTAGTACATCTTCTATGGTTGCATTTTGTTTGCTACGAAAGATTTCTCCTTGACGGTGGCGGAATCTGAATCCTCTCACTTTTGACTTTGAACGAGCATTTTCTTTCGTAATCCAAATACTTACTAGGTATCTGTTCTATAGGTAAAGCTACTATATGGTATACGTAGTACTAGATCAAAAGTGTGCACCTATGTATTGTATATGTAAATGTGTATTTTATCCTACATCACGCTCACCGCAAATTAGATGATCATCGATACAATAAATCGTTCACCATGTTTTATTATAGCCAGATACATATGTAATAGTTATACAGATTATGTTGTTCGAAAGCATGTGTTTAATGGCACTGTAAATAACTACACTTATGTACTTAACAACTACATATTTTTACTTTCGTCATCCTTATAAGGATTTAATATTATTTATACAACTACTGATACCACGAAGAAGTCTAAGGTAAGGACAGAATTAATCTTACGATCGATAAACTCTTCAATCACAGCATTTTCTCTTCCCAAATACACAACACATGCTGTGTTCCATAGTCAAAAATGATTTTTTCTATAACATCATCTTCGATGAAATCCTGGGAGGTACTTGAAATTAAAATATTATAACGAATTAACGTTGTTGTTACTCTTGAAAGAGTTGCTCCTCTAGATCGACGTCAGATCCATCAACCAGGGGCTTCTAAAAGAAGCTTCAAGATCTAAAAAGTCCTTCAGATGCTTAGCATACTCTTAAAAGGGTTGCTACTCCAGATCTTTGTCAGATCCATCAACCAGGAGCTCCTGAAAGAAGCTTCAAGTTGCCTGAGATGCTTAGCATACTCTTGAATAAGTTACTGCGTCAGTTTCATGCACCAGGAGCTCCTACCAGAAACTTCAAGAAACTGGAAGTTGTTTTGGATGATCACGATATAATATCCTTCAGATCCATTCATCAGGAGCTCCTAAGAAAAGCTTAGGGAACCAGGAAGTTGTTCTAGATGCTCATTGGGCTCTTGAAAGAGTTTATGATCAAGCTTTTGGTCAGATCCATGTATCAGGAGCTCCTAAAAACAGTTTGAGGAGCTAGGATGTTGTTCCAGGAACTTTTTTACCTCTTTAAAGAATTTCTGCTTCAAATTTGCGTCAGAAACGTACTTCAGGAGTCCCTCAAAGAAATTGTAGGAACAAGGAAATTGTTCTAGAAGCTCATTGGGCTTTTGAAAGATTTGCTGCTCAAGGCCTTCATCAGATCCATGCATCAGGAGCTCCTAAAAACAATTTGAGGAGCTAGAAAGTTGTTCCAGGAACTTTTTTAACTCTTTAATGAGTTGCTGCTTCAAATTTGCGACAGAAACGTACATCTGGAGTTCCTCAAAGAAACTTCAAGAACCAGAAATTTGCTCTAGATGTTTATTGAACTCTTGAAAGATTTGCTGCTCAAGGCTTTCATTAAATCTATGCATCAGGAGCTCCTAAAAATAGTTTGAGGAGCTAGGAAACTGTTCCAGGAACTTTTTTACCTCTTTAAATAGGTGCTGCTTCAAATTTGAGTCAGATAAATACATCAGGACTTCCTCAAAGTAACTTCAAAAACCAGGAAGTGGTTCTAGATGCTCATTGGACTCTTGAAAGAGTTTTTGCTCAAGCTTTTGGTCAGATCCATGCATCAGGAGCTCCTAAAAACAGTTTGAGGAGCTAGAAAGTTGTTCCAGGAACTTTTTTAACTCTTTAATGAGTTGCTGCTTCAAATTTGCGACAGAAACGTACATCTGGAGTTCCTCAAAGAAACTTCAAGAACCAGAAATTTGCTCTAGATGTTCATTGAACTCTTGAAAGATTTGCTGCTCAAGGCTTTCATTAAATCTATGCATCAGGAGCTCCTAAAAATAGTTTGAGGAGCTAGGAAACTGTTCCAGGAACTTTTTTACCTCTTTAAATAGGTGCTGCTTCAAATTTGAGTCAGATAAATACATCAGGACTTCCTCAAAGTAACTTCAAAAACCAGGAAGTGGTTCTAGATGCTCATTGGACTCTTGAAAGAGTTTTTGCTCAAGCTTTTGGTCAGATCCATGCATCAGGAGCTCCTAAAAACAGTTTGAGGAGCTAGAAAGTTGTTCCAGGAACTTTTTTAACTCTTTAATGAGTTGCTGCTTCAAATTTGCGACAGAAACGTACATCTGGAGTTCCTCAAAGAAACTTCAAGAACCAGAAATTTGCTCTAGATGTTCATTGAACTCTTGAAAGATTTGCTGCTCAAGGCTTTCATTAAATCTATGCATCAGGAGCTCCTAAAAATAGTTTGAGGAGCTAGGAAGTTGTTTCAGGAACTTTTTTAACTCTTTAATGAGTTGCTGCTTCAAATTTGTAACAGAAACGTACATCAGGAGTTCCTCAAAGAAACTTCAAGAACCAGGAAGTTGTTCTAGATGCTCATTGGGCTCTTGAAAGAGTTTTTGCTCAAGCTTTCCATCAGATCCATACATCAGGAGCTCCTAAAAATAGTTTGAGGAGCTAGGAAGTTGTTTCAGGAACTTTTTTAACTCTTTAATGAGTTGCTGCTTCAAATTCGTAACAGAAACGTACATCAGGAGTTCCTCAAAGAAACTTCAAGAACCAGGAAGTTGTTCTAGATGCTCATTGGTCTCTTGAAAGAGTTTATGTTCAAGCTTACATCAGATCCTTGCATCAGGAGCTCCTAAAAACAGTTTGAGGAGCTGGGAAGTTGTTCCAAGAAATTTTTTAACTCTTTAAAGAGCTGTTGCTTCAAATTTGAGTCATATCCATACATCAGGAGTTTCTCAAAGAAACTTCAAGAATCGGGAAGTAGTTCTTGATGCACACTGAATTCTCGAGAGTTTCTGCTTCAAATATGCGTCAGATTCATACATCGGGAGTTTCTAAAAGAAACTTTAGGATCCGGAAAATTGTTTCAGATGATCACTGAACACTTGACTGAGTTACTATAGTATTCTAAATCTGCTTCAGATCTATGCTTTAGGAAACGAAGAGAACCTGAGAGTTGTATCAGATGCTTACGCTGATATTTGTGAGTATCATGGTAAAATATCTTCAAATTCTTCATGTTGTTATTATTGTGGACTTTAAGTCTGGTGTTTACTTACGTACATAATTGGATTATTTATCTATTTAAACAACCGTTTCACAAAATTGTTAAGTGGAGAGGCAAATAATTGCAACATGTTTAAATGATATCTAATTGAAGTAGCTCTAAACTGCTTCTTTGGTAGTACATATGTATGTAGTAAGTAGGTAGAACACGTTTATTAACTAATAGTTATCATATCATGGTCTTCGGCCTATGTGGAGGGCAATAGGCAGCTGGAGTCTGGCGAGAATAATTCGTTTATCGATTTGAAGAAAACTCGTACGTGCATATGTATGTATGTATACATAGATATGGTAGATGGTACATACCTATATGTAAGTGGTAACATAACAATATATAAAGTAAGAAGTAAGAACAGATATTTCCGGAGAGAGAACTTGTTTGTGTTTCACAAAAACGGCTCCAAACCTGAGAATCGAGCGTATCGCATTGCCGTGCCGGCCGTACGTATCTACCTACCTACATATATAACAAATAGCGACGTCAAATTTCATAAAAAGTGGAAGGCTGCTGGATGCTGTTGGTGCTGGTGATGATGGTGGTGACTGCATGGTACGGCAGCGTTGTAATGGCAAAAGAAGTACACACAGAAACGCAAACCCTGCTGTAATAATCGTTAATGAGGAATGACCAACTGCGATCGTATTGCCTAGATCCGTTCGGTTCGTGTCACCGACCTCTAAATCTTCCTGACTAGACGAAACGAAAGTCTTGAGACTGACCACACGACATACTTTTTCCATCGCATCGGCTCTTTCCCCGAATCCAGGAAACGTTTACTTACTATACCTAGATACATCAATTACACTCACTCGAATGAGGAGATGCTATTAACTATTAATTATCATAGGGGAAGTAGGGGTAGGGGTCCATAATTTTCTACCTACCATCAAGGATAATGAGACCTGATGGATCTCAAAGAAGAATACTTTTGATGGACCTATTACTGAAGAAGCTGGATTACCAAAAGAACCCAATCTTGAACCCAACAGATACTTCAAAGTTTATAGGGAGCTTCAGGAGTCTTTAAATGCCCTTGTTGAAGAATCTTCAAAGCTATTTGAGGCTTTGATGAAGTTTTTGCAATTGTTTATCAGCTCCCTGGGCTATTTACTTACTGTTGACGAGGAATAAAGAGAATCTAGAAGAGCTCAAACTATTTCTGAGAGAGACTCTCCACACCTTCTTAACATATGTTAAATTTAGATTGCAAAAGATTTTACATCCACCTTCCCAAACCCAAATACTTTATTGGGCTTTTAGAAAATCTACATAAAGATTTACAGGAGTCTATAAGGAGTGTTTAAATGTCCTTATTAAGGAATTCTTTGTCAGCTTCTTTTTGAAGAAGACCCACACCCCCTCAACACAAATGTAGAATCAAAAACTATTCAAGATTTTACATCGACCTTTTCAAAGATTTTACTAATTATTTATAGAGATAATATAGGTATTATAGCTAATAAATATTTATGGTTGTATAAGTACATTCTACAGCTATATTACATTGAAAAGATGAAATTCCTTGAGAATAGATATTTTTAATGTTGCACGTGTACCTATCTACCTAATTATGACATTGTGTCAATCAAGCTGCTTTTGTCTGCAGTGATCTAAACCGAAGACTGCCTTGTAATTACGTAGGTGAAGTCATAAAAAATGAGGTTTGTGAATAAAATTAAATGAGAGAGAGAGAGAGAAGGGTGAATTATGATTCGAGATTTTTCAGGGACGAATTAGAAAACAAAACAAATTAAAGAGACGTTAAGCAATATGTTTGATGACCTACCACAATCTGAAAATACGTATCTATCTATGATATTGCCTTCACATAAAATAAACATCAATCGTATCGATCAGTGCAATCGGTATGGGTCGTTAAAATTGATGTACCTACATAGGTATGCGCATGAATCCTTAACTATTGATCAATTATCGGCTAAAGAAATTATTATCAGAACTTTTTTGAATTGGAATTGTTCAGAAAAATGCTTCAAAAGATTCTAAAAATTTTTACGACAGAACGTCCCAACATATTGATGTTTCAAATTTTCGAAAAAAAGTTTTGAATTTCTCAAGATCGATGAAGAAAAAAATTATCTAATAATCCTAATCAAGTTACTCTTCACGGACCACGAAAGAAGAGTCTGATTATAAATATTATTGTGGTCTTTTAATTTCTTCAGTTAAAATTCCTCAAGATCTCCTAAAGGATTAAATGTTCCTAAAAATTATTTTCTGAACAACAGAAATGTTGGATAGTGAAGGAGATCAAGGATCAAGAATCTTAATAAAGTTTTCCTTCAAGGATCACATAAGAAGAGTCTGCAAATATGAATAAGGATTTTGAAATAGTGGTTTTATAAATTTTCTATTATTCTTAGGATCGCCTGAAAGATTCAGTGTTTTGGAACCTTATTTTCTGATTTGAAAGATAGTTAGTTAGTTGAATGGTGGAGGATGTGGGAAAATTGAGGAAATATCACCTCCACGACTCTATTTTTCTTCAAGTATGCAGACGAGAGAGGCATATTGAGGATTAGCTGCATCCTTGACTGCTGACGTACCTTTAGATACGTAGATAGTACATATCTGAAGAAGAATGTCGATTCATCCGAACTATGTCATCGAAACGTCGCGTCGAGTCGTGGATGGTTGGTTGGAAAATTGCCATTTTTGCAAGGAAGTTTCGTATCTGCAGAAACGATCGATCGTGTTCCAGCTACTTGCTTGCTCGCAACCCCACCACCGGAAAAAATGCGGACATTCGCATATAATGCGTGTCAGGTTGCGTTCATCTGCACCATTTACACACATATATATTATACATGGTACATATATACGTACCTACTATGCGTAGTGCATATGCATACATGTATGTACGTAGGTACGTGGTGCGGCGAATTAAATCGGTTCAATTAAAGCAACAAATACACAAGGAGCTTCCTTCCTGCGATGCGGCATCTTAACACAACATAACCCAACCTTGGAAGACGTTGT
Organism: Agrilus mali; assembly: GCA_029378335.1. Classification (NCBI taxonomy): domain Eukaryota; kingdom Metazoa; phylum Arthropoda; class Insecta; order Coleoptera; family Buprestidae; genus Agrilus; species Agrilus mali. Next base: position 28,019,114 of record CM055658.1, on the reverse strand, counting down.
AACTTTGTTGCCCCTGGCTCTTGTCCATTAGCGTACGTGTTATATGTTTATATGTGTGTGTGTGTGTGTGTGTGTGTTCTTTTCCTGCCACCAGAGTTTTGAGACTCTTTGCGTGCACATCCATATTATGTATGTACATATAACAACAAAACGTACACACACACGCACGCACATATGTATGTATGTATATATGTTAGAGGGGCCCAGGTTAATGACCTAACTCTATACGCCAGTAGCTTGGGATAGGACAAGTAACCAAACTCACGACGACCGGGGCCGGGGCCCCCGGGGCTGCTCCCCCCGTCCTCCCGTTGCAGTTCGTTCGATATTTATGTGTGCACGCGAACTTTTGCGTGCGTTGATTACGTACTACGTTTCGTATACATACGGAATACGCACCGTACGTAACGCACCGGTCTCCCTTTCGTCCTCCTCCCCCCCCCCCCACTCATTCGGTCCTTCGTCCTTATTCGGACCGTGCGTGTGTGCGGCGGGAAAACCGCGCGCTCTTCGTCCTCCTTCTCGCCGATGAGGAAAGGCAGCCGCCGCCGATCCGACCGAGAGGGGTAAAAAAGGGAAATGATTTGTTTGATCTTTAGTGGAGCGTAGAAAATAGCGGAAGTGCTACAACAAAGTACCATTACGTATTTATAACGACCATTATGTATCAAGACAGGATTCTGGGACCTTTTTTAACTCAGGATCTCGCGTAATGTATAGATTCAGTCGCCGATACACTTGCGGCATTCAAATTATCTCATTTATCCTTTTGAACCGTAAAAATCCATTAATATTTGCTGAAACATATAGAGAAAGGGTAATGCCCTGCAATTTAATTAATTCTACACCCTCTCGTAGTCCTGTGACACACTTTTTTATACAGAGTTCATGATACTGCTCTAGTGACATCCACAATGTGAGAGCATGCAATCCCAGCCGTGTAGGTGTCCACATTAACCCCATATTCTTAAGAACCTACTGGTTACTCTTTGAGTGCCTACTCAGAACTTTTTCGGTATCTGTACTCAAGAATTTCCTCATATCGATTCTTGAGTGCTGACTCCGAATTACTGAGAAGATTCCAAGTCTCCAACATCCTCAGTGTCCTAGTTTTTGATTCTGAAGGTATCTAAGTCCGTTCTTGAGCGCTGGTAGAGAATTAGTGAAAAGATTTCAAGTCCCTAACATCCTCAGTGTCTTAGCTTCTCATCCTGAGGGTATTCAAGTTCATTCTTGAGTGCTGACTCAGAATTACCGAAAAGATTCCAAGTCTCCAACATCCTCAGTGCCTTAGCTTTTGATCCTGAAGGTATCTAAGTCCATTCTTAAGTGCTGGCTATAAATTATTGAGAAGATTTCAAGACTCCAACATCCTCAGTGTCTTAGCTTTTGATCCTGAAGGTATCTAAGTCCATTCTTAAGTGCTGGCTCTAAATTATTGAGAAGATTCCAAGACTCCAACATCCTCAGTGTCTTAGCTTTTATCCTGAGGCATCTAAGTCCATTCTTAGTGCTGGCATAATTACTGAGAAGATTTCAAGTTTCAACTCCTCATGTCTTAGCTTTTGATCCTGAGGGTACTCAAGTCATTCTTAAGTGCTGCTAATTATTGAGAAGATTTCAAGTCTCCAACATCCTCAGTGTCTAGCTTTATTCTGAGAGGATTCTAAGTCATCTTAGTGCTGGCCTAAATTATGAGAAGATTTCAAGTTTTTAACGTCGTCATTGTCTTAGCTTTTGATCCTGAGGGTACTCAAGTTTATTCTTGAGTGCTGACTCAGAATTGCTGAGAAGATTCCAAGTCTCCAACATCCTCAGCGTCTTAGCTTCTAATCCTGAGGGCATTCAAGTGCACTCTTCAGTGCTGGCACATAATTACTGAGAAGATTTCAAGTTTTTAACGTCGTCATTGTCTTAGCTTTTGATCCTGAGGGTACTCAAGTTTATTCTTGAGTGCTGACTCAGAATTACTGAGAAGATTCCAAGTCTCCAACATCCTCAGCGTCTTAACCTTTAATCCTAAGGTATCCAAGTCTACTCTTGAGTGGTGACTGAGAATTATTAAAGAGATTCCATGTCTCCAGCATCTTAAGTGTGGTATCCCTTCTTCTTTATAGTCTTATTGTTGATCCTTGAGGGCCAACTTTAAATTGCTAAGGAGATTTCAAGTCCTAAACATCTTAAAAGTCGTCTGGCTTATATTTCTGAGAATTCCTTCTCGATCCTTGAGTGCTAGCCTAGAATTATTGAGGTGATCTCAAGTCTCCAACACCTTGAATACCTTATCCTCTATTCTTGAGTGTCTCCTTGTCCGCTCATGAGTGCAGATAAAGAATTATTGAGGAGATTCCAATTCTACAACATTTTAAGTAATAAGGAAAAAACTTCTTCAAAAAGAAAACAAGCCAAGTGTTTTCTTTTTTTTTTTTGAAGAAGTTTTTTCCTTATTATTTAATAATGTTTCACCAAGTGCCAAGCGAGTCTACTATCTCAAACATTTTAAGTGTTTTATGCTCTGTTCTTGAGTGCCTCTTGACCCAAATATTTGGGTCTTAAATTTGCTTCAAATTTCTGTCATCCTATTGATACTATTCACATGACCAAAAGTAGATTGATATTTTGAGGATGGAGACATCGAGAAGCTCCACTTTTCTCTTTTGTTCATTTTCGTTGATTATATTATTATCCTAAGGACAAACGTTGCAAGTACATAGGTACATACCATATGCATATATCCTACATTGAGTTTGTGTGTAGCTAAAATGTGCACTGTATTAAGCTCGAATTTGATTAGAAAAACGGGTGTCCTCTCAGGGAATACGACGCCCGCCTATTTTCTCTCTCGTCCTTCTGCACCAACAGGAACTTGCCTCAACTTCAACTGCCAAGTGTATTACTAGAAAATTTATTACTTCGACTGCACCACAGTCTGTTTATTTGTTTGTTTGTTCTTTTAACTCTCGAGGCACAACACACAAAACAGCAAAACAAATATTAATGCATGGAACGAACGAACGAACGCCCTTTCGTTCACAAAAGACCTTTCTTATATTTTTTGTAGAGGCCCCAAGTTTCTTATATTATTATATTAATAAAATACGTTTCTAATAACTGTCTGTAGATATGTATGTATGTTGTAGTTAGTTGTAAGTATGCTTCCCGTTACCTTCACAAAATAACAAACAGCTTCCGGAGTTGGGTCTGTAATTGTTGAAGGTTTTTTTTGAGAACAGCAGGTCGTTTTGCATACAATATAAATCGCAAATTGCAATCATAGTTGTTGTGTTGTGGTTGTGAGGTTAAAATTCCAAATAATACCGTTGCGAAAATACTTATTATTAAAAAAGACGTGAAAGTGCTTAAGAAATTCTGAACCAATTTTAAATAGTTCCAAGCAGGAAGCTACAAATCATTCTATCCTAATAAGCTCTTGTGGATCTTAATCCTGTTTGTAATTGGTCTATTCAAGAGATTTAAGTATTATTTTTTTCTTTGAGGATAATTACAAGCAGTTTTGCAAATATTTGGAATACATTCAATTATTTATTTCTATCGTCCCTTTTACAGTAGGAGAAGCCCAGTAGGACTTCACTAGTACCTGAAGCTTTTTCTTGAATAGTATCTTCCTATAACTAAAATTCGTGAAGATTTTCCAGTGCAAAATACAGAAATATAAAAACAAGCTTACTATTTTTATTGGGGATGATCTTCTTCCAAATTCTACCCCAAAAAATTACCTTTTGGTGAATTCTTAACTGCATGAAGTCTTATATCTTCTATTCAGTTGAATTTTCGAATAAATTTAAATCCCCAGTTATAGTTTCTCCACATCCTCGAAGTTCTTCCAGGAACAAGTTTAACATTTTCACTGGGGATGACCTACATTCAATTTTTTATCATTAAAAGGTACTTTTTGTGGATTTTTTACTATGGGTCTTATATTGAGTACAATTTTTGATAACCTTAAATTCTCAAGTTTAGTTCTTCCAAATCCTTGAAGTCGTCTTTCCAAAAACGAGTTTAGTATTTTCTCCGGACATGGGCATGGCCTGCACTCAAGTTTTACCCCATAAAAAGTACTTTTAGATGACACTTTCGTCTAGGAAGTCATGGGTCTTCTATTATTGAGTTTAATTTTTGAACAAAATTAAATTAAATCTTCAGGCTTAGTTCTTCTAAATCCTGAAAGTCCTTCCATTAAAAAATATACGACAAGGTTTAGTATTTTTTATCAGGGATGGTCTGCATCTAATTTTTACACCCAAAAAAAGGGTCTTTTGGTGGACCCTTTATTCTAGAAAGTCATGGGTCTTCTGTTCAGTTCAACTTTAAGATAAATTTAAATCTTCAGTTGTAGTTTTTCCAAATTTTTGAAGTCCTTCCAGGAACAGTTTAGTATTTTTACTGGGGATGATCTACATGTAGTTTCGTCCCAAAAAAAAGTGACTTTTAGTGAACCCTGTACCCCCAAAAAGTCGTAGGTCTTCTATTAAGTCAAACCCTTGGATAAGTTTGAATTCTCAATTCTAGTTCTTGAAAGTCTTTGAAGCCCTTCAGTATGGTAACAAGAATAGCAACTTCACTGGAGATAATTTTTATCCAATTTTCACCCTCTAAGAGATTCTTTTGATAATAATAATAATTTCCATCGAATTTAATGGATTTTCCAAGCTGCCAGACAAATAAATAACAATTGTCCTTATGGTAATTTCTTTTAGATTTTGAGTTGTTTCTTCCTAAATTGTTACATTTCCCAATCGAGGAACTACTTCTTCTTATTCTTCCTGAATAAGTTAGATTTTGATCATAAAAAGTGGTGAGTGTGAGTGGCGCATTGTTTTGCTTGGTGATCGTGTAAATTAGTGTACTCGAGTACAATATTGTAGTGTTTTTTACCGGACGGGTTTACACGGTAAATTTCTTCTAATAACGTCATCATTCTAGGCATGCACGTTAGTTCTTCCTTCCATTCTTGGTGACTGTGCACTATTGTTTGTTCTCCGGCCATTTGCCAGCAATTCATTTTAAACTTTCGATTGTACGATTTCTATTCCGCACTGATAATCTGGACGAATTTGCCGTCAGTAACAAAAAAAAAAAAAATAAGAATAAGAATAAAATAATAGAATAGACAAACGGTACGGTTGAACTCGTTTGGCACACAATTTTAGACAATTTAGAGATAAACTTCTCCAAACAATACAATAAAGTAAGTAAAGCATCTTCACTGAACACGAGAGGAATAAGATCGTCAGCTTTCAATTTTTATTTTAATTGGCTTCCAGAAGATTACGGGATGAATTTCAAATAAAACACACTTTGCAATGTCACTTAATTTTATTTCTTACCACTGGACCGGTTTCGACTTACAAAGTCATTATCAACAGTGCTTGCTAATGTTACTTAGATCTAATTTATACCTACAATGCCTACCACTTAAAGAGAGGGAGGGTTAGTTGTTCCTTTTTGGATAACACATTTGAACAGTGGAGTGTATTTGATGTCAATCTGGTCATTTAATAAATTAACATTATCTAATTTATTATATTTAAAGATTTCTAAAGACTCTAGCATGTCTAGTTTTTTACCTTTATTTTGATAATGTATAGGTGTTATAACATTGTCAAATAAATGATTATTTTCAGTAATGTGTTCCGCAAATGTCGAGGAACCATTTTTTAGTCTAATTGCTCTTTCGTGGTCTTTTAGCCTTGTTTTAAGTGACATTGCAAAGTGTGTTTTATTTGAAATTCATCCCGTAATCATGGACTGTCACAAAGTTGAAACCAAAACTATAGAGTTTTTTAAAAATTCCAGAAGATTATTAATACTTCTTCTCTGCAGTCCTGAATTTTTATCATAGGAAAGAGTCCAAAAGGACGACGCGCAATGTTTTGGAATCTATAGTAAATAATGGTGGAGAAAACCAACAAAACCATTGGAACAGAGTTTGAAATGTTCCAAGTTGACCACCAAACGTTGACGTTGCTCAATGTGTTTGTAATAATAATAATAATAATAATATAATAGAAGGAGAAAAAGAAATGAATTTAGGATCAATCTTATTTCACAAAGGTTTCGTAACGATCTCGATTTCGCCATTATGTTCAGAAGATTGGCAACGCCTAAATAAAGTGAAAAACCCCGGAACGGCCATGTTGTACCTACCAGGCAATGGCTTTTGATTTTAATGGTCGGTTTTTAGATTTAACGGTAAACTTTTTCAAAGCGAAATTTTACCGTAACCCAAATGATATCATTTAAAATTGCACAAAAGCCACGACTTTCTCTAGAGTCTAGATCAGTTCACTTCAGCGTTCGTTCGACTGGTTTTGTCCTATTCGTTGGACATTCTTGACCAAAAAAAAAAAACAGTTTTAGATAGCGCAAAAATCGGCGTGAAATTAATATTTCACTGGCTAAACGTCCTGTTTTATATTAAACTATCTACTAAAATTTATTATGCAATTTATTACTCTGCTTGCTTTCTTTCTTCTCAGAACAAAAACTGAACGCGTCTACTTTTTACCACTTACCGGATAACTACCTAACGTGATTTAAACGAACAATATTGGCGCCATTTTAAACATTATAATAGATAGAACATAACTGTTTCTAATACCTACTATGTACCTACTTTAAAATGGCTTCAATAGAATACCAACGAATCCCGTGACCAACGCAATTTTAATAGATCTTACTTTTCTACTTTTTATATATCTACACATAACTCCATCTCTTAGGTACTGCGAAATTCTCCTGCTGTATTCTTCAAATAATTTTTTAATCCAGAAATATATTTACCCAAAGCCTTTACATTTCTTGTTTCTTTTTTTTTTATTGTGGGGGGTATTATATATTTAGAATTTCGAATTAGGTAGGAATTTCCGAATAAAAAAATATATATTACATTGAATAGGCCACTTTCCGTTATTCGCAACTCTCAACAAACTCCTCGTTTACGACTCACCGCTGATGACGAGAGTTGAAGAACAGCGCGAGCGAGCGGTAGGTTGGTTATGTACATACATATATGTATTAGTAAAAGGTAGTAGCAGCGATTCCTCTGCAGAGGAAGCTTTTTACCTACCTACCCACCTACAGAATGGGGAGGAAATGTTTACACACCGAACGCAGAACTGCTGCTACTCTGCTACTGCTGCAACTACTGCAGCGGCATCAAGAGCTTATTTTAAAAGTTACCTACCGGTATGGTATCGAGTCACTGTTTACGCAATTTTTTATTAATCTAATAGCTTGCTACGCTCAAAGTCAAGATTTATTCGTAGGAATATTTACCAATTACCATGAAACAAGAAAAAAAGGAAATGACCGAAATAACCAATAGACACAAAGTTATTTCTTTCTGGTATCTATCTTGTTTGTAGACACTTAAGAATCGGTCAGAAGGCACTCAAGAACAGAGATAAAACACTTAGAATGTTGGAGATTTGGAATTTCATTAATAATTCTTTGTTGGCACTAAACGATAGTCCAGGAGACACTCAAGAACAAAGAGTAAGGTACTCAAGAAGTTAGCACTTGAAGAAGAACCAGGAGATTATCAAGCACAGATATAAGACACTCAAGATGTTGCAGGCTTGGAATCTTTTTAATAATTAATTGTCGGCACTTAAGATTGAGTCAGTAGGCACTCAAGAACGGAAAACAAGACGCTTAGAACATTGGAGATTTGGAATCTCCTTGATAATTCTTCGTTGTCACTCAAGAACGAATCAGGAGGCACTCAAGAACGGAGGATAAATAATAAAAGATGTAAGATATTTGTGTTATTCTTAATAAATCTTTGTTGGCAATCAAGAACTAACAAGGAGACACCCAAGAACGGAGAATAAGACACTTAGAATGTTGAAGATTTGGAATTTGATTAATAATTCTTTGTTGCCACTCGAGGATTGTCCAGGAGACACTCAAGAACAAATAGTAAGGTACTCAAGAAGTTAGCACTTGAAGAAGAACCAGGAGATTATCAAGCACAGATTATAAGACACTCAAGATGTTGGAGGCTTGGAATCCTTTTAATAATTAATTGTCGGCACTTAAGATTGAGTCAGTAGGCACTCAAGAACGAAGGACAAGACGCTTAGAACATTGGAGATTTGGAATCGCCTTGATAATTCTTTGTTGTCACTCAAGAACGAATCAGGAGGCACTCAAGAACGGAGGATAAATAATAAAAGATGTAAGATATTTGTGTTATTCTTAATAAATCTTTGTTGGCAATCAAGAACTAACAAGGAGACACCCAAGAACGGAGAATAAGACACTTAGAATGTTGAAGATTTGGAATTTGATTAATAATTCTTTGTTGCCACTCGAGGATTGTCCAGGAGACACTCAAGAACAAAGAGTAAGGTACTCAAGAAGTTAGCACTTGAAGAAGAACCAGGAGATTATCAAGCACAGATTATAAGACACTCAAGATGTTGGAGGCTTGGAATCCTTTTAATAATTAATTGTCGGCACTTAAGATTGAGTCAGTAGGCACTCAAGAACGAAGGACAAGACGCTTAGAACATTGGAGATTTATATTCCTTGATAATTCTTCGTTGTCACTCAAGAACGAATCAGGAGGACTCAAGAACGGAGAATAAATAATAAAAGATGTAAGATATTTGTGTTATTCTTAATAAATCTTTGTTGGCAATCAAGAACTAACAAGGAGACACCCAAGAACGGAGAATAAGACACTTAGAATGTTGAAGATTTGGAATTTGATTAATAATTCTTTGTTGCCACTCGAGGATTGTCCAGGAGACACTCAAGAACAAATAGTAAGGTACTCAAGAAGTTAGCACTTGAAGAAGAACCAGGAGATTATCAAGCGCAGATAATGGCACACTCAAGATGTTGCAGGCTTGGAATCCTTTTAATAATTAATTGTCGGCACTTAAGATTGAGTCAGTAGGCACTCAAGAACGAAGGACAAGACGCTTAGAACATTGGAGATTTGGAATCGCCTTGATAATTCTTCGTTGTCACTCAAGAACGAATCAGGAGGCACTCAAGAACGGAGAATAAAATATAAAAGATGTAAGATACTTTTGTTATTCTTAATAAATCTTTGTTGGTAATCAAGAACGAACCAGGAGACATCCAAGAACGGAGGATAAGACACTTAGAATGTTGAAGATTTGGAATTTGATTAATAATTCTTTGTTGCCACTCAAGGATAGTCCAGGAGACACTCAAGAACAAAGAGTAAGGTACTCAAGAAGTTAGCACTTGAAGAAGAACCAGGAGATTATCAAGCACAGATTATAAGACACTCAAGATGTTGGAGGCTTGGAATCCTTTTAATAATTAATTGTCGGCACTTAAGATTGAGTCAGGAGGCACTCAAGAGCGCAGGAAAAATATAGAAAATGTAGAAGACTTCTATTATTATTGATAATTCTTTGTCAGCACTCAAAGATACTCTAAAAAAATATCAAAGTATTTTCCTTTTTTTGATAATGTGAATGGTTCCAATAAGATGACATGAATTTTGTGTAAAAATAAGATTAAAATATTTTAGGTAAAGAATTGAGAAAACTTTTCTCTAATGTGAAAGCAGCTTAAACACACCGATCTGAGGTCAGGTCAAAATATTGGCTTCAGAATTAAACTCTAAATTGTTTTTTGTGAAATCCTTGTAAAATCCTTTTGGGGCTATTTAAAGCCCAAAAGAGGATTCCTAATAGCACATGGACAAAATGTTTATTTTTTCTAAACCGTATGTTCTTCGTTATCCTGAAGAGTGCACTCAATCCAGCCACACTACACTTGTGTTTATGTAATTTGGCTCTGCATACGTATACACAACATACACGCATACATATGTACATGCAAAAAGGATTCGCTCACAAATGACGAAAATAGCGAACGAAGAACTGACGTATAGTATGTATATGTTTAGATATATGGCGGCGCCTTGCCTTGGACTTGACTACTAATAATAACAACATCAACAACAGCACCCTTCCGGCTTCATTTAAAAAAAATTCCAGTTGCCAATTAACATGCAAGTGCACCAAACGAAGAAACAATGAAATCCTGGGAAACAAAAAAGAATGGCGTGCCCAGGATGTCAAGCACCTGTAGGTATACCACGACAGCTTACCAGCAGCTTTAGCAAATCTATTTATTATACGTACATACATACTTCGGTACTAAATATACAGGGCGTCCCAAATAATAAGTCATACCTACACCGAAATTAAAATCATTTTTGGCCCACAGTAGGACCAAACAATTTTTTTATTTACTTATATTGTTTTTGGTAATATTCAACATTTCAATTACTTAATTATGTAAGTAAATATCTTGCCAGGATATTTTCTTTTTCGGTGGCATTATGACTGACTGAATATTTTTTTTTGGGACACGCTGTAGGTATTACTCTATAGAGAGAGAATGTGTCGTTGTTGTGAGGTGCAATCTTGCACGTTCGTTGTTTCTGGCACCGTCCGTCCGTCGAAACGATTCCGCTGCCGCACCGTGCCGTGAGGACGATGTACACGAAAATCCGTTACCGTAAAAATGCACCGAGGTGCCTGGTCTACGTCTGGGCACGTTGACCCAGGTTAGGACTGCTTGGCCTGCTTGTTCGCCTGCCTTTCTGCCGGCTGCCTCCTGCCTGCCAGTGTTTAGGCTTCGCAACCGAACATGAGACTTCGACCATCAAAGCACAGTGCCGGATTAGGTACCTATCCCAATAAAAATAAAAGGCTCAAATCAGAAAGGATAACTAGCGAGCAGAAACGACAGCAAACAAGATTAAGGTCATGTTGCTCTCTAAAGTCATCAGTTAAGTACTTTTTGAAATTTATCCAAAAAATTAGGTAACCATGACATACTAGGCTAAGGGGGTCTTCAAAAGATTCTCTAAAAATTGGATAAAAATTATCTCCGTGAAGTTGCTATTCTTGTTACCATACTGAAGGGCTTCAAAGACTTACAAGAACTGGAATTGGGAATTTAAAGTTATCCAAGGGTTTGACTAAATAAAAGACCCACGACTTTTTGGAGTACAGGGTTCACTAAAAGTCACTTTTTTGGGACGAAACTGCATGTAGATCATCCCCAGTAAAAATACTAAACTGTTCCTGGAAGGACTTCAAAAATTTGGAAAAACTACAACTGAAGATTTAAATTTATCTTAAAGTTGAACTGAACAGAAGACCCATGACTTTCTAGAATAAAGGGTCCACCAAAAGACCCTTTTTTTGGGGGTAAAAATTAGATGCAGACCATCCCTGATAAAAAATACTAAACCTTGTCGTATATTTTTTACTGGAAGGACTTTCAGGATTTAGAAGAACTAAGCCTGAAGATTTAATTTAATTTTGTTCAAAAATTAAACTAAATAATAGAAGACCCATGACTTCCTAGACGAAAGTGTCATCTAAAATTACTTTTTATGGGGTAAAACTTGAGTGCAGGCCATGCCCATGTCCGGAGAAAATACTAAACTCCTTTTTGGAAAGACGACTTCAAGGATTTGGAAGAACTAAACTTGAGAATTTAAGGTTATCAAAAATTGTACTCAACATAAGACCCATAGTGAAAAATCCACAAAAAGTACCTTTGAATGATAAAAAATTGAATGTAGATCATCTCCAGTAAAAATACTAAACTTGTTCATGGAACAACTTTAAGGATGTGGAGAAACTATAACTGGGTATTTAAATTTATTCGAAAATTCAACTGAATAGAAGATATAAGAGTTCATGCAGTTAAGAATTCACTAAAAGGTAATTTTTTGGGGTAGAATTTGGAAGCAGATCATCCCCAACAAAAATAGTAAGCTTGGTTTTATATTTCTGTATTTTGCATTGGAAAAGGTTTAAGAATTTTAAGTAAAGGATGTAAAACTGAGGATACTATTCAAGAATTGATTCGAATAGGAAATCGAATGAGTTCTTGAAGATCTCTTGAAGGGGTAAGAATTGTGTGCAGATTGTTCTCAGTTAAATACTACGAGAATTGTGAGGATATATGGTAGAAGAATTGAAAATGGGAATATAGCAAAAAATAATGATTTGTGATATGAATAGATGCATGTGTTGTATTTATGGTGAGTGTTCCTCGAAGTGTAATGGAAAGAGGATGTTCGTGGCCGAAGAAAAAGTTCATTGCTCCGATCGAAAAGTCCTTGAAACCGGTCCTGGATTGAAATGCATCGAGCACGTCCAAAATACGCGAAAATCCGTTACGGTAAAAATGCACTCGGTTGACGAAGAGAAAAAAAGAAAAAAAAAGAAAGAGGTCGGTTCGGTTCCTACCCTGTCCTGCCCACGGTCGGTCGCACTGACCAAGGTTAGTACTGTTTCGGTTATGATAGGTTAGTTGAGCCAAGAGCAGCAGTGCAGCAGTGCAATGTGCAGTCTGAGTGAAGAGGAGGCCTTGGCTAGGGTGTTGACCGTTGCCAAACGGCGTCCAAAAACAAAAAGAGGTTTCATAGCAATGCACTCGTTCAAGGCCAACTATTTGGCGTTGCACTGGGGGGAATGCACGCGAGCGGTGGTCCGAGGGGGGCGCAGAGAGCGATGCCGCGAAACAATTGAACCGCGACGTGCCGAAGCCGCCGCTGTGCCGCTGTGACTGTGACTGTGACTGGAATCCAGAATTGACGTTTGCTTTTTTAGGCAATTAATTGAAATGGATGGTAACGTTTTGATGATGGAAATCCTACCGCACCAGTTATCCTTATCCTGCCCGGACGTTTCGTTTCTTCTTCTTTCTTTCTTTCACGTATATATATATAGGTAGTAGAGCAGGAGCTTGCTCATTCTACTCGTTACAATTACACATATGTTAGGTACACATATATGAAACTACACACTTACGAAAGAACGACGTTAGCGTGAGAACTGAGAATTAAGATCTGTTTCTAATTACACATATAACATCGCGGATAGCGGCAATGAACAACTCTTACTTCGGGCAATACACGGACAAATCTCGTCACTACCTTTGCCACCATGGAGTCACTATATTACCTACCTTACCTTTTCAACACGTACAATTCTTCCTAGGTACATATTTCCATTCCTTTCCCTTTTTTTTTAACGTTTTCCCCTTTTCTCTCGTCGTTTACACGCACATTAGCACCAGACTTCAAAAATTAATCTTTCTAAAAAGTCCATGGATCTTGATGGGACCATTGATCCTATTTAGTCCTTTCATCTTACAAAAAAAACCCAAAAAAGAGTGTCAAAACAATGTTTTGATCTCAGGGCACATTCTGTTCAAAATTCCATTAAGTATTTTTGTTATATCTTTAAGAATTATTATTTATTGTATAAATGTAAGTATGTAGAAGAGAGCAGGTGCGAGTGAGAGAATGATGTGTTCATAAATCGTATGCTAAAGATTTGGTCAATATTTACTCTAATTTTACGACCTCCGCGTTAATGAATAGTAATGGCGATGATCAACAGAGGCAACAAACAATTACGAGAGAGCAATTGCAATAAATCGGAGTCGTTAACTTATCTTATCTGTCAACATCTTTACAACAATTACAGCACATTATTTTTTCGACACGAATAAAATAAAACCATTTCAATTTCCAAAAATATCGATCGTCAAACTCGACGATCAATGATATCGATTTTATTTAAAAAAAGCCATTTAATTCGTATACCAAACCAGGATTTAATCCTGATCCCTTGCATTAAAAAAAATAAAATAAAAAGTTGACAATACCTAACTTAAATTAATTAAATTCTGATAAGGATAGAGATAACGTAACGCCGATAGATAATAAAAAATGATAAAAGTATCCTTGCCCATATTATCGAAAAAATAGATCAGCGCGCGTTCCATTAGGCTATGAATTAGTCCTGGCATGGCATATAGCATAGCGTGCAAGTTTGAGTGGGTGAAATCGTAAAAATTTACTGCATTTGCACTTCGTGACCGAATGACAAACGGCTTTACGACCCTTTTTTACGCAAACCAAAAGTTCATTTTGTAAAATGTGCGTTCTGATGCATGTAAAAACTGCATAACCATTTCTGAAAATACTTTTACCTCAAATTTTAAACGTGAACATTCTATTGACGATTTTCAAGCATTGTGAGAGGATTTCTAGTTCTTCGGAAGGTTCTGTTACATTTTGAAAAAGTTTTAAGTACTTTCGGCTCTTTAGAAGATCTTGAAGTACTGTAAGGGAACTTCAACTACTATTATAGGACTCCTAGAGGACTTTGAGAGAGTTTTAAGCACTACAAAAGGACTTACAGCTTTTTAGAACATCTTAAAGCTTTTTCAAAAGGTTTTCAGTGCTTTTAAAGTGCTTACAGGGCGCTTTAGAAGACCTTCGGGTATTTTTATAGAGCTTGCTACTAATTAAGAGATTTTGAAACACTTTGAGGAAGCTTAAAATTGTTTTAAAGGGGTTCCATAACACTTTGGATAAGTTTTTGAGCGTTGGAGAAAGTTTCAAGTAGTTTAAATGGACGTCCAGATTTTTGGGAAATCTTGAAGCACTCTGACAGGGCTTCTAGCTTTTTGGGGGGATCTTGAAGTACTTTCAAAGAGCCTCAAGTACTTTTAGAGCACTTACAAAGCACTTTAGAAGAGCTTTGAGAACTTTGAGGGAGTTTCAAGAACCTTGATAGGGCTTTTAGTTCTTTAGGAGATCTTGAAGCACTCTGAAAGGGCTTCTAGCGTTTTGGGGGGATCTTGAAGTACTTTCAAAGAGCCTCAAGTACTTTTAGAGCACTTTCAAAGCACTTTGAAAGAGTTTGAGAACTTTGAGGGAGTTTCAAGAACTTTGTCAGGACTTAGTTCTTTAGGAGATCTTGAAGCACTCTGACAGGGCTTCTAGCTTTTTGGGGGATCTTGAAGTACTTTCAAAGAGCCTCAAGTACTTTTAGAGCACTTACAAAGCACTTTAGAAGAGCTTTGAGAACTTTGAGGGAGTTTCAAGAACCTTGTAGGGCTTTTAGTTCTTTAGGAGATCTTGAAGCACTCTGACAGGGCTTCTAGCTTTTTGGGGATCTTGAAGTACTTTCAAAGAGCCTCAAGTACTTTTAGAGCACTTCCTTTAGAAGAGTTTCGAGAACTTTGAGGGAGTTTCAAGAACCTTGTTAGGGCTTTTAGTTCTTTAGGAGATCTTGAAGCACTCTGACAGGGCTTCTAGCTTTTTAGGGGATCTTGAAGTACTTTCAAAGAGCCTCAAGTACTTTTAGAGCACTTCCAAAGCACTTTGAAAGAGTTTTGAGAACTTTGAGGGAATTTCAAAAACTTTGTCAAGGATTGTAGTTCTTTAGGAAATCTTGAAGCACTCTGACAGGGCTTCTAACTTTTTTGAGTGGATCTTGAAGTACTTTAAAAGAGACTCAAGAAATTTTACAGTACTTTCAGGACACTTTGGAAGAGTTTCGAAAAATTTGAGGATAGTTTCAAGAACTGTGTCAGGACTTTTAGTTCTTTAGAAGATCTTGAAGCACTCTGACAGGGCTTCTAACTTTTTTAAGTGGATCTTGAAGTACTTTCAAAGAGCCTCAATTACTTTTAGAGCACTACCAAAGCACTTTAGAAGAGCTTTGAGAACTTTGAGGGAGTTCAAGAACCTTGTTAGGACTTATAGTTCTTTGGGAGGATCTCAAGTACTTTTAAAAGACTTCCACAGTACTTTTGGGGAACTTCTAGCACTTTGAGACGATTTCAAGGATCTTATAAGGTCTTCCAGCTCGTTAACAGATCTTGAAGCACCTTGAGAGTTCTTTTAAATATATTCTTTAGCACCTTGGGAGGATTTCAGTAACTTTTTGAGTGTTTCAAAAAGTATGCCAGGGCTTCCAGCTCTTTAGCAGATTTTGAAGCACTTTGAGAAATTTATACGTACGTAAAAAGTTGGCTTGATTGTGAATGATGAAATCCCGAGGGTTTAATTCTGAATCTGGCCAAAATTTTGCCCCTTAAATGGTGATAAAGAAAGTGGTATTTGCGTTGATCGACAGTGGCAGTAATTAATAGTGTTTTGTTGCAGTGGAAGGTTTAATTCGTTGTCACAATGCTCGGTTTGGTTATATGTCACGCCATGACATTTAAACTATTGTAAATGCAAACGTGGAGAAGACAAAAGGCAGCATTACATGACACGAAAAGTTAATGTAAACCGCTAGATTGTTAAAATATATATACTTTAATTGCTTTACATTGTACGGTACTATATACATAAATACGGTTTTGCTCAAATAAAATATGCATTATTATTCGGTAGAATGAAAAACACCGAAAGCAACTTTTCGTTGCCGAGATAAAATACTGTAGGTGTGCACTTATAATATCGCTCGATCTTTTATTATTGTCAGTAGACCGGTGTAATTTATTTCAGACTACGTTAAATTATTTCTTGCGATAAGGGCAAAAAGTGCAGAAACAAACTTTTAATTATTCGAATCATATTTCGAACGCACGCGAACCTGTCTGTCTTTCTCCGTTATTATTTCAAACACATTTCGTGCATTTTGCTTATTGAATTTGATAAAATATTCCGGCCCCATTGTGGTCGCCTGCATTTCGCCTCTACCTCCCCACAACACACCACACTACACCATGCACCACCAGCGACAACAGCTCGTAAAAATAACACTCCATTTATTATCTACAATTAAATTATTACCTCAGGGCACACTTTTTAATTTATTAGGCGAAAATCACCACCAACCACAACCCTTAATTACATCCAAGTTACTAAGCATTATGCATACAATAAACTACACACACACACACACACACAAATTAAGGAATTAAGAAGGGTGGAAGGGGGTTGGTTGGTGTAACAGAACTTATTTACCTATGTGCAATGCTGAAGACCAAAATTGATCCCCTATACTTTCGTTGAGACAGATGAGTGAACTGCACAGAATGCAGCTCTTTGGTCAGAAATAACCACCGTGTATTTGGTGCTAAAACTTAGCCAGTACCTGATTTTTGAGTCTGCCCTTTTAGTCCTTCATCAGGACAGTATTATAATATTATAAACAAATTTATTTGCAAAAAATTTTTATCCAAAGTACCTAATTTTATTTTTTTTAATAATTTTTTTTCTTTGCAGGTTACGTCCAGACTACAAGAGACAGTGGTGAGTCATTTTTATTTATGATAACTGTAGACTCTTATTAGAGTCCTTATGCCGTTTCCTCTAATTGCCAACTGGTGGTAATGAAGTGGATTGTATAATAGGTAGACACCTTTGAGCCAGAAAGGTGTAATTTTAAGTTGGCCAAAGGAAAGAAAAACACGCAGAAAACAAAATTATAATGATCAACCCCACAAACGGTAGATAGGCATCGAAATTAAATTACTAGTTTCATTAACCCTTTAAGAATTATTTATTAATTAATACGTACGATGATGGTACATAGACATACGTGTTACATACATTCTTCCTTAAAGAATCCTTATTTTTGAATTTTTCTAAATTTTATCAGCACTTATGTTTGTATTTTTTTATATTAATATTGTAGTTTGATTTAAATAAGCAATTTTTTTGCGGATCTGATTGTGAGATAATATTGAAATGAAAATCGTATTCGGCACGATAAATGCTGGTATACTGAATAAATGTGTATACGTATTGGGTATTCATTTCATCAACGTAAGTGCTTTTTAATTACAAAATCAGAGAAAAGTTGTTAGAGGATTCACAGCACTTAAACGCGACATATGTATTTTATATCTAGCTACAAACACCTTTTAAACGCAACGTTAATCACCGAATCACCACCTTGTTAAGGAACGTGAGCTTTTTAATTTGAACCCTCAGTAAAATTTTCTAAAAAACTAGAACTAAAGAACTATCCTCTCAGATGAAATTTATCTTAAAGTGAAATTTTCATTAACCACCCCCTCCTTTCTACAAATGAGATTTTTGCTGGACCTCTTCCCCCCTTCCTTTCTGAGATCACATGAAAATGTTTAGGGATCCTCCCCTACTAATCCTGTCAGGTAAGATTTTTGGTAACCCTTTTCTCTCTTCAAATTAAATTTTGCTGAACCACTTCTTCTCCTCAACTCTGAGCTCACATCAAAACGTTGTAGGACGGACACTCCCCAACTAATCCTTTCAAGTGAGATTTTCAGTGATCCTTTCTTTTCTTCAGATGAGATTTTGCTGGGCCTTTTCCTCTCCTCAATTTTCAACTTACATAAAAATGTTGTAGGACCCCCCCTCACCCCCCGCCAATCCCCTTGGGTGAGATTTATCTTACGATAAGATTTTCGGTGTCCCCTCATTTCTTTAAATGAAATTTTGGTGGACCTCTTCCTCTCCTCAATTTTTAACTACCATAAAAATATTGTAGGAACCTCCCCACAAATCCTCTTAGGTGAGATTGATTTTAGGTGGGATTTTACTGACCCCTCATTTCTTTAAGTAAAATTGTGCTAAAAACCACTTTCCCTTTTCCTTTCTGAGCTCACGTAAAAATGTGGTAGGACTCTTCCTCACCCACTAATTCTCTCAAGTAAAATTTTCTTGAGATGACATTTTGCTGGGCCTTTTCCTCTCCTCAATTTTCAACTTACATAAAAATGTTGTAGGACCCCCCCTCACCCCCCGCCAATCCCCTTGGGTGAGATTTATCTTACGATAAGATTTTCGGTGCCCCCTCATCTCTTTAAATGAAATTTTGGTGGACCTCTTCCTCTCCTCAATTTTTAACTACCATAAAAATATTGTAGGAACCTCCCCACAAATCCTCTTAGGTGAGATTTATTTTAGGTGGGATTTTACTGACCCCTCATTTCTTTAAGTGAAATTGTGCTTAAAACCACTTTCCCTTTTCCTTTCTGAGCTCACGTAAAAATGTGGTAGGACTGCTTCCCACCCACTAATTCTCTCAAGTAAAATTTTCTTGAGATGACATTTTGCTGGGCCTTTTCCTCTCCTCAATTTTCAACTTACATAAAAATGTTGTAGGACCCCCTCACCCCCCGCCAATCCCCGTGGGTGAGATTTATCTTACGATAAGATTTTCGGTGCCCCCTCATCTCTTTAAATGAAATTTTGGTGGACCTCTTCCTCTCCTCAATTTTTAACTACCATAAAAATATTGTAGGAACCTCCCCACAAATCCTCTTAGGTGAGATTTATTTTAGGTGGGATTTTACTGACCCCTCATTTCTTTAAGTGAAATTGTGCTTAAAACCACTTTCCCTTTTCCTTTCTGAGCTCACGTAAAAATGTGGTAGGACTCCTCCCCACCCACTAATTCTCTCAAGTAAAATTTTCTTGAGATGACATTTTGCTGGGCCTTTTCCTCTCCTCAATTTTCAACTTACATAAAAATGTTGTAGGACCCCCCTCACCCCCCGCCAATCCCCTTGGTGAGATTTATCTTACGATGATTTTCGGTGTCATTCTTTAAAAAATTTTACCTCTTTTCCTTTTTTAACTACATAAAAATATTGTAGGAACCTCCCCACAAATCCTCTTAGGTGAGATTTTTTAGGTGGGATTTTACTGACCCCTCATTTTTTAATGAAATTGTTTAAAACCACTTCCCTTTCCTTCTGATCCGTTGGGTGGATCTTCCACCCATTCCTCAAATTTCTTAATGAATTTTGTGGCCTTTCCTCTCCTCAATTTTAACTACATAAAAATTTGTAGGACCCCCCTCCCCCCCGCAATCCTTTGGTGGATTTACTTACCTAATTTTGGTCCCTCATCCTTTAATAATTTTGGACCTCCTCTCAATTTTTAACTCCAAAAATATTTGAACTAAAATCTCTTAGGTGAATTTTGGTGGGTTTTCTCCCTCATTTCTTTAATAAATTGTGCTAAAACCCCCCATCCCCTTGTGAGTTTTTTTTTTTTTTTTTTTAAAAAAAAAAAAAAAAAAAAATGACATTTTGCTGGGCCTTTTCCTCTCCTCAATTTTCAACTTACATAAAAATGTTGTAGGACCCCCCCTCACCCCCCGCCAATCCCCTTGGGTGAGATTTATCTTACGATAAGATTTTCGGTGCCCCCTCATCTCTTTAAATGAAATTTTGGTGGACCTCTTCCTCTCCTCAATTTTTAACTACCATAAAAATATTGTAGGAACCTCCCCACAAATCCTCTTAGGTGAGATTTATTTTAGGTGGGATTTTACTGACCCCTCATTTCTTTAAGTGAAATTGTGCTTAAAACCACTTTCCCTTTTCCTTTCTGAGCTCACGTAAAAATGTGGTAGGACTCCTCCCCACCCACTAATTCTCTCAAGTAAAATTTTCTTGAGATGACATTTTGCTGGGCCTTTTCCTCTCCTCAATTTTCAACTTACATAAAAATGTTGTAGGACCCCCTCACCCCCCACCAATCCCTTTGCGTGAGATTGATCTTACCATAAGATTTTCGGTGCCCCCTCATCTCTTTAAATGAAATTTTGGTGGACCTCTTCCTCTCCTCAATTTTCTGCTCACGTAATGAATGGATGTCCCCTTGTTTATTCACTGACTAATTTAATCCATATAAGTAAGTAATCCTTTTGTCTTTATCCTTCATAAAAAATTGCAAATTCAAATTCCGATTCTAATATGGCATACGGTTGCAATAATATTACTTATTGAGTCACAATTTCGCAACATTTAGACACAATATGACCTTACACTTTATTCTTTCGCAAAAACGAAACAGCTAGTGCGTGGGAGTTTATCGGTTTATTTGTCTTTGTCCTACTAATACGCCTGCTCGTATAAAATCAGTAAAAGTTGGTGCATAGACCGACCGTTTTGTCCTTGTCTTAAGACAACGTGTTACGTCATAACATCACAACCCATGTACAAATTTCGAAAGCAATCCAATTAAATCGGTCCCAATGATC
Organism: Agrilus mali; assembly: GCA_029378335.1. NCBI lineage: Eukaryota > Metazoa > Arthropoda > Insecta > Coleoptera > Buprestidae > Agrilus > Agrilus mali. The sequence goes on along the minus strand of CM055658.1, from coordinate 27,998,283 downwards.
CCAGTCCCCACAAACATTTCTTGACTTTAATTATAGGACCTCTCGGAGGTCACGTTACAATTTAATGTATTTCTAATACAGTATAAGACTTCATGTTGAATATGTGTGTGTTGATGGCCACGGGTAGTAAACCTCATAATAACGACCTGTTGTCCACCTTCAAAAGGAAGTTTGTTATATAGTTGATAATAATTGTCCTTCAAAGTTTTCTGTCCCCGGGAGCGATGAATAACATGAAGAATAACTAACTGCACATGTTACTACGTAACAAAAAGCTGCCTCCGGTAATGACAAGTCTTCGACGACTCGGGCGTTTCGGTCGACCACTGCGATCTTATCTTCATCATCAGCAGCAGCAGCAGCAGCAGCACTATACGAGCTGCATAGCAAAATGTTGCTCGCCGCGATCAGAATGTTTACAATTATTATTCTTGTGCAAACGTAAATGAATTAAACTCTTAAATCAATTTGCTAATGTGCTTTGAAATATCGATACAGCAAATTTGGTCTCAAGAGTTTTTTAAAGATGTAACTTTGGAAATTCGAGGATTCAGTTTTTAGTTTTCAGTTAAGAATTTTATGTAGTACTATTCGAAATTTGATACCCGCAGTCTTACTTTTGAAAATCCAATTGCAGGACATTTAGAAATTTAACAAGACTTTGGAAATTATTTTTTAAATTTTTAGATCATGAGAAATTTAATTTTTTATTGGAAATTTGGTATACTCCTGAATATTTGATTCCAATACCTTTGGAAATTTAATGTAACATTAATAATTTAATATACAATTTGATGTTCCATAGAAAATTTGATAACCATAGTCTTAGATGTTCGATAATCTATTGGAAATTTGATGTACTTTTAGAAATTTGATTACAGGACCTTTAGTAATTTTATATTGCTTTGGGAATTTGATGTACAGTGGGAATTAAATTCTTAGGGCTTTAGGAATTTTATTTCATGTTGGAAACTTGGTATACTCTTGAATATTTGACTCCAAGACCTTTGGAAATTTGATGTAACATTAAAAATTTGATGTAACATTAAAAATTTGATGTAACATTTAAAATTTTGATGAATTATAAAAAAATAAACTTAACTAAGTTTTCTGGCACAAAGTAGCCTAATACGTTATTACCATCATCCATCATTTACCTCGAGAATTACGCATTATGTAATTAAAACAACACAACCGTGTTACAGAATCCTAATTGTAAGTAATTATTAGATACTCAGCGGTTCTTGAGGCAAAACCCATGTCACTTTTCGTTTACATCTTGTAAACGACCCATCATGGTAGTTTTCGTACTCGTACATATATATATTTAATCCACATTCCAAACGACATTATGTATTTATTTTTGGATTGCTAAGATGACTTAATTAAGCGGTGAAAATGGTAAGACCAATCCCGTTTTAGAAACCAGTTGATCTTTGCCTTGTCAACCGTACCAATATTAATATTAGTTAGTTATTTCAAACCAGACCAGACCAGACCAGACCACAAGTCGTTGTTGTCGTTGTCACCAGTTGCTGAAGATAATTATTCAAGAAGTTTTTATTAATGATGATCTTAAGGCTTGCTTCACCTTCTGGTCATGTAGGAAGTAGGATAAATACGTTGGTATAGTAACGATAACAAAACAAACATTTGCTGATGGGAGCTGAGTGAAGTTCAATTCGCACAATTTCTTCTGATTCTCTTTTACTTCTTTTCGGTCGTTTTGCCACAATAAATTGCCACGAAATTACCTGTTGTGCTTCAAGGTTTTACCAAATTGCTAAACATAACTCAGGATTTGAATTCCAATGGAGAATTCGATTGCAGGACCTTTAGTAATTTTATATTGCTTTGGAAATTTGTGTACAGTTGGGAATTGAATTCCTAGGGCTTTAGGAATTTTATTTCTTGTTGGAAGCTTGGTATACTCTTTAATATTTGACTCAAAGACCTTCATAAATTTGATGTACCACACAAAATTTGATACCCATGGTCTTAGATGTTCAATATTTCATTGGAAATTTGATGTGATTTAGGAATTTGATTGCAGAACCTTTAGAAATCTTATATGACTTTGGAAATTTGATGTACAGTTGAGAATTAAATTTTTAGAGGTTTAGGAATTTTGTTTCTTGTTAGAAACTTGGTATACTCTTTAATATTTGACTCAAAGACCTTCATAAATTTGATGTACCACACAAAATTTGATACCCATGGTCTTAGATGTTCAATATTTCATTGGAAATTTGATGTGATTTAGGAATTTGATTGCAGAACCTTTAGAAATCTTATATGACTTTGGAAATTTGATGTACAGTTGAGAATTAAATTTTTAGAGCTTTAGGAATTTTGTTTCTTGTTAGAAACTTGGTATACTCTTTAATATTTGACTCAAAGACCTTCATAAATTTGATGTACCACACAAAATTTGATACCCATGGTCTTAGATGTTCAATATTTCATTGGAAATTTGATGTGATTTAGGAATTTGATTGCAGAACCTTTAGAAATCTTATATGACTTTGGAAATTTGATGTACAGTTGAGAATTAAATTTTTAGAGGTTTAGGAATTTTGTTTCTTGTTAGAAACTTGGTATACTCTTTAATATTTGACTCAAAGACCTTCATAAATTTGATGTACCACACAAAATTTGATACCCATGGTCTTAGATGTTCAATATTTCATTGGAAATTTGATGTGATTTAGGAATTTGATTGCAGAACCTTTAGAAATCTTATATGACTTTGGAAATTTGATGTACAGTTGAGAATTAAATTTTTAGAGCTTTAGGAATTTTGTTTCTTGTTAGAAACTTGGTATACTCTTTAATATTTGACTCAAAGACCTTCATAAATTTGATGTACCACACAAAATTTGATACCCATGGTCTTAGATGTTCAATATTTCATTGGAAATTTGATGTGATTTAGGAATTTGATTGCAGAACCTTTAGAAATCTTATATGACTTTGGAAATTTGATGTACAGTTGAGAATTAAATTTTTAGGGCTTTAAGAATTTTGTTTCTTGTTAGAAACTTGGTATACTCTTTAATATTTGACTCAAAGACCTTCATAAATTTGATGTACCACACAAAATTTGATACCCATGGTCTTAGATGTTCAATATTTCATTGGAAATTTGATGTGATTTAGGAATTTGATTGCAGAACCTTTAGAAATCTTATATGACTTTGGAAATTTGATGTACAGTTGAGAATTAAATTTTTAGGGCTTTAAGAATTTTGTTTCTTGTTAGAAACTTGGTATACTCTTTAATATTTGACTCAAAGACCTTCATAAATTTGATGTACCACACAAAATTTGATACCCATGGTCTTAGATGTTCAATATTTCATTGGAAATTTGATGTGATTTAGGAATTTGATTGCAGAACCTTTAGAAATCTTATATGACTTTGGAAATTTGATGTACAGTTGAGAATTAAATTTTTAGAGCTTTAGGAATTTTGTTTCTTGTTAGAAACTTGGTATACTCTTTAATATTTGACTCAAAGACCTTCATAAATTTGATGTACCACACAAAATTTGATACCCATGGTCTTAGATGTTCAATATTTCATTGGAAATTTGATGTGATTTAGGAATTTGATTGCAGAACCTTTAGAAATCTTATATGACTTTGGAAATTTGATGTACAGTTGAGAATTAAATTTTTAGGGCTTTAAGAATTTTGTTTCTTGTTAGAAACTTGGTATACTCTTTAATATTTGACTCAAAGACCTTCATAAATTTGATGTACCACACAAAATTTGATACCCATGGTCTTAGATGTTCAATATTTCATTGGAAATTTGATGTGATTTAGGAATTTGATTGCAGAACCTTTAGAAATCTTATATGACTTTGGAAATTTGATGTACAGTTGAGAATTAAATTTTTAGGGCTTTAAGAATTTTGTTTCTTGTTAGAAACTTGGTATACTCTTTAATATTTGACTCAAAGACCTTCATAAATTTGATGTACCACACAAAATTTGATACCCATGGTCTTAGATGTTCAATATTTCATTGGAAATTTGATGTGATTTAGGAATTTGATTGCAGAACCTTTAGAAATCTTATATGACTTTGGAAATTTGATGTACAGTTGAGAATTAAATTTTTAGAGCTTTAGGAATTTTGTTTCTTGTTAGAAACTTGGTATACTCTTTAATATTTGACTCAAAGACCTTCATAAATTTGATGTACCACACAAAATTTGATACCCATGGTCTTAGATGTTCAATATTTCATTGGAAATTTGATGTGATTTAGGAATTTGATTGCAGAACCTTTAGAAATCTTATATGACTTTGGAAATTTGATGTACAGTTGAGAATTAAATTTTTAGAGCTTTAGGAATTTTGTTTCTTGTTAGAAACTTGGTATACTCTTTAATATTTGACTCAAAGACCTTCATAAATTTGATGTACCACACAAAATTTGATACCCATGGTCTTAGATGTTCAATATCTCATTGGAAATTTGATGTACTTTAGGAATTTAATTGCAAGACCTTTTGAAATCTTATATGACTTTGGAAATTTGGTGTACAGTGGGAATTAAATTCTTAGTGCTTTAGGAACTTTATATCTTGTTGGAAACTTGGTATACTCTCGAATATTTGACTCAAAGACTCATAAATTTGATGTAACATTTCAAATTTAATATACAATTAGAAAATTCCAATACTGGGTTGGGGTTTTGACGTAGGTACCATACAAAATTTGATAACCATAGCCTTAGACGTTCGGTATTCCATTGGAGAATTCAAAAAGTTGAAAAAAAGGTATCTAATGATGAAATAACGTCAAAACTGGTGGTGGTCAAAACTAGATCTCATACCATCTATCTATCATGGTACCTATCAGAAATGGCGTCGGTGCTGGTCGTGTATTATGTTAATTCGTGGTTGTTCGCTATGACGACGATGATGATGATGATGATGGCGATCACCTGAAGGTGGTATGCGAAAAGAAATGCAGAACAAGCGAGCGGAAGAAGAAGTAGAAGAGAAACACGAAACAACACATAGGTTAGCTAGTTAGTTATGTAGAGAGAGGAGCGAGCACAGAGGGCATCTGTGGGTACTTAGGTACTTAGGTACTACTAAGTAAGTACATATATAATATATATGTGTATATAAATAAGTAAGTAAGTTCGATTGCCGGTCGGTCGGTAGGTACACGGGTGCAATTATATTTTGAATGTGTAACAGAGAGCCAGCAGACCGTGGCTTAAAATAATTAAGTAGTTGCGCATTAAAATAAAACTCCAATTATAAACCGTTCGTATGTACCAGGTTGATTATTTAAAATTTCACGCATGTGCCACTTTCCAACTTGAGGCAGGTCAGAGCCAAATCGACCGACGGCGGATGGACATCGGCAAAAACGACGAACCATCGGAAATGAATGCGCTTTTATTATTATGGCGACCGGTGCGCGGTGTTTTATAACAGTCAGTGGCGTACATAACAACTTAATTACCCAAATCCCATTTTACAACTTACAATTGTCCCATGGGCGATTAGGTAGTATTTTGCCACCAATTTTTGCCCAATTTTTCATGTACAATGAAATTTGAACGTCACCATTACTGCAGAAATCAATTTTCTAATTTAATTTTTCTCTTTAGAGCCTGGAACTTTTCCCAAAAATTTTTCCCCCAAAGTAATTTGTTTATTAAACTGCCCCATAGATTTTTTAAAAAAACTTTTATATAATCGCTGAAAATAAGAAATTTAATCCTCGATCAATTTCTAAAAATGATTTTCCTCCTTGGAGCCTTGAAGTTTTTTCATTAGGAGTTGATGTTTTCCCTGCAATTTTTCCCAAATTTTTCATTTAGTTGATTATTTTAACCCCCCTATAAATTTGTACGTATGGAATTTGAAGATAATATTATTGTTGACTTTAAAAAATTCCATCTAGTTTTCCCCTTTAGATTCTGGATTTTTTCCATTAAGGTTTGTCTTTTCTTCCCAATGTTTTTCTCTTAGGGCTTTAGGAATTTTATTTCTTGTTGAAAACTTGGTATACTCCTGAATATTTGACTCCAAAACCTTCATAAATTTGACGTTACATTTAAAGTTTGATATACCTACTTTAAAAGTTTAATACTGGGTTGGGAATTTGATGTACCACACAAAATTTGATACCCGTAGTCTTAGATGTTCAATATTCTATTGGAAATTTTATATGACTTTAAAAATTTGATGTACAGTAGGATATTAAATTTCTAGAGCTTTAGGAATTTTATTTTTTGTTGGAAATTTGATATAATCCTGAATAATTGACTCCAAAACGTTCAAAAATTTGTTGCAACATTTAAAATTTAATATATAATTAGAAATTTGAGTCCCACTGTATTAAAAGTGTAATACTGGGTTGGAAATTTGATGTGCTTTTGAAAATTTAATTTGAAAGCCTGAAAATTTGTCATGCAGGTGGGAATTTAATTCCTAGAGCTCTAGGAATTTAATTTTTTGTTAGAAATTTAGTATACTCGTGAGTATTTGACTCCAAGACCTTTATAAATTTGATGTAACATTATAAATTTAATATATAATTTAAAATTTCAATTCCTATGGAATTAGGACTTTAATTTCTTGTTGGAAACTTGACATACTGCTGAAAATTTGATTCCCAGACCTTTAAAAATTTAATGTAGCATCAAAAATTTAATGTAGAATTGAAATTTGATTTCCTACGACTTTAGGTTCGATTTCCTGCTAAAATCTTGGTATACCTACAGTATATTCTGATTTTTTTTCATAAAGAGTGTGGTTTCTTCTTCCAATATTTTAACTTTTCATTTATTTATGAATCTCCACCATCGATTCGTACCTAATGGAATTTGAATGTTATTAGGTATGTAGATATTGTTACTGCCATTAAAAAGTTCTCCTTATTACATTTTATATATTATAGATAGATATAGTAGTTAGGTAGTTATAATAGCCTCCAATTACTTGTTCAAAATCAGCCGAGGCGATTTATAAAGAATGCTAAAAAAGTTGACTCTCAAGGTTTGCATTTAGTACCCAACTATTTCACATAAATAGATACATACATTTACAAAGTATTACTATAGTAGGTCTGTATGTAACGTTCATTCGTTCATTAGAAGGCGTTTCATAGAGTTATTTAATGTAGGTTCGCCAAATGGTTATTAGAAATGCGCCGATAATTTCAATGACACCAACTTTGCCGCATACTTCTTTATATTATTATTAGTTAGTTACATAGATATTAGCTAGCAACAGCTTGCTACCAGCTGAACTGGACTGGTCTAATTGACTAAAAAAAAATTAATAGAATTACGCCTAAGGGTCTGATTGAAATTACTCCTTTATTTTTTCCTATTTGGTATGGTGAAGGAGAGAATACCAAAGTCCTTCCTGATGATAGGTACTATAAAAATGTGGTCCTTAAATACCCAAAACGTTGTCACTGACATGATGCTGTAATTATCCTTTTTCTAATCAGATAGATTTTTCGTCTCTCAATGACGATAATTATCTAGGACTCTTTTTAAAAAATTGATAGGGCAAAATTTTTAAGAAAATACCATATTTTTCCAAAATGCCCAATAAGTTACCAGCAATTATCCTTTTAAATTGGATGATCAATGACGATAACTACCTACTATTTATAGATTCTCGTACTAATTGGTGAAGGGAAATTTTTTGGAAAATCCTTCCTTTGTATCATAATTTTTCTGGTATTAGACCATAGAAGGTAGTCCTTAAATACCCAAAAAGTTATCAGTCAGTAACCACAAATTATCCTTTTATATCAGATGAATTTCAAGACTCTTAGTTAGTAACGATACCCAATTGGTAAAGTAAAATAGTAAGGAAAATTCTAAATTCTTTTTCGTGGTCATTTGACAATTCTTTAGAGTCCTTAAAAGCCCCAAAAGATATTATTAAGTAAAGTAACAATTATCCTTACTAATCAGAAAATGTTCAGAAATTTCGTTAAGGAAAATTATCTGAGATCATTATAATAATTTATGAGGGGTAAAAATTTACAGGAAAACAAAATTCGATTTTTTCTAAAATAAGGAATAAATTACAAGTAAAAAGAAGCTTCAATTATCCTTTCGAATCCGACAAGTTTCAGGACTCTTAGTGACGATAATTATCTCAGACTCTTTTACTAATTAGTGGAAGAAAATTGTTAGGAAAGTGCATTCCTTGTACCATATATTTTTTGGTATTAAACCATAGAATATAGTCCTTAAATATACGAAAACCTTTTTAGCTAAAAATCCAGTAATTATCCTTTCAAATTGGATGATCAATGACGATAAACCCACTATTTATAGATTCTCGTACTAATTGGTGAAGGGAAATTGTTTGGAAAATCCTTCCTTTGTATCATAATTTTTCTGGTATTAGACCATAGAAGGTAGTCCTTAAATACCCAAAAAGTTATCAGTCAGTAACCACAAATTATCCTTTTATATCAGATGAATTTCAAGACTCTTAGTTAGTAACGATACCCAATTGGTAAAGTAAAATAGTAAGGAAAATTCTAAATTTTCTTCGTGGTCTTAGACAATTCTTTAGAGTCCTTAAAAGCCCAAAAAGATATTATTAAGTAAAGTAACAATTATCCTTACTAATCAGAAAATGTTCAGAAATTTCGTTAAGGAAAATTATCTGAGATCATTATAATAATTTATGAGGGAAAATTGACAGGAAAACAAAATTCGATTTTTTCTAAAATAAGGAATAAATTACAAGTAAAAAGAAGCTTCAATTATCCTTTCGAATCCGACAAGTTTCAGGACTCTTAATGACGATAATTATCTCAGACTCTTTTACTAATTAGTGGAAGAAAATTGTTAGGAAAGTGCATTCCTTGTACCATATATTTTTTGGTATTAAACCATAGAATATAGTCCTTAAATATACGAAAACTTATTAGCTAAAAATCCAGTAATTATCCTTTCAAATTGGATGATCAATGACGATAACTACCTACTATTTATAGATTCTCGTACTAATTGGTGAAGGGAAATTGTTTGGAAAATCCTTCCTTTGTATCATAATTTTTCTGGTATTAGAACCATAGAAGGTAGTCCTTAAATACCCAAAAAGTTATCAGTCAGTAACCACTAATTATCCTTTATATCAGATGAATTTCAAGACTTTTAGTTAGTAACGATACCCAATTGGTAAAGTAAAATAGTAAGGAAAATTCTAAATTTTTTTCGTGGTCGTAGACAATTCTTTAGAGTCCTTAAAAGCCCAAAAAGATATTATTAAGTAAAGTAACAATTATCCTTACTAATCAGAAAATGTTCAGAAATTTCGTTAAGGAAAATTATCTGAGATCATTATAATAATTTATGAGGGAAAATTGACAGGAAAACAAAATTCGATTTTTTCTAAAATAAGGAATAAATTACAAGTAAAAAGAAGCTTCAATTATCCTTTCGAATCCGACAAGTTTCAGGACTCTTAATGACGATAATTATCTCAGACTCTTTTACTAATTAGTGGAAGAAAATTGTTAGGAAAGTGCATTCCTTGTACCATATATTTTTTGGTATTAAACCATAGAATATAGTCCTTAAATATACGAAAACTTATTAGCTAAAAATCCAGTAATTATCCTTTCAAATTGGATGATCAATGACGATAACTACCTACTATTTATAGATTCTCGTACTAATTGGTGAAGGAAAATTTTTTGGAAAATCCTTCCTTTGTACCATAATTTTTCTGGTATTAGACCATAGAAGGTAGTCCTTAAATACCCAAAAAGTTATCAGTCAGTAACCACAAATTATCCTTTTATATCAGATGAATTTCAAGACTCTTAGTTAGTAACGATACCCAATTGGTAAAGTAAAATAGTAAGGAAAATTCTAAATTTTCTTCGTGGTCTTAGACAATTCTTTAGAGTCCTTAAAAGCCCAAAAAGATATTATTAAGTAAAGTAACAATTATCCTTACTAATCAGAAAATGTTCAGGAATTTCATTGAGGAAAATTATCTGAGATCATTATAGTAATCTATGAGGGAAAATTGAGAGGAAAACAAAATTCGATTTTTTCTAAAATAAGGAATAAATTACCAGTAAAAAGAAGCTTCAATTATCCTTTCGAATCCGACAAGTTTCAGGACTCTAAGTGACGAAAATTATCTCAGACTCTTTTACTAATTAGTGGAAGAAAATTGTTGGGAAAGTGCATTCCTTGTACCATATATTTTTTGGTATTAAATCATAGAATTATAGTCTTTAAATATTAGAAAAATTATTAGCTAAAGGAACCAGTAATTATCCTTGATTTCAAGACTATCAATGACGTTAAGGACCTACTACTCTACTCTCATACTACATAATTGGTGAAGGAAAATAGCTAGGAAAATCATTTCCTTGCGCCATTTTCTTCGTTGTATAGGACCACTCTTTAGAGTCCTTAAAAGTCCAAAAAGTTATTATTCAAAAAAGTGGCAATTATCCTTAATACTAATCAGAAAATGTTCAGGAATTTCATTGAGTCCTTTATAGTAATGTACGAGGGAAAATTGAGAGGAAATCATCAGTATTATTATTATTATTATCCTTTCTGATCAGACAAATTTTAGGACTCTAAGGACGAAAATTATTTGATATACTTTCACCAATTGGTACCCATAGGGAAATTTTTATTCCTGGAATTTCATCTCACTGTAGTAGTCGAAGGAAACAGCTGTTATCCTTTCTAGTCATATAACCCTAAGGACTCTCAGTTTGTATGGATTTCTATTTCGAATTGCTAATAGCGTTTAGACTCTTGAAGAAGACGTTATGATGGATTTGGGGATGTTAATACATAGGTATTATCCTTGCAGTTGCCTCGCCGTCACTGGGACACCATTTTTCATTAAATAATGTAACGTTGGGGCCGTTCATGCCTATATACGATACGATACATGCCGTAGTCAAGTCAACATCGAATAACATAGGTCAGTGACAGCACGCTTGGTGGTTTCTCCGTTTTTTATTTCCGAAAACGACGACGAACGTTCGGCCGCCGCGTTCGTTTTTCGACATGCGTTGCTGGGAAACGAAACAAGTTACTCACGCTTTATAAACACACACACACTCACACACAAATATACACTTACATATACATACACGCACGCGTACAATCGCAGCAGGCCCCGTCAATCGACTCATTATGCGCTCTTTTTGCTTTTCCTTTGCTCGCGCTCTGTCTTAAGGTCCTTTTTGGGTAACCTTGAACCGTCTCAACATTCGAGAACGTTTACTGAACCCGCTAATATGCGGCGGATGAACCTTTATGTCCTTATCTTTCTCTAATTCTTGTTTTAGTCCAGTTGCCCTCTCTCTCTCTCTATCTATCCCCCATATTATTACCTATATCTAAGTACATAGGTACTCCTGAGTCCACATGGTATTGGTGAGCATTAGCCAATTTTCAACTTTCGTTCGTATTAATATTAAACCAGTTTATTTATGAAGACTGAACAGTAACGCAAATATGCAATACTTATACGAGTATTGGTAATACTATCACAGGGAGTCACTGACTGACTGACTGACTGACTGCCATCCAATATCACGATAAAGGAGCTTCCCCTGTCCTGGCTTCACCAGCAGTGTCCCCTTCTTTTTTTAACACTTCACCCCTTAGTCCTTTATATCATGTTATTCCTAGTATTGGACCATAGAATATAGTCCTTCAATGTCCAAAAAATCATCCTTTCAGGTGTTTTACAATATCGATGACGTAAACGTAATCTTTCAATGAAAAAAACACCAAAAATTTTTATGACTAAGTGGTCCTTATTTTGTTTATTAAATTTGTTTGGCACTGTACTAGACAAGAAGCCTTTAAATCTGTGTTTTGCAATTTTCTGGAAAACTGTTTGCCAGCATCCTCGTTGCCGTGAGTAATTTATTGTATTATTCAATGTAGTTAGTAGGTATTTACATGTAACGATGGCTATTAATTGTTATATTACGACATTAGCTGTAGGCTCACGTAATAATAATAATCTGTTCGTGTGTGTAAGTACCTGAAGCAGCAGATATTAAATTTAAACAAAATCTTAATTTGTAAACGACAGATACAGAAATTTTATTATTTTCCTGAAAATGAAACGTACCTACCTATATAGATAGACGAAACGTATGGAAAATATGCTGCACGTTTTCCATATTTTTTAAAAAAGCTCAAAACCAATTTATGATTTTGTCAAAAAATCCTGTTTAATAGAAATTATTTGCTTATAAATGTTGCTACTTATTGTTAACAATTTAGAATGCGATAAAATAGCATATAATTACACTTTTTTCTACCAAACAGCTTGAGGAACATAAGTAACTCGTTCTTCACGGTTTTGATTTTCACGAAAGGTCATGTAACACTATTATGGTAGGTACAAAAAAAAATATAAAATAAAAACGAGAAATTCCTTCACATTTTAACGTTTGTATGCTCGAACCGCATTTTCCGTATTTTTACATAATAATAACTAATAACATGTAGGTACGATATACATAATATTTACGATACATAATAATTAATTTTTTCCTAATTATGGTGATGTTTTATGCACCTTTTCCTTAAATAATGTGTTAATATTCATGAACCTAGTAATAAAACTCGCGTTTGATGAGCTTAGACGCATACAGTTATTAAACAAAGAGATATTTATGCGTTTGCACATTGACGCTAAATACCATCATCTGGCGTACTACCCGCATGACGTCTTCAGCCATCATCTCTATCTGTTTCTCTTTCCAATACGAATACCACTACAATTAGATATGTACTACAAAATTATTCACAGACTATAGTCTGACTCATTTAAAGTGGCACTTTAGGCCATAAAACAAACAAAAAATTACTCCAGTGATTATTTCACTTTATTTATATTGTCTTATGTAAAATTATCCAGATACCAAATCGTAAATCTTATAAAGTGGCTGCTCAGGCCATATAACTGTTAATAAGTGACACAGAGGTTTTCAACAAGAATTTCTAATTGCCATTCTTTATATTTCACTACATTTACGTTGCATCTTGTAAAGCTATTGATACACTATAGTCTAAGTCATGTAAAGTGGCTACTCAGGCCATAAAATTATCAAAAAGTGGCTCAAGTGATCACCCAGAGGTATTCAACCAAATTATCAAATTGTTTCTCTTTATATATTACTGCAATTATATCGTATTTTATAAAACTACTGAGAAACTATAGTTTAAGTCATAAAATGGCTGTTCAGGCCATATAACTGTCAAGAAGTGACTCAAGAGGTCACACAGAAGCTTTCAACCATAATTTCTAATTGCTTCTCTTTATATTTCACTGCATTTACGTTGCATCTTGTAAAGCTATTGATACACTATAGTCTAAGTCATGTAAAGTGGCTACTCAGGCCATAAAATTATCAAAAAGTGGCTCAAGTGATCACCCAGAGGTATTCAACCAAATTATCAAATTGTTTCTCTTTATATATTACTGCAATTATATCGTATTTTATAAAACTACTGAGAAACTATAGTTTAAGTCATAAAATGGCTGTTCAGGCCATATAACTGTCAAGAAGTGACTCAAGAGGTCACACAGAAGCTTTCAACCATAATTTCTAATTGCTTCTCTTTATATTTCACTGCATTTACGTTGCATCTTGTAAAGCTATTGATACACTATAGTCTAAGTCATGTAAAGTGGCTACTCAGGCCATAAAATTATCAAAAAGTGGCTCAAGTGATCACTCAGAGGTCTTCAACCAAATTATTAAATTGTTTCTCTTTATATTTTACTACAATTATATCGTATTTTATAAAACTACTGAGTAACTATAGTTTATGTCATAAAATGGCTGTTCAGGCCATATAACTTTCAAGAAGTGACTCAAGAGGTCACACAGAAGCTTTCAACCATAATTTCTAATTGCTTCTCTTTATATTTCACTGCATTTACGTTGCATCTTGTAAAGCTATTGATACACTATAGTCTAAGTCATGTAAAGTGGCTACTCAGGCCATAAAATTATCAAAAAGTGGCTCAAGTGATCACTCAGAGGTCTTCAACCAAATTATTAAATTGTTTCTTTTTATATTTTACTACAATTATATCGTATTTTATAAAACTACTGAGTAACTATAGTTTATGTCATAAAATGTCTGTTCAGGCCATATAACTGTCAAGAAGTGACTCAAGAGGTCACACAGAAGCTTTCAACCATAATTTCTAATTGCTTCTCTTTATATTTCACTGCATTTACGTTGCATCTTGTAAAGCTATTGATACACTATAGTCTAAGTCATGTAAAGTGGCTACTCAGGCCATAAAATTATCAAAAAGTGGCTCAAGTGATCACTCAGAGGTCTTCAACCAAATTATTAAATTGTTTCTTTTTATATTTTACTACAATTATATCGTATTTTATAAAACTACTGAGAAACTATAGTTTAAGTCATAAAATGGCTGTTCAGGCCATATAACTTTCAAGAAGTGACTCAAGAGGTCACACAGAAGCTTTCAACCATAATTTCTAATTGCTTCTCTTTATATTTCACTACATTTACGTTGCATCTTGTAAAACTATTGATAAACTATAGTCTAAATCATGTAAAGTGGCTACTCAGGCCATAAAATTATCAAAAAGTGGCTCAAGTGATCACTCAGAGATCTTCAACCAAATTATCAAATTGTTTCTTTTTATATTTTACTACAATTATATCGTATTTTATAAAACTACTGAGAAACTATAGTTTAAGTCATAAAATGGCTGTTCAGGCCATATAACTGTCAAGAAGTGACTCAAGAGGTCACACAGAAGCTTTCAACCATAATTTCTAATTGCTTCTCTTTATATTTCACTGCATTTACGTTGCATCTTGTAAAGCTATTGATACACTATAGTCTAAGTCATGTAAAGTGGCTACTCAGGCCATAAAATTATCAAAAAGTGGCTCAAGTGATCACTCAGAGGTCTTCAACCAAATTATTAAATTGTTTCTCTTTATATTTTACTACAATTATATCGTATTTTATAAAACTACTGAGAAACTATAGTTTAAGTCATAAAATGGCTGTTCAGGCCATATAACTGTCAAGAAGTGACTCAAGAGGTCACACAGAAGCTTTCAACCATAATTTCTAATTGCTTCTCTTTATATTTCACTGCATTTACGTTGCATCTTGTAAAGCTATTGATACACTATAGTCTAAGTCATGTAAAGTGGCTACTCAGGCCATAAAATTATCAAAAAGTGGCTCAAGTGATCACTCAGAGGTCTTCAACCAAATTATTAAATTGTTTCTTTTTATATTTTACTACAATTATATCGTATTTTATAAAACTACTGAGAAACTATAGTTTAAGTCATAAAATGGCTGTTCAGGCCATATAACTGTCAAGAAGTGACTCAAGAGGTCACACAGAAGCTTTCAACCATAATTTCTAATTGCTTCTCTTTATATTTCACTGCATTTACGTTGCATCTTGTAAAGCTATTGATACACTATAGTCTAAGTCATGTAAAGTGGCTACTCAGGCCATAAAATTATCAAAAAGTGGCTCAAGTGATCACCCAGAGGTATTCAACCAAATTATCAAATTGTTTCTCTTTATATATTACTGCAATTATATCGTATTTTATAAAACTACTGAGAAACTATAGTTTAAGTCATAAAATGGCTGTTCAGGCCATATAACTGTCAAGAAGTGACTCAAGAGGTCACACAGAAGCTTTCAACCATAATTTCTAATTGCTTCTCTTTATATTTCACTACATTTAAAGCTATTGATAAACTATAGTCTAAATCATGTAAAGTGGCTGCTGAAGCCATAAAAATGTCAAGAACTGATTTAAAAGAAGTCACTCAGTGGTCTTCAACTATAAATAGATATCTACAGTACAATTATTCAGAGACTATAGTTTGAGTAATTTAAAATGTCAGCTGAAACCATAAATTTGACGGTAGGTATTATATTGAAAGAAAATTCTGGTAAACGAGATCGTGTAAACGATTTTCTTATTGGTAGAAAGAATGTTATTGTGTAGATTTAATGAAGGATAAGATGATAGCATAATGGTAGGTAGGGACACCCTTGTGTGCACATGTCCCGCAGTCCGAAGAGGTAAAAAACAGAATGAATCGGCAGGTGTTCGTGAAATGACCGTTCGCTGATAGTTGTTGCAATAATTGAGCAGCCAGCTCTTTATAGAAATCAACAAAAATTGCAAGCGCGAGACGTTCTCGTCAATGTTGCCAAAACAACAACACAACGTTGTAACGTAACATTGTAATGTTACTCTTTTTTTAACAAAATCTTAATCAGGTGACCTCAAGTTAATCAGGGGTGACTAATAATGAAATTAAAAAAAATTGTATAACCCCAAAGTTTATCTACCCCTATTTATGATCAGGATTCACATTACAGACCAGTTAGAGAAGGCAATTTTGGTTTATGATTTACTTAAGGTTATGATATTAGTATTTTTTAGTAAGTAGGTATTAGGGCCCCTAAACAAAATTTTTATTGTATAGAAAGTTGTGATTGTTGGCAACATGGTAGGAGGAATTGTTCGATGAGGCTTTTTACATTGCTTCCACGCAATATAAAATAACGACAACGTGGACTGTCGAACGGATAAAATGCATTTCGGTAGCGACTGCAATAAAAATTGGATACCTACCACTTGTTACCGATTTCTACCATGCGGAACGTTCGCCTTTATATTACGCTATTTCGTTTGTTTTATTTTTACTGGTTACGCTCATTGACGAATTCGAGGTCGCAAACGGGTTTCGTTATCTCTTATTATTTATTGATTCTATCATTGTTTCAAAACACTTTTTAACACCTGAAGGTTTCGCCATAATTTCACAAAATAGGAAGGAAACCACCTTTGTTTTTATTGTTCACCTGTCAACGAACTCCATGAGAAAGCCACGCCAATTTACAGTTGCACTGCCACTCTTAAAATACCGACCAGAAACTCACAATACAATTCCATATTTCAATCAAAACCAACGTCTCTTCGACCTGAACACTTAACAACACCAAGATATACTACTCTTAAGACTAAGACCAAGATCACAAGAACAAGACCAAGTCTCATTCCCAACGCTTCATTTTTGTCTTCTTTTAGCTTTCAACATTGTTAGTTAGGGGAAAAATATTCAAAGACTAAGAACAAAAGTAAATGGACAAGACCAAGACAAGAACAAGTCTTATGGGTAAGATTCATGCCCAACTTCACACAATACATCTTCTGTTCTTGTAGCCTCACCTTTTCTGACACTTCACTAATTAGCAAGACCAAAATCAAGACTGAAACATGTATAAATATACCCACAAGACTAAGATCAAGAATAAATGAAGAAGACTAGAACTATGAGCAAGTTTTATTACCAAGAACAAGATCACGATCAAGACTGTGATGTAGACTTGTTAGAAATCTTTATGAGATATTATGGTCTGTATAATAAAAACATTATTCAGTAGAAAAACGAAATTCCTTCGAAATAATCCCATAGGTAATAGAGCACTATTTTATTGGCCATAACGTTTACTGCAATGGGTAAAGTGGGTGCAGTGCTTATGTTGTTGAATATTATTTCGATTAAACGTGTGGTAGAGGACGGTGTCATTCAAACGTGCAGTTTGTTGGTCAGATTATTCCTTTAAACGTATACTATACCACACTTAGTCAAGTAATTGAGTAATAAAAGTTCTTCACTTTCCTGTTATGCTGCAGTTCTAATACCAGAACCATTTCAAAACGCTACTCGGGTCCGGGTTTACGTTCGTTCATGTTCAGCTACTAATTATTGGCAAGTTTACATGGTAAATTTTCAGCTGTTTATTAAGATTAGCGTGAATTGGCCAAATATCTTAATTATTATGTATGTACAGGGTATTTTAGAATCAAGAACATAATTGGTAATAGAAGGAGGAAAAAATTAACGAGAAACTTGCTAAAAAGTCCTGCACTTTGGATTCGGTATTAGTCAAGATCTTGGTCTTAATCATGATCTAGATCTTGGTCTCAGTCTTGGTCATAATCTTGGTCTTTGGTTTAAAGTTACTTATGATATTGGTCTCAATCTTGGCCTCAGTATTGGTCTCAATATTTGTCTTAATCATGGTCTAATTCTTCTTAAACTTAGTCGTGAGATTAGTCTCAATCTTGACCTTAATCTTGGTCTTAATCATGATCTAAATCTTTAGTATTTGGTTTGAAGTTATTCGTGATTATGGTCTTAACCTTGACCTCAGTATTGGTCTCAATCTTGGTCTTTGGTTTGAGTTTAGTAATCGTATTAGCCTCAGTCTTGGTCTTGATCTTGGTCTTCATTATGTTCCCAATCTTGATCTTGACTTTGTTCATTTAATCTTGACATAACTGGGCCTTGCTCATTGTCATGGTAAAACCTGAAGACTTATGTAAGAATTTTTCCTTGTCCCAATTTTTGGTTAAGTGCTTGTAAATCTGTAAAGGTAGGTAGGTGGTGTAAAAATTCGATATCACCGCGGATTAATTGGCATACATACGGTAGGTACGTTAATTAAAATGTTTTATCGGTGCTGATAATCTGAATTAAAGCCGAAAATGACGTGCATTCTTTCACGTGGCCCGTTAACGAAACACTAAAACTATTAATGGAAATGGCTTGTCGCGGGACGAAAATTTAATGACGAAATTAATAGAGCCACTAATTTCTCCGGCTGCTGCCAACAAATGGGCTCATGTTGGTTGGTTGTGTGTGTTTGGGCTGACGCGACGTCCGTTTTCCAACTATGTATGTATATGTGTGTACGTAGTTGTTGTATTAGTAGGTAGTAGTGCCGCTTCGTTGTTGTTTTCGCGACACCTGTTGAGTTATATTCTCTTTTGGAACAACTAAAGCACTAAATACGAGTTGTAATTGCGACTCTTTGTGTGTTTCTGTGTCTTCAAAACGACCAAAAAGGACTTGTGTAATAAGTACATAGGTACTTAGTTACATACGCGTGTGTTTGTTCGTTTGTGTGCGTTATACCGACAGACAGACGGGGAGCAACTTCTTCTTAATACTCACTTATTACTTACTCTCTTCTTAGTGGATATTAAAGAAGCTAACTAACTGGTGGTGGTTGCGGCGGTGGCAGCAGTGGAACTTCTTCTTTGCTCTTTGCTGATTAATGTGGATGATCGTTGTCTGTGTCTGGATAAACAGCGCTTTGAAGGAGACTCCAGTAAAGCCCACTAAACAACTAAATTAAGGTTTTTAGTAAACATTCTGTATTGGGCTAAAAACCAAGGCCATAAGATCAAGACCGGGCCAAGGTTCAAGATCAAGACTAAATGGATAAACCCAAGACCAAGATGTAGATGTTATCACGAGATCAACACCAATGTCGAGTACCTATTTAAGACCGAGATAAAGACTATTGCTAAGATTAAGGCCAAATGAACAAGCCCAAGATAAAGACCAAAGCCAAGATTCACAAATCTAAAGCAGAAACATTGATCAACACTGAAACTAATAAGTAAGATCAAGATCAAGGCAGAAATCAAGAGTAAGTCCAACATAGAAGGTAAACAATCAAGCCCAAGGTCTAAACACAGATGTGTTAGTAAGACCAAAATCAAGACTAAGTATCTATGCAAGACGAAGCCTAAATCCAAGACCAATACTAAGGCCAATGACAAGGCAAAGTCAATACAAAAATTTCGACCAGCAAAGAGCAAGGCTTAGATTGAATAATTAAGGACAAAATGAAGACCAAGGCCAAGATAAAGAAGCCCAAAGTCCAATACAGATATGATTGTAAGACCAATGCCTAAACTGAGTCAACAAGACAAACGTCAAGTGCAAGACCAAGGCTAAGGCCAATAACAAGGCTAAATTTACAACTAAAATCCAAAACATAGATTAGTTGCAAGAGCAGGGTCAAGATTAAATAAACAAAGACAAAATGAAGACCAAGGGCAAAATAAAAAAGCCCAAGGCCTAGAAATGGATATGTAGGTGAGACCAAGTAAACAAGACCAAGCCTAAATCCAAGATCAAGACTAAGGCCAATATCTACAACACCAAAGCGAAGACACAGGTTTACTTGCAAGGCCAATATTAAAATAATTAGGACGAGATAAAAACCAAGCCTAAGTGAACGAAGCCAAGACCAAGAACAAGACTTATCGGTAAGATTCCAGCAATATTCTCACCCAATAAATAACTTGCAGAACGAAAGAGAAATGACCCTGCAAGAGCAGGACCAAGACCAACATAATAATATTGTCGAAAATCGAGACCATGAGTTAATGTGCTAGACAAAACTAATATCTACTAAAATTGTAATGGTCTTGTATTTTAAATGATTTTTATTAACTATTTCTTGTTATTGATCGCTGATATAAATAAATTCTTGAATATTTCGACGATCCTGTCTCAATCCATAGAGATGGTCGATGGTCACTGGTTACTTTTATTGACCTTTTTTGGTCTACAAATATTTCTTAATGGTACCATGATGTGATGGTCACTTTTCTTGACCATTTCGATATCTTGAACATCTTAAGTTTTATTAGCAAACCTGGTCGATTTCTAATCGTAAAAATTACAACAAAATATTTAGCGAACCAGAACGAGCTTCCATTTCATTTCTAAACGTTCAACGATTGGTTATCCATTCGAGTTACCCGGAGATATCTACGGTGGGTCAGGACACGCCCGGCTCTTTCGACAAATTAGGTGCTTAGACCAGTTTCCATTAAATAGAACTGACCTTGGAATTTTAATTATCCCCCTCTCTCTTTCACACACACACACACACAAACGGCCACGTTCGTTCGTTATTATTAACGGTTAGTTGGAATAAATTAATTAAAAGAACTAACTAACTAACTGGCAGCCAGCCACTCACAAGTTCAACTCTTATTGGGCTTATTATTCTGATGGTGATGGTTGTGAGTAATAATCGACTAAAATTCTTACCATTAGTATTAGGTAGATACCTAACATCTATCTATCTATCTATCTACATATATAAGTTCAAAAAGGAATTTTAATGGTTGGTAACATTTATGTTTTATTTAATTAGAGTGCCAAGAATGCTGGTAATCAACGGTCTTTATTTAATTAGGTGGGCATAATTATACATAATTATATATGTAATAAAAATAATCTATTGGTGTTACTGTGTATTAAATGGAGATCTGCCAAAAAAATATTTATTTATTTAATTAATTACAATTACACCAGTAAGTGCAAGATAGACAGGGCCGGACTGACACAAGGACACTTGAATTCAAAGCTTCGCAGAATTACTACTTTTATAAATTGTTCTTTCCTGTTTTCTCGATTGTTATATTTATTCGTTTTTGATATGGTTAGAAACATATCCTGTAGGATCGTACAGAATAGTTGAAACAATCAAAACCAAAAGCAATAAAAATATTTAACACACATAAATCCCGCCCCCCTCCCTCAAGGGAAACCTTCTAATACAATACTATCACAGAGACCCTTCTTTTTGAGTATTTACAACCTCATTTTCGAGCTACTGAGCAGAACTTTTCCGCCTCTAGTAAGTACTTTAGTAACTTTTATTAAGTAAGTATTAGGTACCTAGACGTCCCATAGACATTATCTATTAGTAAATTTCGTGCGTTTTCTTGGAACGAATTTTATTCCGTGGTTTGTTTATTGTAGCGCTTATTACAAATGTGTTTTTTATTGGAGTGCGTTAGAAGAGCTTAATAGGTTGTCTGGTTGTAAATTGTGCTGTAAAGTTGGCTACAGCTACAGCTACAGCTACAGCTTCAGCTACAGTCATTTTACATGAGTGTGTTTTGTAGTTTAGTTACATAGGCGTATATTCACGACCTTTTGTGTGTTCAGTATAAAATTGTGTTGTGCGAACGCGTGTCTCGTTTTATAGGATTGTCGGCACATAATAGCACAAAATGGTAATTAAGTTGTTATAAGCAGCAAACAACGCCAAGAAGCACCTTTGGCAGCCAGCAGCAACAAGCTACGAACGAAACGACACTCGCTGGCTGGCTGCATTAGGTTAGGTGCATGTTCTCTTGCTGCACTTGTTTAGTTATCACAGCAATAAGCATCTAGAAGTACTTTATATGTTACTAGATAGGTACTATTCACGCGTGTACCTATCCAGATACATAGATATGTACAGAAGTACGTCTACAACTACAAGTTAGTGTAGACTGCAACCATGATGTCTGAATCAAGGTATTAAGTGGTCAAATGCTCAAATATTTTTTCTTTAAGTGAATTATAGTCTCAGTCATGTAAAACAGCCACTCGGTTAATAAAAATGACCTATAAGTACAAATATTCATCAAATAACTGGGGTGCTATTTTAAATGACTCAAACTATAGTTTCTGAACAGTTTTTTGGTCGATAACGTAATTGAAGTCAAATAATTACTTATGCTCTTTTAAGACTACTGTGTTACTTCTTGACAGTTTTATGACCTGAGCTGCCACTTTACATGGCTTAGACTGTAGTGTCTGGATAGCTTTATAAGAAACAAAGTAATTGTAATGAAAAAGAAAGAGAAACAATTAGAAATGATGATTGATGACCTTTTAGTGACCACTAAAGTCAGTTCTTGACAGTTTTATTACCTGAACAGCCACTTTAAATGACTCACACTATAGTTTCTAAACAATTTTACAGAGAAATAATAGAAGAAATGACTAGAGATGATCCTTGAAGACCACTAAGTCACTTCTTAACAGTTTTATGGCCTGAGTTGCCACTTTATATGACTTTAATTGTAGTTTCTTAATAGCTATATAAGATACAATGTAATTGTAATAAAATAGAAAGAGAAACAATTAGAAATGATGATTGATGACCTTTTAGTGACCACTAAAGTCAGTTCTTGACAGTTTTATTACCGGAACAGCCACTTTACATGATTCACACTATAGTTTATAAACAATTTTACAGAAAAATAATTAAAAAAACTGACTAGATAGAGATGATCCTTGAAGACCACTAAGTCACTTCTTAACAGTTTTATGGCCTGAGTTGCCACTTTATATGACTTAAATTGTAGTTTCTTAATAGCTATACAAGATGCAATGTAATTGTAATGATATAGAAAAACAAACAATTAGGAATTATGGTTAAACACCTTTTAGTGTCAGTTTTATTACCTTTATTACCCATTTTACATGACTCAGACTATAGTTTCTAAACAATTTTACAGAAAACAATAAGAGAAATATTTAGAGATGATAGTTGAAGACCACAAAATAATAAATTGTAACAATTTATAAAATTTTAAAAGCTACAAATGCTTTCATGAGATGATAATATAATCGAATGAACATCATGTTAAATAAAATCTCGTGATACAGAAGCTTTTCCTCGATTTTAATTCTAAAGGTTGATTTAAATAAAAATGAAAGCAATAGATACATATAACGAACGGCAGGTTCGTTATTATTTCTTTGGATCTAAAAATTGTGTGCAGTTTTACACCATCAAAAAATTTTTATAAACGACTTTTTTAACAGGTTTAAATACTCAATAGACCCAAATGGAATCATGTCGTATTCAAATTTGCGAAGTCATAAATGTTGATAAAAGATTAATTACCTGATTATTAATTAAAAAGATCAAAGGATTTTTCTCCTAATTATGTGCATACATAGACATAAAAAAAATGTTTTAGACTTTAGTATCTAAGTATTTGTTTGGGATAAACAAACGATCAGAAAACTAATTTTAGAAATAAAAATTTTTACAAAGTCAATGTGCAAGTATTTGTCCATTGTTCGTATTTTGTATCTAATTTTTATTCGAAGTATAATCCTGATGCTCGTTTCGTGGGTTACTGACCTTCCTCTATGTGGTCTTTGGTGCCTATACCCACCAACCGTGTGGACAACGTGAATGCGGGACGAGGGGGAGCACGGGGGAGAAAGGGGGGTGGGGATGAGAAGGCCCTAATGCACATGAGAAGCCTACGCTTGATTGACGACTTTAAATTTTTAAATTCAGCCATTGTCTTGCCTTATCTCTTACAACTTTTCGCTTTTCTTAGAACGCAAACGCTGGCTGCCCTGGCCGCATCATTACCTCACGATCACATTCAATAAGAGTGGACAATGGTTGAACCACTTTCATATATGTAGGTACGTCAGGTACGTCATCTATTACCTTACCCTTATTTGATTTATTAAAACACTACAATGACAATGAGTGAGTGAGAGTACCTACACAAATATTAAATTAGACATGTTTTTTGTGGCTTTAAATTTTTAGTACACTAGAGAATGGAGTTCAAATATGATGATGAATTATTGTATCATAGCATCGATCACTTATAAATAATTTTACGTTGGTTGGTGCATTTAATTTATTATTTTGCACACATTTCATGCAAACTGGTGTTAGTTTGGTCACGAAAAACTGAAGTGGTATCACGACTTCAATTATTTTATGTGGAAAATTCAGGACGAACAATCTCATCAGACGGTTATTGTGAAGTACCTACTTAATAGGTTCGGGGTTATAGAAAAAATTTTACTTTCTCTTGCTATTTTATTTTTATTTGAAAATATGCAAACTAATATCTAACGAGTCAATTTCATTAACCATCTACAGTTTAGAAATTGGTTAATTGGAATTATCTGAAACCATTATACATTATAATTATTTCGTTTAACAATAATTTTAATTCATAGTTATACATTTTGTTAATTATTCTTAAGATTTATTACTAAGCATTATTATTTATATGGATTGTAATTTTAAAGGCGTGAACATTATTGTTACGTCTCAGATTAACTTTGTTAGTTAGCTGAAGAAAGACGTTTCCTGAACTCGACGACCAGAGAAATAAATTACAAAAAAGAAAATTATAAGATGCCATCAGCAGCTTGCTTGCTTGCTACCTGATAATAAAATAAACACTTATAAAAATAAATTACATTCAATGGTCTAGCAGTGCCGTTGAATGAAAATTTGAATTTAAATTGATACGAAACCATGCGGAACCATAATAATTACCATCCTACACATCACGGTGTCATTTGACTGTAATAATAATACCTAAATTGTGTACAATATTTTTTAATGTTTAGCATATTAATGGCAAATATATGTATGACTACTGTGTACCTACCTCATTTAAATTGTTTCTAATTGCTCATAAGTAAAATGCAGAGAAACAGTTACATGGGTAGCATACAAATTAGTTCTTTAATATTAGACAACGTGTTTACGCCAGCGCGGAAAGAAGAAGAAGAGGTCTCGTCGTGATAAGAAATCTAAAATAAATTAACGATGCATCGTTTTTAAACCGTCTTCACGTCCTAAGTAAACGTACTTTTTCAAAATCTTCTTTTACGTATGTAGATAATTAGAATATTAGTAAAATAAAAAACACAAGGCACCAAACATTCAAGCAGTTTTTTTTTTGTGACTTTTTAGGCCTTATTATTCAGTAGAAATGAATTTATTAAGTTCTTATTTGCGGCCACCTGGTATATTACTATTGTGGTTATGCAACTAGCAAAGCACTTGCGTTTGGATGGATGCCGGTTGTTTAAATGAATTTTTCATTATTTTTATAAAAGGTAAATAAAGTTGAAGCTTTAGGGCTTCATAAATAACTGCAAAACAAATTATTAATAAATATTAGAACGAAATAAATTAAAAAAATGTAGCCTTGTTAACAATTTAAAATTTTTACGAATTTTAATAAACTAATCAGTAAATAATTAATTTCATTACAAATTAGAGGGTTTTTGTTGACATTCGTATGCCAATTAATTAATTTAAATATTTGTTAAAATGTTTATTAGGACTACCCAGTATACAACTTTCTATTGTTATGCAACCAGTAAAGCACCTGCGTTTAGATGGCTGCTGGCTATTGAAATGAATACAGGACTATTTTAAATTATTTTTTAAATAAATAAGTAAATTTGAAACGTTAAGACCTTTATAATTATTTATTATTATTTATAAAAACTAAATTGATAAATATTAAAACGAGTTAAACTGCAAAATTTAGCGACAACTAAATTTTTTGATACTTTTTGTACTATTTATTTTAAATTCATGAATAATAATTAATCTTATAAAAATTAGAGGTGGTTTGCAAAGAAATTAACTGAAGTTTTTGGTATACCATATTTTCTGAAAGCATATTATATTGACGACACCATACATCCAAGGTTCTTGAACCATTAAAGTCCAAAAGCAAATAAAGTCATTTGTGTACACAAAACGCTAGACATTATTCTGATAGATATTGATCTGTTTTTCACATTTTGCTGACCTGCTCTATCTCTATCTATCTTTTTTACTTTATTTTCGATTGGTTCCAGAAACTACATACATGTACAATGTACATGTACACGAAAGTGCATACAGGAATTATTAATATTTTATTAGATACAAAGTCGTCAGACAAACTGAAATCAATTGAATTGTCTGGTCGATCGATTATTTTATTTTGTAACAGTTTCGGTGCACGCATTTCCTATAGGAACAAAATATCCGGAACTTGCAAATATTTTTATTTAATGTAGGTAGGTACTTAGATAGATAGTAAAAAGTGTAATTAATTACATAAATGTGAAATTTGCCTTATCGAGCCAATTAACTGACGAGAAATAACAAAGTTTAATATTTTTTTTTATTTGTAGAAAGGTACCTATGTAAATTAATTATAATTAGATAACTTCCTCGGTAGTAAGAGCGCCTGTTAGATGCAAAATTTTATTATTTAAATATCTAATTAACTTTCTACAGTAGGTATCTATATAAAAGTACCTACAAATTTTTGTAATTTAATTTTTCTTGGCTTTACCTAATATAAAGGTAGGTAGGTAATCCTAACGTGAAACTTAAGTGTATATTTATAGAAGGTACCTCGCAATGTTTACTCTCGATGCAGAATCTGCCCTATCAATCAAGTGTAACCATGGTAACGGTGCGACGCTGTCGGGCGCCTAAAACTACATCCAAGCGTCTTAAACCAACGCCCAGTTTTTTACGATAAAGAGCCCACCCGAAAAATCAATAACTAAGTAAATTGTAGACATTGCACCAATAAACTACACAAACAACTCTATGGCCAATATAAAAATGTCGGGTCTTTCAAAGAAACACACTTTTTGCTACTTTTTAAATTATCAAAACTTTATAAATGTTTAGACTAAACTACTTTTTAATTTCGAAAGAGGCCGACCCTATCATTATGACCACAGTTTTTTAATAATTTCAGAATATGTAGATATTAAATTAAGTTTTCAAAAACGGGGCTTAATTAATTAATTAATACCAAAATTAGTTAATAAATTCAACATATTCATTAATTAAAAGCAATTCAACCACTAATTACTTCAAAAGTCCCTTTTTTAAACGGGTACAATTTTTTTGCGACCCACTGTACATACATAAACTTGTTTTTTTTATGTTCGTTCCCTACCAAAAAAAAATAGTTTAGTTATAATTTTTGTTTTATTATCTTCAATTTATGTACAACTTTACGTATTAAATTTGCTAGGATATTTAACAATTTTTACGTTATAATACATTATGGTGTTTAATGTGCGTAAATTATACGGATTCTAAGGTCAGTGCTTAATTAACTTTTCGTGTTGCATTTTTGGGGAATTCGTCAACGTTCGCAGGATGGCTAATACAAGCTGCACTCAAAATCGGGTCATGGTACAACGAAATCGTTTAAGTTGCATGGCAGCAAACTGCATTCACTAAAAACTTGTCCCAACCTCTAAACGAAAGAAGAACCAACCAATAAACCGGTCCAAGCGGCGCATTCGTCATTTTTTATCTTACGCGCAATATATTCAGTACATCTTTGTCTTCCACAGAAACGGAAACGGATTTTAGAAAAATTCTGCCAAGTAGCGACATCTCTTAAGGCACAGCAATGGTTTTAGTAGTAGTATAACCGAATGCGCCATCTATTGTAGAATGCGTGCACTAACAAAGGAGCCGTTCACCTAAGTTTGCTGTTTTTTTAATAAAAGCTCTAAGAACTCTTTTAAATCCTATAATAAAACTATTTTAAAGCTAATTTGATTTGTCTAATCAATAAAATAACGTTGAGAATTAGATTTACAATTGGATTTGGTAATTTAGAGAATTTGTGGGTTTTGTTGTAATTTGATGTACTCCTACCCCCTACCCCGTTTAGCTATGAAACAGATATATACATAAATTAATTTCATTACATTTAAAAAAATAATTATGTAGTGTTATAAAATTATATTACCTATTATACATTATTTTAATGTCGTATTGGGTGTTATTAATTAATCTGTCTTATCATTAATTAAAAATATGTTTATGGATAATTAATAAGCTATAAAAATGAAATAAACTTGAAAAAAAAAGCGTAAATAAAATCGTGTACGTTTGGTTTCGTTCTGTAATTATAAATGTGGAAAGTGTGTATTTGTGAACGTGCCACAGAAATTCCTGCAAGTCGCATTCGGGTGGACGGTTGAACTGGCAACAGTCCGAACAAATCCGAACGTAAGCTTTGTGTATGTCCATCTTTCTCCAAACGAACTACGTCTCTCTCTAGCAACATGGCAGACATTTCCAAAGAAGATCTCCGTAAAGAAATTACCGGTAAGTATTAGTTTCTTTCTTATTTTTTATGCTGTGAGTGCGAAATATATAAAATTAGCAATGTATTTTTTTTCTGTACATTTTTTCTATATAAGTTTTTGCCGGTTCACAGTCAAAATCGGGCATTTTACTCTTATGCCCAACACTTTTCGACATAGAAACAATGGCTCTATGCTATACGACGCTGTATGAACGACTCGTAAATTAACCAACTATGTAATTTCGAAAATCTCTGAAACTACTAGCTTTTTCAACATATGCTTTATACAAAATCGATGTAGAAAAATAAGACTGATTTTTTTCTATACGATTCTCCTCAAGTTTATTGTTAATTTTAAAATTATTTTTACGTTGTTATTAAGCTTGTTTGAAAACCAACGCCAACTGTGTAAGTTGTCATTTATACCTTTGAGATCGATTTTTTTCTGTTAATATAATAATTAATTTGACACTACTGGTAATAATCGTAATAATTCAGTTCTTTATTATGGCTAATAATCTTTTCACATTTTAATTTTCGAAAACAAGTTTGTTTATCAACACTTACATTTGAATAGTTAGCATTTGCGCGTTTGTTCAAAATCCAAGCGGGAAAAGAATCGTGTTCTTTCTAACATTTTTTTTTTCAAATTAGCTATCCTTAAGGACGCCGATTTAGATTCTACGTCCACGAAAAAAGTACGACAGCAGTTAGAGACAAAGCTAGGTGCAAACCTTTTGAGCCGTAAGAAGGAAATCGACAGTTTAGTTATGGAGTACGTCAACTCTAAAGAAAAGAAAAACGATTCTGAAGATGGTGAAGGATCTGAGGAGGAAGAAGATGAAATCTCTGAAGATGAGAAGAAAGGTAATAAGAGAGCATCAACTGGCAAGAAGCCTCCTGCAAAGAAGGCTAAGAGTTCAGAGGAATCAGATGCAAGTGAACCATCTGAGGGTGAATCAGAAGAAGAATATTCACCCAAGAAATCAAAGCCTCCCAAGACACGTAAACTTCCCCCAAAGAAGAAGAAGGGATCAGAATCTGACTCTGATGAAGATTGGGAGAAGGCAAAGAAAGCTCCAGCCAAGAAAGCTGCTGGGGTAAGTTATTATTTTTTTTTTTTAATTTAGGGTCTTTACAAGGGCCCAGTAAATACATAATAACTCATTAATTAACTTAAAACGAGAATTATGTTTTTAACCATATGCTGTAATAGATATCTATAAAATTAATATCATATCTTGTATGTAATTAATTATTTAGAAAAAAGATTCAACACTTAAAAACTACAAGAAATTTTAATTCTAGCAATAAAATAATAAAGTTTGATTTTGGCCTTATTTTTTTAATTTTATTTTAGGGAGGTAAAGGTGGTGGCAAAGGCTACACAAAAACGATGACTTTGTCTCCAGAATTAGCGCAACTGGTCGGTTCCAGCAGCATGGCTCGTCATGAGGTGGTCAAAAAAGTGTGGTCTATAATTAAAGAACGCGACCTCTACGATCCCAAGAACAAACAGTTTGCCATTTGCGATGACGATCTCTTCAAAGTAATTGGGGTAAAACGTTTCCGTACATTTGGTATGATGAAGTATTTAAAGAATCATTTTGTCAGTTAAACGAGAAAAACGAAACAATAATTAGTCTCCCTTTTCGTTATTCTACTTGACATTTATTTTATTAATAATATTCCCTTCTTAAGTTAACAGTATCATTTAAATTAAAAGAAAAATCTCTATAAAAACGATAATCGAGTCGTGTTCGTAGAAGTAGAGTTGTAAGTGTAGAATTATACGCTAACGTTCAATAATTATGTGAATCACATTGACTGGTTAATAATTATAATAATAGTGTTTTGGTTCCTTTATAAATGGTCAAAGGTTAGCAAGTGCAATTTACACTGAATATTTCTTAACTGCAAGTTCAGAAACTTTTTCTGATCTAGACATAATAAGAAAACGATTCGTGATAAAATGCACTTGGCCTTTTGTAGTTTGTAATCAAATAATTAAATTCGTTCATTAGTTCTTATTATTACTTAAAAAAGAGGATGTGTCAGAAGTATAATTAATAACCAATCGGTATAATGTCGATTGGTTACATACATGTTTGCACTTTCCTTCGTTCGTTCTTAGTGTTTAGAATATATTGGTAACTGTAAATTTGTGACTTTAACTGGGAACCCACACGTAAAATTTATGTATTAGTTAGTGCGATACTTTGTACTTTATATTCAATAATAAAGTTTTAAAACAATGGTTTGGCTATTGTACAAATTCTCTAATACATGCCTGCATTCATTTTATTTTAAAGCTAGGCAAAATAATTCAAACTTACAGCCTTTACGTAGTTTTTTGGTTTTTGAAGCTCCAACACTTTGAAAGAGCTTTTAAGACCTTTTTTGAAGTACAATTAATTTACCAAGCCCAACTTAGTATTTTTTCAGTACTTCTACGTTGTAAAAGAATTGGAAGCAGTAAATCTTTGCCTAGCTTTCTTAAATTGAACACGAGTATAAAAATAGTATAAGAGTGATCATTTATTTATTCTTCAACAGGACGTGTTAATTTAATTATGTGCTGATTATCATCCTTTCGCCCGCGTAAACCAAAAATGAACGTGGACGGTTTCGGTACGTTTGTATAATTGTCCTTTTTGGTTTGATAAATTTTATCTCTTTGTTCATGTGTGTTAACTTTTATAGATGACCATCCATTCGATTTGATTGTCTGAGTGGAGTGAGTCATCTTGGTCGAAATGTTAGCCTGAAAATAATTTTTCAGTTTATTAATACCTTTACCGTAATTAGTTTTCAGCTACTCACAAGTATGATGGCTTCCCTCTTCCAATCCCATACATTCCAGTAATATCTATTTCTACAAAAGTATTTCCCTGAATCTACAAATGCAGGATGTAGTTCAGTTTGTATTTTCTTTTGGCCAACTGCTCGCACTTTTACTTTTTTCTTCAGTAATCTTTAAATTTTTCATTTTAATTTCTAAAAACTTGATAATTAATTTGTTGACTACTTACACGGGATAGTCGTACACGGCGACCAATTGGTCAAAAATTTGTAAAAAGTTTGTCAG
This sequence comes from Agrilus mali, assembly GCA_029378335.1. Classification (NCBI taxonomy): domain Eukaryota; kingdom Metazoa; phylum Arthropoda; class Insecta; order Coleoptera; family Buprestidae; genus Agrilus; species Agrilus mali. Next base: position 27,966,577 of record CM055658.1, on the reverse strand, counting down.
TTCCGGTTTGTTTCTTCCCAAATGTAAAGCTCGATTAACGTTACTAAAAAAATAACTTCAAAATTAAAATCAGGACAGAATTAACGGTTAAAATCTGTTTACTCTCTCGGATCTTTGCAAAATGATTGTGCAGCCTCTCTGGATGAAAAAGAATAATATTTGCCGTCAAAATTAGCGATGCCCAAATTCCGATTTCCAGGGATTAAACCTCCTTCAGTCTCCACGAGTTTCCAAGCACAAAATCCTAGGAACTTAAAATTAAAAATTACTTTCCAATCCTTTCAGTTAGATGCATGCTCTCAAACCCTACTTCTATTTTAATTGTGTCAATATCTTCAAAATCATTCAAATCTACAAATGTTACTAATGGAGTAACTATATCCAAAGCGGTCTCTTCTTGAGTTGTTTGAATTCTTTCGGCATCTGATACCGATTCATAAGATCCCATTATATAGTGCAAACGATCGTCGTCGTATGACGTAATTTGTTCAAAATGGCTCAAATCGTATAAGATTTTGTTCAAATTTGCCAAATGAATTGCCAGCCCTTGCATCTCGTACCAAGTTTGTGCCAAGTCCGTAAAAAATGGCTGCATTAATTAAAATTATCGTTATTGTATTGTAGCAGAACTAAGCAGAGCTTTGGTCGCTTTGGTATTTACTATATTGTGTACTGATTTAAATTCCTTTTGGGACTTAAGTATTAATAAATCAGTTATATTTTAAAACTGTCCCTTTCAAGTAGTTGGATTTTAAAATTTTCTTGGAATTTTGGGTTCCAAGGGCCAAAATACTGAGTAAGGGCTTAGAGTTCATGTATTTTAGCTTTGTTCAGCTCTGCACTATTAAATTATATAATTTAAAAAAGAATGTTTCAAATAACGTACGTAAACTAGTGTTGTAAGAACTATCGTTTTAAATTTTACAATGTTATGAAGTTTTTTCAAAATGTTCCTAAAGATCTCGACTGTTGTATTGAATTTCTTGTCTACGTTTTGTACTTCTTCCAGGATTTGCCTTTTGGAATAATTAATATTCTTATCATTAACTTTTTATTTGTAGGTATATTGTTTTGTTACCTAACATATAGTTCATATTGTCTGTAGAATACGAGGAAGTCCTTTGCATGTTCCAAGTCGTCAGGGGATACAAAATTCGTTGCTATAACTGTTTTAGTATCATTGTCATCATCCACGACACTTTCGTAAGCGTTGTCGATTAGGGTGGTGAGAAAGTTTACTCTGCTTACGATATAATACAAAGTTTCTTCGACATCTACTTTCGATACTTCAAGTGCTTGATTAACAATTTTTGGCACTACAACAAAAGAATCCTTGTCAATAATTTTTTAAAGATTTTTTTATTAATACACAATTACAATCATCTATACTCTCGCCACCCTTTTGGCAATCCTTATTGAATAACCTGACCCCAGTTGTAAGGTCTGTTAGTGACAGTAAAGTGTCTTCTTTTATTTCTTCTGGTTGTAGCAAAAAGTATTTAATATCATCCCCAAAGAAAACGCTTTTAAGGGCACATTTGGTTTCTTCAAATACCTGAAAGTAAGTTTTTACAGATGTCCTCAACTGCTTAGGAACTTCTTACCTCTTTTGTTGAGGGATCTCCAAGACCCGCAAGTAAAGTACAATAGTAAATCATTTTCTTCATAAAATTGGTATATTCTTCAGTGTTGAGTTCTGCTTCAGGACTTTGATACTTGAAGTTTATTATTTCCCTTTCCACCGATCGAAGTTTGTTCCTCATTTCGGCTTTGTGTTTATCAATTTCTTCTTTTTTCGATTCAAAATTTCCGCTGAAGTACATCTGTATCTTTAACGACACGATACAAGGATGCTCTTGATGACTCAGCTTTTGTAAACATTTAGCAACAAAATTATGAACCGTATTTCTTTCAGCTAATCCGTCTAATGTGATTCCACAATTTGGATCCAGAATTAATAATTTTACCTGTGTATTAATTTATTTCAACGATAAGGAAATAATTATGTTAATTATGAACTTACATAATAAGTGACAAAATTTCGGTATACTTTGACCCCTTTATTGGTGCATTCTCTGATAATTTCCCTTACAATATTATTTATCGCAACTTCTGCTTCATGACTGTTCGTCGCGTCCATTTTTAACGGTAATTGTTTAATCAATTAGAAAAGCTTGTTGCCACAGATATCCTATATATTTCTTTAATTATAAATCGAAGTATTTTGCGTTTTTGTATAAAATATAGTGCAGAATTAATTAAAAATATATACCACGCTAGAATGGTAAAAGAGAAGAATGTATAATGAAATACTGTTTTTAAAAAATTTCAAACTGACAACTTCTGACAGTAATTTGAAAGTAGCTAGGTTTAATAATTTATTTAATTTTATGTACTATTTAAAAAAATTAATAAGTATCTGTACAACACCAGAAACACGAGATGTATGTTGGGTTGCATACCAAAAACGAATATAACTATTTTATATTAAAAGTGCATAAAATAAGGTTTACTTTAAGTTATTTCTAGATATCACGCTCTAGGAACGCTCCATTATCGAATTTTAGACTAAACAAATATTTATTAGTTTCGTGGATTAAAAATTTGAACACCTGGTATATATACATTTTCTATCTCTATGACGTGAGTGAAAGTCAATATATTTGTCAATGGTTTTTCAACAGTTTTAGCAGTTTAGCCACAGGTGGCAGCACAGTTCGCTTATTGTTATTTTCAAAGTTAAATGCTTCTTCCCTCCCTACCTTTGAACGCTTTGCTTGCTGTGTCTTTGTTTTGTATCACATTTTGTATGTGGCATGCATTCGCGTGGGTTAGATCGTCGTACTGTCTTTACTACAGTAGTTATACTTTTATTTACGTGGCGTGTGCTTTGACCGAAAAAAGGGAAGGCGCTAGGTCGCCTACCCTATAGTAGTTTTGTGTTGTGCGGGCCCTTAAAATGGCGGATACAGTGACACTGATTTTTTTATATTATTTCGTTTGTGCCGTCGACCACATCTTAGTAGCATCTTCAGAAAAAGGTATGCTTTGTCAACATTATTTATTAGGTACATCTACTATTTACGTATCACTTCGTTTTATATTTAATTTATAAAACGACGATTTGGGTTGTAATGTGTAGGGGTGCAAATGGGATGGCTCTTAATTTCAAACGTTTGCTGTTTATAGTAAAATGTAGGAACATGTGAAGAGTACTTACTGGTTTTTAAAAGTATGTCTTAACGGTGTCGTCTGGATCCTGTTTGCTTTTTAATTCAACATTTCAGTACTTACTTACCTTTACAACATCTAAATAAAATAAGTAGGTACTTTATCTATAGTGTAGGTATATTTTGATTATTCTACAGGGTGCATTGAAATATAAATTATCGAAAATTACCAAGGACGTCAGCTGTTATTTATACATTTGTGTTCTTTTTCCTTTGTCATCAAATTTCATTATTTATTGAAATATTAATGATTTTTGCAGCAAGGTTAATTTACATAATTTTTAATGTGATTGTAGACAATTCACGTTCATTCATTAGCCTTTTTGTTAAATTTGTTTAATTATTTATTATACCTACCCAACACGTGCAAACAAACTTCTTTAGTACTTACTCATTAAAGACTACATTTCATAAGACATAGGGCATCTAATATTAGTTGACTCAAGAACTAGGAAATTGTAAAGGGGTTGAGTTTACCCTTCCAAACTACACACACGGTGTAACTATATTAGGTACCTACACTAGTGATACATTTTGAAAATAACCCTATTTACATATCTGTATGTAGGTACATATCTATTTACATTTGTGTTGTCGTCTAAAAACAAAAAGGGTATTATTTTGTTGAACTCACCGGATATCCGGTTTTCTTTTGCATATATGAGTATCTACCTATCTAGATTTGTTTTTACCTATTCACTGTATGCATATTACAGATTATGCTTGAATTTTTGAACTGATGATGCTAAATTAAGTTGTGTAAGATCAGTAAATACTACTGGTAGATCTTTTTTATTTTGTTACAAAATTGTTGTAGGAAATATTACCTACCTATTCTTAGTTTACATAATCTTCTTTAAATATTTAGTTATAAGTATTTTGACACAGTTTAAGGCCAATTTTTTTACACTTAGATCCTAATAGGTATCTAGTAGGGACTATATACATAGGAATTACTATTGTTTTGTTTTTGTTTTACAACAAAACGTAACTAATTTGAATTACAAATTTTACAAACAAAATTCACGTAGGAGGTACCTATTTATATACCTATATTAAAATTCACCTTCATTTGCAGTTAATTAGGCGAGACCATTTGACCAGACACTTTCAATAATAAATTATTATTTTACGTTTATTTAATTGTAATCATAAAAACTTTACTTTTCGTCAATGGCTATTAAATAATTTAATTTTAACTATGTACCTATAGGTATGAAATATGAAACAATTAAGTTAGAAAGTATTGCGTACTTATTTGGTTTTTTTGCTTAATTAATTTTTAAAAACTAATTGTTAGGAATTTCTTGTCTAATTCTTTATTATCTATTTACATAATTTTTGACCGTTATTAGGTGCACAATTAATTTTGAAACTAGAAATTGTAATACCTACCTAATTAGTTTATTATAATCAGCGACATATACATTTTGTTTAGTTTATTACATGTAATCTAGGACTATTTTGTGTATTGTGTAAATATTTATCTATGCCAAAAAATTAATTTTATTTTATCAGCTGTAAAACGATTCAATTAACTTAATCACAAAGTAAATTTTGACATCATGTACTACATAGATAGATAGATAGATGATTTGCCCTATTGAAGGTCAACAACCTATACATATATATACAAACTAAATTACATAATAGAACTATCTTAATTAAGTTATTAAGAATGATATAGGTACCTTCTCATTTTGTTAATTAAGCCAATCAACAAAGAAGGGCCTTTACAGTAACTAACAGTACACTCATTGGTAAAAACTTTTTATGACCATAATAATTACCTATTAGGTATAAAAATTTTAAATCGATTTGTGATGCATTTTTTGAACCAATAAAACGTAAAAATTCGTATCCAATTTTAATCAATGTTCAGTATCAAAAACGAATGGGTTTTGGTACTTTTTATTTACATGCCTCACCTATAACCATACATGGAAATAAATAATACTTTAGGTAATTGTAGATTGGGCAATAATTTAATTGAATTCTCCCTTCACTTTTGACTGAATCATTCGACTGTTGGATACTTTGTTTTATATCTAGGAATATTTTTTTATAAATCGATAACTCAAACGTCGATAAGTCGAGCGAAATTAGTTGGCAGTTGCATCAACCATTTCATACTCGAATCGAATCTGAGTAATGGAAGTTCAAAATTTCCTTCTATTTATTCACATATTTATATTTTCCTTGAACCATTTATTGCCCTGTGCATAAAAAACAGGTCAACCAACCCTTTTGATTTTTTTTTTGTTTTTGTTATGCACTTATGTATTTTCATTTTAAATATCGACAACAGCTGTGCAACGTAACGAAATGAATCGTGCTGTGGATATATTTCTGAGAGCGTTTTTCTTTCACGCCGTTGTACTTACCATAAATGCGGTTGAATGACGTATTTTGAACCGGATATGGCATTGTTTTTAGAACCTTTCAAACATGGTTTAAGCGTGTGTAATAACTACTTCAGCAAATGTTCTTTGCAACTGATACACATAACCAACCATTCATTATATATTAGCAACTTTATATTTTATAATAGATAATAATAAAGGTCATTACTTTACATTACATGGATGTATTTTATCTGCACTGTACGTACCTATGTATGTGTATGTAGTACATCTTCCTGCATTTGCATTTGTATTTGTGTGATCTATAAAAATCGATGTCACTCAGGTCTGGTAATTGTGTACGTGTGTATGCGTCTGTCTGTTCTGTTGGCCATGTGTCAGGTATTAATTAATTAAGCTTTGTTAACAAAAGAATGCATTTATGGTACAGCTGACCCAAAAAGTGCCTGTGTACAGACAGGGTTTCTCTGTATCTATACATCTAATAAACTGACCAAAACTTACTCCTGAGGTCATTGAAAAGGTTTCCACTTTATGGGGATTGTTATATTATATATTACCTATTATTGAGACAAACGAGTTATTGTCCTTTTTATTTTATTAGATTAGTATTCTGTCTAGTCTGTCTGGATCTTTTTTTCAATTAAGGTCTTCTTCGTTGTTGTAAATATAATCGATATACGTCAGTAGTGTATCCACATAGAGCGTTAGATAAAGGAAATTGAAACAAGAATAATGAAAAGTAGAAATTCTAAATAGAATAGGGGTACATATATTGGTTGTCGTTAAGACCCAACAAATGTTCCCCTAAAACCAGGGGCTTTTGTTAAACGTTAAACGTGATAGGTTAACGTCGATGGCCTAAAACTGTGTAAACAGACAGTAGCTAGCATAGCATGGGTTAAATGACGTGGGGTGGGGGTGAAGTTTGAATATTTGTGTAGGTGCTAAAAATAAATCAAACATTACAGTGTTACATACATACAGGTTTTATTTAAAGTCAGTTTATGGTAGGTACATAGGTAGATTTACAGATAAGAACATATAAAAATCTGACTTATTTTTTCCTGTTTTTGCTGCATGAATGACTGTCTGTCTGTCTGTCTGTCTGTTTGTAGTCAGTCTGTGGTAATACGATTATGATATTTATTTCTAGAGCAAACAGTAAATCAATGTCTTGTCTAATAAATGTTGCAACGGTTATTTTAACATCAAAATAAGTGAAATATGAGAACAGTTTGTTTAAATCAGCGAGTGAGTGTATCATTATTAGGCTTTACAATCGTTCTTTTATCTTTTTAAAATAAATAACGTGTCAAGGTTTTTAAATTATGCAGAAACGCGATGCTCTACTTACGACAATTATACAAGTAATGACAAGAGAAGTAAAAGGATTTGCTTTCGATATTAACTAATTACATTATTACATCCAACTTAGTGAGCTGACGTGACGTTTTGGAAATAAAGAAACGAATCTGTGGTCGATTTTCATTTCATTGATTTTAAAATTGCAAATGTAATGTAGTGCGTTTTGCAACACTGCAATTACTTATTTTGAATTTTGCTTAAATAAATACATAGATACTTTAATAGGAAACAATTTTGTATTTGTAATCGAATATTTTGAAACAGAAACCAAAAAATCATTTAATTTTAAATGAATCTGTATAGTAAGTAGGAGGCTGTAGATGCAATCGAAAATTTGTGTTTCGTTTCAGCAGTAGGTAGGCAATAAAATTATAAAATCGAAAGCTTCTTCTGCGAAATGTTCGTGCATTAAATAAGAAAGGTCAGGGCCGGATTGATTTACATTTAGGGACTGTATTTCAAATTACTTTAACAGTGTTACTGATAATATTATGGAAAATAATAAATTAAAATGAAAATATTCAAAATCCAGTTTAAAAAATATTTTTATTATTTGATTTTTAATATTTAGCTAATCCATCACTAAATCGAATTTACAATTACTGATTTTTGTCGGGGGACGTTATTCATATTTTTTATAAATAAATGTTTATTTAATTCAATTTTTTACCTATGTATAAATTCATAAAAATGTTCACATCTATATTTGAGAGTAGGTACATCATTTACTTAGTAAGTGCAATATTTTGTTTTTTAAATCCAACCCTGTTGCAAAAGATGGTAAATGATGGTAGCGTTTAAAAGTAGTTTTTCTAGTAACAGGTGCCCTTGCACTTTAATGAACAGCTGCCTTTATTGTGGGGGATGAGATTTCAAGATTTGCAGGTAAAGGTGGTTGTTAGATGGACAGCAGTTTTTGGAAGCATCTGCTGCTGAAATAGAAAATTTATTTCGAACATCTGCTCAATTTTGAAAGCTTTTTCTTAAAAGTTAATTTTGTTAGCTATTTTCTTGCTCAATTTTTAAAGGTCTTAATTTTTTTCGACTTTTTTTTTTTTTATCGTTCTTAAAATAAATAGAATTATTATTTATTCAGTTAATTTTGTCTTAAAATAATAAATTATGTACTTCCTGACGTACAGAGGATGTTAAAGGATTATGTAAAATATACAATTGCTGCTGTAGGTGGCTATTAAATAAATTTATTGTTCATCATTGCCATTCTTGATGTTTATAACAATTTTTTTATTGTAAAATTAGAGAATTACAGTCAATATAGGTAATTGAAGTCTCGAACTTCTAATATCTTAATAACTTGAAGATAATATTTGCCACCAACTTCGATAAGTCGAATTTTAGGAACATGAAATAAATGCATAGGTACAACTCCTCATAAAAAAAACAACAAATAATTTTAAATAAATTTGAAGACGGGTTATACACCTACCGATAACCGATAAATAAAAACATGAACCTTTATAATATACATACAAATAAATAATAACAGGAAAATTTTATAAAATTATATTACATAATGTATAAAGTAAAAAATAATATATGTGTGGGTGAGTCATTATTGCGAGTGAGTGCCTTTTGACATCGGAAAGTTCGTTGACTGTCTTGTATAGATTTTGCAATTTGTTGTCATTTACATACACGTAGACATGCACGTACATAATAATCCAACAACAGTGAGATTTTACACAAAGGCGTGAACACAATCCATTATAATCTTTTGTGCAACGCCATTCACAGACCACCGGACGGACGGACGGACGTAATTTTGTAGCAAAAAGCTTGAATTTTAACCTTTTTAAAAAGAAGCAGTTAACGACACCACCACGCAACCCACGGTCAATGGCACGTCGTCTATTTATCGTTTTTGTTCGGAGCAAAATCCAAGTAAAGTAGTTAAAAGAATTACTTACCCATTTATTACAACGAAATTTTTCAATTAGGGTTCTCTAGCTCTTGAAGATAGATGTTTTTGTATTTTACAAATATAAATGCGTATTAATTTAAATACTAAGAAAATAAATAACTAAATAGGTCAAAGGTGAAGGAGACACATAAATTAATACCACTTTTGATAAATTAATATTTATTTCTTACATTGATAAAATTAAACGTAATACTTATGTTTTCTTGACTAACATTTACATCAAGAAGAATTAAATATTCTTTGTTTTAATACTTACATTTTTACAAGTATCTATATGTAGTTAGTCCCACGCGAAAAATATTATGATAATATTTATTACACTCCAACTAACTAACGATGACAGGAACTTCATGATCTTGCAAATTTATACATATACATAATTATAATTAACTCTAGCTTTTTAATTTCGCTAAAGGATTTCGCATATAAACTGTAATTAATAGTTAGTTCTGCACGAATTTATAAGGTCGTAATAGACGCAAATTCACGTAAAACTATGCGTGAAATTTTCCTATTACCTTAATTAAATTTTCCTCGGACATGAAGTGTCTGTCTAGTAGCTTTTGACCTTCCATTTTTTTTAATTATTTCAGTGTTTATTGCACAGAATTGGGTTTTCCGGGAAACTATACCTAGAGAATTATGTCCAGCTGCATTTTGTTTTTTTGTTTTCAAGTTTCAACTGTCTCCACCGTTTAATTAATATTATTGTTATTTATTTGTTTTGATTATTATTTATTATGGTTGGGTTGCAATTGTTTAATAATAAAAAAAAAGCAGGAAGTGGAGTCTTTAGTGGTTTATTCTTGAAAATGTGTTTTTAGCCTATACAGGGCTTTAAAAACAATTATTTAAATTCCTTTTGGAACTTAGTACCTATTAATTAATTAATTAATTAATTCTACCTATTTTTAGAAAGAACGTTTTTCCTTTTTCCCATATTAGATAAGTATGTGGTAGTATTTACTTATTTATTAAAAGGCTGACGATAGTCAATTATATTTATTGTACATAAATAGTTATTTAAACAGGAAGTAGAGTAGGTAGGTCGTCTTAGTAAATCGTACAGAACGTTGTAGGCCATAATAATAAAATATTAAGTATACAGATATATATTTATATAATAGTACATACTTAGTTATTTATTTATTTGTTGGTGAGTGTTAATAACACGACACGAGGAGGTGTATTGTGTTGCAGAAACAAAAGCCATTCTGGCGTGTCGACAGACAGACAGACAGACAGACGTTGTGCGGTTGGTTTGGTTTTAACATTTACAAAGTATTTTAAATATTTATTCCAATACGTTGACAATTAGTTACTACATAACATATGTAACTACTTTGTACCTAATAACAATAAGCGTTTCTGGCTTTGAAAATGAGGTAAAAATAAAACCGTTTATAACGACATCGTTTAGAACAACCTACCGGTTAGGAAATCGATGGTCGACATTTCGAGCACCTGTTATAAATATTTTATTACTTAATTAGTTGATACTTGATTTAGAACATTTAATCAAAAAAACGATATATTTGTAGTACCTTATATTTTTTTTACTACTGTAACTTTTAACTATGTTCTTTAAATGTTCCATTGTATTCTTCTGAATGTCTGATGGTCTGTCAGAACAATGTCCGATTAGTATGAGATTCCCATCCCATCATTCCAGCTCAGCTCGTTGTTGTTGGTAGCAGGAAGGTTCACAGGCCCATGAATACATAATTATTTTTATTTTTACATTTACCTTCCGTTTCAAGTCAACTCACTTCTTCTTCTTCTTCTTCTTTATTATAACAGAACAGGGGTGGTGTGGTTGGTGTTCAGCTACCTGAAGGAAAGGTTCATGGTCAGTTAATAAATTAGTAGATATTCTTTTTACCATGATAATAATAAGACACTGACTGACACAATTAATATTTTTTTTGTACATGTTCAGGCAGCTATATGTAAATATGTATGTATGTGTACGTTTTACGTCACACACACACTGCTTTCATTTTGCATCCATCTCATCTTCTTCACAGCTTCATTCGTAAAACTGTTAATAATGCATCTTCTATCTATCCTCATGGCATGTGTGGAAAAAAGTTTTCTGACCCATCTGGTTCGTGTAACTTAAAATTGGCTGGCTTGGCTTGACTTGGCGTCATGTCTTGCCATAAATAAAAAAAATGTACAACAACTGCTCATTTATCTATCTATTCAATGTTTTGAGAGGGTAGACGAAGGTGGTAAAAATTATCTTATGAGGGGAAAAAATAAACTAAATTAAAGAAATGTGTAGGTATCCTCAAAAAAAAAGTGTGTGAATATTTTTTAAGTAGAATTTTATTACTTTTTGGTTTTAATTTTTTTCGTTATCATCAGTACCTAACACTGTTAAAGTATTTTCAAGTGTAGAGTAGTGTTACTTAATGTCTACCTAAATGTTTAGTGTTAATCTATTTATCTATAGAATAAAAGAACAGGGCCGGATTGAACATTTTTACAAATAAAGTGGGAGCCCCGTTTTAGACTACTATCTATTCAAAATAACTGCACTTCTTAAAAGATATACGTATGTTGTCAAATATTTTACTTTAATTGTTAATTGTTATTATTATAAGGATATAAACACTCTTATGAATTTACATTTAGGTAATAAAATTAATTACATAAAAAAATAATGTATGTATACATGCACTCTCGACAACTTTTTAATAAGCCTAATAAGGCTATTTGTAACTAGTCCGGCCCTGTAAAATAGGAGACATTGCGATTCCCCCAAAGACCATTTTTACCTACCACACGTATGTATTAATTAGCTTAACGAGTGTTGTTTTGTAATTAGGCCAATGCCGATGGTATTTTTAAAAAATATTCGTAATAGCTTTGCTCGTTATTTTTCTATGGCTATTTCCAAAAATAAAAAAATGCTAATTTAATATATTTAACCTTATTCTTTCAAAAGTTTACGTATTATAATAAAGTATAAAAATATTTCATAATTAATTTTTGTAATATGATAGGATATTAAGTCTTGTGGGAATGGATCTGAAAATGGGAAAAATATTTTTATTAGATATAATTAAATTCACCAGCCATAACGTATACATACTTAATAAATATGTTAATTAAATACATACATAGGTACGTAGGTATGTGCGTGTCATCGCAGTGAGACTAATTTCTTGAAATATGTGAGTAACTGTATCTTATGACTAACAGTATTTAATAACTGTGCCATTAATTTCCGATCTCTCGACCGTCGTCCATCTATCTAATTAATACATAGTAAGTTGTTCATTGAAGACTTAATAAAATTGTATGAATCACTCGTCCTGTTAATACATAAGCATTTCCTGTATGTATGTATGTATGTAGGTAGTCTTAATGTCCAGACTTGAAATTGGTAACTGATCAATGAAATATACTGTTGTAGTTTTATTGTACCTGTTTGATCGATTCGATTACTCGAACGTATATAAGTCGAATTTTTAACCAATAATAGTATCAATCATATTTTTACTTGATAATTCGAACTCTCGAACTTCCATTAGGTACCTACTCGAAGATAATATTTTGGCACCAACTTCGATTAGTCGAATTTTCTAGGGGGGAATCCCATAATAATGTACGATTTTAATTAAAGTCTCTTTTTAATAGCAGTAGGTACTAAGCAATTAATTAGTTCTACGATTATTTGTCTTTTGACCAAAAATTAAATCTTTTATATACCTACGTAGGTATCTATATATTTCTTTTTACAGAAGTACTTAGTAAATTTTATGTGTCTAGTACATAGTTAGTAAACGGTAATAAAGTAATTAATTTTACTATTTATTTATTGGCTACACATGTGCGACACGAAATATAAAATCAAAGAAATCAATGTGTTCCGTTGTCGCGAACTACCTAATATAATAGATACCTTTAAAAAAAGAACAAAAAGGCTGCTTGTACTGTACGTTTTTACGACATTTTTAAACTGTTGAAACATAAAAGCTGTTTTTATTACATAACCTCCTTATTCTTATGTAATTAACGTCGAGTTCTACACAAAAATTATATATAGATAATGTATTTTTTGTTTGTTAAGTTTGTTTCGGATTATTTAGCCATCAGCCACATCTCCATAACGTTTATAATTTATAAGGAAAAAGTTATCTTTACTTGCCGCACGCACGGACGTCCGTTTCCGTAAAAACATTCCGACCGGAAATTGCAACAAATTTGAGGCAGTTTCTTAAAAATTGATTATTTCAAGTTATACCCACCACAAAACCCAATACTAATTACTGTGGTTACAATAACAAATTTAATAATATAATTAAATAAAAATATATACTCGAGGAAGATTAGGTTTAATGGTAGGTACTAATTTGTAAACGTTGCCAACAACGCAACACGGATTACGTACGATAAGTTGTAATAATATTTGAAGAATTACAATGTACTATGTTTACTATTTTCTGGCCTAGTTTGATAAATTGATAACAAACACAAAGGGAATATAAAAATCATATGTATAGCCCATAAAAATTTGTTGGACCTCTACAATTTTTTAGTAGAAGATTCTGGAAACTTCAGGGTAATTTCTAGGAAGTTTCTCAAATTAAAATTATAAAAGAGTTAGTTCTGGTTATTACAGCTTTTAAAATTTTATTTTCTCTAGCAAAATAAAAATGACATGTACGAGTATGTATGTGTGTGAATGTTAGTCTAGTCAATGTTGGTTTTCGTGGTAGACCCTTTTGGTTTCAATCTCCTTTTTCAGTTCTCAAAATAAACGTTGTACAGTTAGTTAGTTTGTCATGTAAATAACACCAGGCTAAGACGTGGTTCTATTTTTGACAAAGTCACAATCAGCATCACTCTAAAATCAAACTTTGTACCAACTTCCTAAACCCCACCACGTACATGTATAGCTAATAATTGAATAGTTTCAACCACAGTTATCGTAACATATGTTTCTTCAAAATTTGGCTTCTTCAGATGAGATTAATTACCATACAGGGTTTTTCAAGTTGATGGGCTATTAGAAGTATATGAATTAGTAGAAGGAATTCAATTCTGAAACTTGGGCTCATTTGGTTATTGTTTATTGCCGCTTCTTTTAAAAATATTTTCAAGTTCGATTTACATCCGGTTATACCGGAAGTCGATACCAACTTTGTTATTTTAAATGGAATGGTATATTTTTTACGCTGAATTCGAATAAAACGTGTAATTCTAAGGTAAGTTTGATAACCAACTTGTACCTACACCTCTGTGACGATCGGTTTCTGAGTTAATTTAATTTATAGAAAAAAAATCGCTACCGCAACCCAAATTATAAAAAATCATAACTTCCACAAAATACGACTTAGAGTGTTGAAATTTTTACTAGTAATAGCTGAATATTAGTGCTAACGCGTTGACAAAATTGAATTAAATAATTTATACAAGGCGTTCAAAATAAAATTCTAAAATTGAAAAACTTCAAACACGAATTACCTCGTTTTTTCAAATGGCACCTACTATTTTTTATTTTTTCAATCGATTCGTTTTTTATCCACTTTCGATCCATATGGATACTTCCTATTTTATTTGAAAATTTTGGAATAATTTTGAATTATTACTTAAAATAGGAAGTATCCATATAGATCGAAAGAGGATAAAAAACGAATCGATTGAAAAAATAAAAATAGTAGGTGCCCTTTGAAAAAACGAGGTAATTCGTGTTTGAAGTTTTTCAATTTTAGAATTTTATTTTGAACGCCCTGTATAAATTATTTACTTCAATTTTGTCAAGGCGTTAGCACTAATATTCAGCTATTACTAGTAAAAATTTCAACATTCTAAGTCGTATTTTGTGGAAGTTATTATTTTTTTATAATTTGGGTTGCGGTAGCGATTTTTTTTCTATAAATTAAATTAACTCAGAAACCGATCGTCACATAGGTGTAGGGTACAAGTTGGTTATCAAACTTACCTTAGAATTACACGTTTTATTCGAATTGAGCGTAAAAAATATACCATTCCATTTAAAATAACAAAGTTGGTATCGACTTCCGGTATAACCGGATGTAAATCGAACATAAACAATAACCAAATGAGCCCAAGTTTCAGAATTGAATTCCTTCTACTAATTCATATACTTCTAATAGCCCATCAACTTGAAAAACCCTGTATACTACAAATACATTGACAAGTAGGTGTTTAAATATGTAGTTTAACAATAAGGGTGATTGATACATGATCAAAATAAATTTAAGAGTGGGGAATTGTTACATTCTGTTTGTCCGTTAATTTATTGTCTTTATTATTAACTAATGGGTGAACTGAGTTAAAGGCTAATTTTTGTTGTTTTTTTATATATAATCTTACCATTGGGCTGTGATCACTTGGTGAAACATCTTTAAACAAGTTTTAACATTATTAAGTTTTATATATGTACTAGATTATTTATTAAAGAAAGGTTTTAACCATTATTTACTGCAAATTGTTTAATTCAGTTTAAATATTTGATGTAATTATGTTTGGACATAGGAAGAAACCAAACATATGTTACTCAGTCGGTGTAGGCAAGAATTATTAAGTTTTTACACCAAAAAATAATCTGAAATCTTAAAAGGTGATAGAGAACATGAAAGTAACTAACTGTAAGTGTAATAAACTAATACATATCTAAGTATGTTATTGTTCGATTAATAAATGCAGCTCAATGTGAATTTATATGAAGAACCAGCTTCAGAAACACACAGTATGTATGTACATATAAATATATATCTGTATGCAAGGTCAGGCAGGCAGTAAAAGTAAATATGCATGAGACAAAGAAATAGATAAAAAAGTAGTTTTTATATGATAAAAAAAGTCCTAAAACGTAGGTATCTTTGTTGGTCCAAAAGAAATAATTTAACTTTTATTTAGGTAGGTAGGTATTACAAGAACTGAACTGTTGTGGTTATACGTATGTATATGTAATACCTTCACAAATCTCTTAAAGGTCACGTAAATTACCTACTTGGTCATAATATAAATATTACAAAGTGTTTGAAGTCTATTCATATACAGACATTACACACCTTTATTTTCGATAGATAGTCAAAAATCTATACGCAAAAACAAGTAACTCGTAGGTACTAGGTACTCTAAATAATAACCTTGAAGCAAATCTGTTTTTGTTATGTATTTATTGATACGAATTGCTTCAAATTAAAATGGTCAGACGTACAGACAGAGCAGTAAATTAGTTAGTTCAAGTGGATCTGAGTCTATTGAAGAAAAATAACAATTAATTAAAAAAATCTGATACATATTAGGTATGTGATAGCTAATAAAAATAGCATAGATACTTATGTAATAAATAAATTAATAATTAAAAAGATGAATCAAATACAGTCGAACTTTGATAACTCGAATCACCATAATGTATGTGACATAACGCCAAAACTTCTAGGTATCGAAACTTATTCGACTAATAAATAATTCATGAAAAAATTTTTTTTTGTACACAAAATCCTTTCTGACACATTTCCAATGGTCCACCCTGTGTCGTCCCACTTATTTCCCCCAGAAATCTACTCCTGACACCTGGTAGGTACATTAGGTAGTTTTCGTAGGTATCTAATAGAATTAAAAAATCATACTCCTGGTGATTTGTGTATCTATCTATCTACATATGTACTTCCTGTTTTGAACCAGATGGTCTATCTTTTTTAAGACACTAAAACGTACCAAAAACTGTTTCGTAAAACATACAATAATAACTAACATCTTTGTAATATAATCAGAGGAGAAGCTCAACTCAAATTATTTACACAAAATTTTTATGGCAACCTCCACCAACCAACCACGCAGGTGCCTCCTAACTAATACAGTACTTACTTACTTAGGTACTAAAATAACTGCTGCACTCGCTCATATTAAATATTATTTACTTTGTAGGTAGGTACCTACTTGTACTTACATAATGTAAATGTATTTATATCTTCTTTATCATAATAAAGGCGAGTGTAATGAACCAATTTATATACAGTACGTATGTATGGGTATTGCATATGCTCTAATTGTATGTAGCATCGATATTTTTAGTTGCAAACTAGGACAGAAGTACCTACCTACCTATCTATCTGTATGTATGTATGTACCAACGACAAATTATACTTACTTCCTATTAATCTAAAATCGTAGTGATGCCACTGTAATATTTATTATTCAATTACAATCTATTATCTATATTTGTAATTGATATGGTCGTCATTTTCTCGTTGTCTTCGAATGATTACTCCAATACATATCGATTAATATTTATTGACCTAGTTATACGTATTGATAGAAATCATTGCACAAAAATCTTACATACAGTATGTTTGAAAAAGTTTGCAACAAACGTTTTTCGTGTAAACAGAGAGAATACGACGATGCTGCCACCATGTGTCAAGTCAAAATACAATACTAGATGTATATATTTATTCGAAGTTTTTTGGTGGTGATTCCAGTTATCGAAGTTCGACCATATTATTAAAAATGGTATGAAGTATAATATAAATTTTACATTAAATATTAGAAGTAAAAAAAAAACTTGAAGCTATAACCGCAGACAACATTTCTTGGAATTTTAATCATTCCTGAATTGCTCATAACCAATATTCTGCGAGTAATATATGATTGTAGTAAAAAACAATTATAAATCTAATAATTTCCTTACACTTTAAAAAATATATGTGTATGATTCATCGATTGACATTATTTCATAAATCATTACCAAAGGCGCCACATTACTCACTGTATATCCAATCCAATAAATCGATCATTATTCAATTGGGTCAACGACACAACCGACCAATTTGAATTTGATTTGTGAAAATATTTTATTTCCTTTTGCAATTTTGGAACGAACTTCAGAAACGCGTGGATGTATCTATTACCTAGTAGCTTGCTTATTATTTATTTATTTATGTATTGATTTTGCAAAGTTCATTAGACTTCTAATGGGTATCTACATAGGTAGGTACTTTTATTTGAGAAACAGTTCTCACTGGTAGATTTATATGTACATTCTCATGATTTTGCAGAGCCCACGCTCGTTCCACGACTTTGAGCTCTATTGTAAATTCCGTTAAACAGAACAAAAAGTTGCTCATACTTTATTGGAACCAACCTACATACCTACGAAATTTTAAAATAAAAATACACGAGGCTAAATTAAATACAGTAAGTTTACACATTGGCCCAATTTATTTATTTTTTTAATTTTCATAAATAAAATATCTTAATCACAAATCACAATAAATAATTTAACCAAATCATTAACAATTTAAATTTTCTAAAAGTATTACGTATTCACATTCATTTATACAATGATTCAGGGAACAGCCATAAAAACTTTTTTTAATGTCAATAGCATAATAAGTACAATAATAATAATAATATTTATTTAAAATTTTGCGACGGTAGCACAGCAAAAAATTAGGTACCTAATTATCGTTTATATAAAAATGTGAATAATTAATTTCAGACTAATTGGAGCATAAAGTAAATAAAACTTCGATAACTCGAATCACCATGTGACGCAAAAACTTCGAGTTATCCAGACTTATTGACAGCTATTGAGTAATTTGTGTTTATTTTTTGTAAATGAGCATTTGTTTCAATCCCTTAATCTTTAACTACCCCAAATCTTTTTTTTTTTTTAATTGCACCCTAGAAAAAAGAGACATTAAAATCGTACATTATTAACGGATTCGATTCCCTCAGAAAATTCGACTTATCGAAGTTAATTGTGCTCATTAATGATGTTTATTAACTACAACACTACATCACAATATTATTTATTTATTTATTAAATAGAACGAACAAAATTATTGTTATCAATTAAACAACCATGGTGGTCTTTATCTTCTTTATATAAGTACATAATTATGTGAACCAGTGTCAATAAAAAATTAAAAATACTATAAATGTCCGGTGTAGGTACTTGTCTACTATTTGATTTGATAAAAATAAAAATCAATCTCGAATTGATTGATTGATTCTCACCCTCATTTCCTAATCAATTAATAATTATTATGACAGTAGATGAAGTAGGTTAATATTTTTTTTATGTGAGTGACCTTTATTTATTTAAATAAATAATAGTGACTAAAGGGGCAAATGGTTCACCACAAGCACGAGGACCACTTCAGATCTGGGTTTAGGGTCACACAGGTTAACTCGACCATTAATTGTCCCTATTTGTATTGTAGATACACGAAAGTGCAGCATATTAAATTACAAATGTAGCTACCTATTATCTTCTGTCACCTTAAATTGAGAAAAGTCAAGTGAGCAACACCACAATTTTTTTTTCTTGAACAAAAATAAAATTTGTGTGGTGGCAATCGATACCGGCGGCAATGTATAAAAAATTGAGAATTAACAGTTTGTAAGTTAACAGTAGGTACTGTAATTAAAATTAACTACCTAAGTAAGTACGTATAAGGAAACTGAGCTACGCTTATGCAGTTCGTGTTTCGCTTTAAATTAGTATTTGGTTTTGGAATGACGCCAAACAAACTTACATGCATAAAATGCTCAGACGGTGTTAATTATAACTCTCTGTTTGCTGGGGGCATCTAGGTTGAATGTATTTTTGACCTTTGTTGCTTCATGATGGAGAAGTTATTTGCGAAAATATGTTTTCAACTCACACCATAGGTAGGTACTACCTACATAATTTTCAGAGATTCAGTAAGAGACTGATGGAACAGAACATTATACTCGTATTATTAAAAAGCGATGAATTTGCAAGGCCAAAAAATAAAATTGAAAATTATACAATTAAGTATATATGGCGAGGTCAAAAATTGACGAAGTATTTATTGGTTGGTTGGTTATCCATTTGTATGCTGATGGAATAATAATGTTACGAGTACTTGCCAATTAAGTTGGTGTGAGCATAATTAATGAACATCTTTCCTGATTACATAAGGAATATTCTCGGCTTTCCTGAAACATCTAGAAAACACCAGCAAAGATCAATGGGAAAACAATTGGATTACTAGACGGCTGTAGAATACCTTAGAAAAAGGCTGAGAAGAGTATATAAGGCGGACGAGACACTCACACCGAGTTAGTTGACAGTTTACAGTGGACAGCTGATGTTTGGAAGCGATCGATAGGCGATACCGGCGAACCATAGTGGCGATAGAGAGTTCATAGAGAGCGATAGATAGTGTCTACCGGAACGGCGATTAAAGGAGACTTTTAGTGAAATAAATTGTGCAAACTTCTTTATAACTGTAGTGTAGTCAAATTAACTTTAGTACTTAAATAAATTCGTTGATTTGTTTTGTTAATTGTGTTTTCTGTGACCGAACACGTCACAATAAAATAAGAAAATAAGGAGGAAGAATAATGTCAGACGGATACAATTATTATTTATTGTTTTGTATTAAATTTTGAGGACTGTAAAAAATTGTAAAGTGTAAAATAAAATAAAGTTTTTTAACCCTTTAAATTATTATTGTTGGGTAGAAGTACGTATATGGTTTTAAATAGATATATGTAAATAAAAAATAATAAACATTTTGGGTATTTCAGACGTTGTGGAATTAATTTTTATTTAGATATATACCTGCATTGATTTAAAAGTATTAAGTACCTAACATAAGTGAAATCTTGATGAATTATGGATTACGAGTAGAGCAATCCCACTGACATACTTTCACTGGGCTCTAGTTAAATAAAATTGGTCTTAATTAAATTTATTTTCTCTGATGCCTTCTCTACCTACCTACCTACCTACCTACCTCTATCACATCTCTAGATATTAATACCAACTATCTATATAGAAATTACAAATAATAATTTATGTGTTGGTAATTTTGTGGTAGGTACCTACTATAAAATTGTAAATGTCAGAAAAGAAATTCAACTGACGTCAAGTTGAAGGTTTCCTAAGAATTTTGCTGTTTTTCTTATTTCAATAAGTAGGTAATTATGTGCTGATTGTCTCACAGTGAGTTTTTACGTCTTCTGCGAAACTCGTTGACAACATTCTTGCATTAACTATTTATTATTGGATAAAGTAAACTAGGTGACATGGCACGATTCGTTCTAATAAATAATCTTTCTGTTACATTAACTTTTTATTTATAGCGCTCGATTTTCGTTTTTACTATTAGCTAAATAATAATTGTGTTTAAAGTTTGCAAACATTGCTTGCTTGCTTGCTTGCACTCTTTTTCGTTTCAGTCAGTGCAACTAAAGTCATAACGGTCAAATTGAAAAAGATATCGTTTATTTTATTTATAAGTGTAATTGTTAATAAAAACTTAATAGGATTTAGTCTCGTGATGTTGTTATTTCTTATTATCTTAATTAAGCTTACAATAAATTATCATGTGTAGATAGTACCTACATTATATATATAGATATAATTTAGTTTCATGAAATTGAAATTGTGTGAGAGTATTTTATTTTATTTTCTATTTTTTTTTTTTTTTTTAGCCCAGCCATTGCACCCTGCGCCAGACTTCACACGACACACCCTCGTCAAGCCTCGCATTTACCATGGGAGAGAAAAAAGACAAATTTCGACGACCAAAAGCGAAAATGTAAGTAAATTTTAAAAT
Organism: Agrilus mali; assembly: GCA_029378335.1. Taxonomy (NCBI): domain Eukaryota; kingdom Metazoa; phylum Arthropoda; class Insecta; order Coleoptera; family Buprestidae; genus Agrilus; species Agrilus mali. Next base: position 27,945,090 of record CM055658.1, on the reverse strand, counting down.
TCTTATTGGGGTTTTGGCACCCCCTCTAAAGACCAAATACAGTCGAACTTCGATAAGTCGAATCACCGTGTGACTTATTGATAGTTAATGAAAAATAAGTTTTTTTTATTTTTAATTTGATATTCAGGACACATTTTAGCCCCCTTTTTTTTAATTTTCGTGCTATCTGCTGCTATACCATAATACTATAACGTTAAGATGCCCAAACATAATCCATTATCGATTAGTTTCTCTACCTATCTAAAGTTTTGGGAATTTTCAAAAGCAAATCCTGATTTTTGGTGGGATGAAAGGAACCCCATAAAATTTGTAACAGGGCCCATTTTAGGACAAAGTACGCCACTGCTCTTGTTTTTATTTCCATTTCTTATGCTTCTGTTGGTAATAACAAATCTTCTTGAACGTCTTCACGTTGTGACACGTGACGTACATTACAAAGGGCCATATTAATAACTTTTTTGTTAGAGAAAAAAAGTTTTATTCCTTCCTTCGCTGTTATTGTTCTAGGAAGCTTTTATTGAAACTTTGTGGAGAATATTAAAAAGTTACCTAAGTTTAGAAAAAAAAAAAATTAAATCTCTTATGTAATTGAAAACAAAAATTCTCCTGGCACATATTAATTTATGAAGAAACTTTTACTATTGCGTAGATATAGGTAATTATTTCATTACAAAATAATTTTATTAACCATAAATTACGTTAACAATAAATAATTTTCCTGAACAACTCTAATAAAATTGATTATGTAGGTACCTAGGTATTTACTAGACAGGTGTAAAAAAATTTTTACACATCAATATTTCCATACAAGACCGAATTAATGAATGAAAGAATGAAAAGTATAAATAAATAAATAAACATAATGGTTGGTTATCAACACCCGCTATCCAATTGTTGCATGTTTGTGCTAAGTACATATGTTATAAGGCGATAAACCATAAGAGACAAGGATGTTTACACACAGGATTGTTTTTTCTTTTGTCGGTTACTTACACTTACAGCAAACATCTGGTGGTGTTGTAAAATGGCATTGATATCTAGTATCGATTTTCATTATGATCTTAACGTATGTATGTACGTACATACGTAGGTCACTGGCTTTTTTAATAAACTAGAGGTCGCCATGTACAGGGTGTTGGCTGAAAATTGTCTAAACGTACTAATTTTCTTAATTAGTTTAATTTATAATATCAATAATTCAATCACCAACTGTTAGGGGTGGCTATTAATTAGGTGAGATGTTTTTGTTCAAAATTTGTCGCCCCTACCCCTTGCTGAGATTTGGGTAAATGTGGTAAGATTCTCGACCCTTTGATCTTTTCTTCCCACATAATTCATCAATGAATGTTCCCTTATCATCTTTATTTGTTCGAATTTGAACTTCTCATTCTTAGTGAGATTTGCTAAGAAGTCCTCCCTTTAAGACGAGATTTTGCTTGACCTTTACTCCTCATTCTTATTCCACATAATTAATTATTTAATTCATGTTCCATTGTCATCTACCTTTATTTGTTCGAATTAGTGAGATTTGGTTATTGGATCCTCTCCTTGTTGAGATAAGGTTTTCTGAATCCTTCCTCCCCTTTTTGATCTCACATAATCAATTAATTAATATTCCGTTATCATCTTCTTTTATTTTAATTTATAGCCCCTTATCTTAACTTAGATATGGTTAGAACTCTTGAAATGAATATTTGTTAGACCTTTTCTCCCCATTTTGACCCCTCATAGTTAATTAATTAATGTTCCAATTTCATCTTTTTTTGTTCGAATTTGAACCCCCTCATTTTTAGTTAGTTTGCTAAGATGTGATGGGAACTTCCTCCCTTTAGGATGGGTTTTTGGTGAACCTTTCCTCCCCATTGTGACCTTACGTAACTATTTAATTAATATTCCTTTCCAATTTTCGTTTGTTCTATTTTGGCCCCCTTATTCTTAGTGAGATTTGCTGAAAGGGGGGGGGGGATCTTCCTGCCTTTTTAACATCCCGTTATTAATCAATTTATTAATACTTCTTTATCATCTTTTTTATTTGAATTAGAACCCCCTCGTTCTTGGTGAGATTTACTAATTAACTATTTAATTAATATTGCCTTGTAAACTACGTTTATTCTATTTGCCCCCCCCCCTCCCCCAGTTATTAGTGAGATTTGGTAAAATTTTGTGACATCCTCCCCTCAAGATGAGATTTTGCTGGGCCCCCCTTCTTTAACCATCCATATATATGGTACATACAGTAATTAATTTTGTTTTTAAAGTATTGTTTTAATAAAGATTGTAGTACAACCATAAAAAAATAATACAACACGTGTTAATTGTTACTAATTTATAATCAAACGATTTACGTATACACACGTATAATTCGTGCGTGCGTCTGTGTCTATTTTTTTAATTGTATGGAATAATAATTTCTGTGGCTTCGTACATATGGCTGTATGATTTATTATTGTTGTGGCTTTGTGGCCATTACAGACCATTAATTATTGTTATTGCCTTTGTACAATAATAAATATATCGTTTTATGTGTGATTGCTGCAACGCGAAATACCTACGTACCTAGGTACATTGGAATATTTTGATTTGTACCATTTTGGTTGTCATTAAACCAGACCCGAGCCCTGAGCCTTGCTGGTGGTGAATGTTAAACTAACTTCAAAGACAAACAAAGACAAATTACATAACAATTTATTAAAATCTGGTCTATTATGACTACTTACCTTTTGATTCAACTATTTAGACATTTGTTGGTTCTGTTTTGAGAAGAATTAAAAGCAGAAGCAGCATGCCTTGTCAAAAATTGCATAATTCTTTTATACTCACTTACTTTTTGTAGTGGGATTGCTATCGATTTATCGATCAACTTGTTACGACAAAGCAGTTCAGTAGATAGGTATCCAAAGATTACGAAAACAGCTGTTACTATTGTTTCGTTAACTATTGATAATACTAATCTAATTTTAATTCGATTCGATAATTATTATTTAAGTATCTGGCCACTTGTAGTACTTTTAAAATTATTATTTCATGCTTTACTATCGTAGCAAGCATTTTTTTAAATATTTGTGGGTGTCATACATAAATAAATAAATAAATAAATAAATAAGCAATTCAAACTCAAGGTAATTTGTAATGGATAGCTAGTTGGCTACTACATTCGATATATTTAGTACTTCAGACAAATAACCATACAGTAGTTATTTTTATGCTTTTTTACTCTGAAATTAAAGCAATAAAAACAATAAATGTACTTATTACCTATTTTTCAATCATAATTTTATTGTTGGATTGTGCACATACATAAATGTAATTAATGTACCTAATGATGGAAATCTATTTGTTGATTTTATATTTGAGTAGTTACTAAAATCGAAGGAAAATTTATTAGAGGAAAATAGTAATAAGAAAATGAATTTTTTCTCAAAAATATTTTTTTGTTGTTAAAACTCTTTAATATTTTTGTGTTTTTGGCCTTTTTATTTGAGTACTAAAATTGAAGGAAAGTTTGAGAAAAGTAGTGAACTCTGAAAGGAAAAATTTTCCCATTCAAAAATATTTTCTTTGTTGCATTTTTCCACCGTCCTGTTTTAAAACTCGTTTAATTTATCTGAACATTTTTTTTGTGTTGTTGGCTTGTCACAAACCACAACATCAACTCGTATCTTGTTATTGGGCAGTCATTGCTTAACTTTAAAATTAAATTTAGATCAGGCGTGATAGATAACGTTTGGGAATTTATTAGTACTTAGTATCTTCTACGAATCGTCTCTTTGACTTTGAGTATACACTGCTTAGATAAAAGTGAATTGTGAATGTGTAACTCTTTGAAAGAATAAATTATCTTACTACGTGAGAATAAATAACCATCATCATCTTCATCCTCACTCAATACCCTGCTGAGTCATCTTATGTAACTGTGTTCTGGTACCGTTCTAAAAAAAATATTTTTTATGACTTTCTGGCTTGTGAAATTGTCTGTTAATCGTGGGTGACCTCAAATTAAACTTTTAGGTATGTCAAAGTCAAACAGTCATCAATCAGGATTTTTAACAGCAGTATTGCTATACGTATTGTAAAATTATTAAAAAGCTTAACATAATTAATCCAAAGGCTTTTATTAATTTAATTCACCCCTGCGGTCTTAAATGAGCTGCGTTAAATGCAGCTCACTTTTACGTATAGCAACGCAGTAAAATTAAATTTTGTTATAATAATTAGTGTAACCTTGTAAGAGCCACTTGCTCCATGTCCTATTCTCAAACTTAATTTCTGAAACGTCTAATTGGCCAAATAATATTTATTGTAAGGCTGCTTTCTATAAACAAAGTATCTGTCCATTTATTTAGTTGTTATTGGCTATGGTCGTTACGCTTCATTATACCTATGCAATTAATGTGCAATGATCTGGTTTAATTAAGTTAGACGAATGATTATGCAATTCCGTCCTAAAATTCACCAGACACTACCAGGTAGATAGATATGTAATTATTAATTAGTAGTACATAATAAAATTGTAACCTGATTTTTGTCTTCATTTAAACTGTGTCCCAGTTACGTTTTTATTTTCATTTTTGGCCAAGGTACATTTTCAAACAACTTTCTAATCAATAATAATCATTTTATACTAATTATTATTATTAATAATTTTACAGTGCAGTGGTAGGTATATATATATATTTTTTATTGCCCTGTCTGTAAAGTATAGATATATTTATTTTTTAATTTAAATACTTTTGTATTGTTTGTGAAACTGCTGTATATACCATATGTAGGGAGTATGTATCTATCTATGTATGTATATTAATTACTACCTAAAGGTTATTACAAAAGTCACTAGCACCATAAAATTTTAGTAACGTTTGTTTTGATTCCTGATGCCAAAAAACTCAGCTGTTACGAGACGGTATATATGTAGGTAGTATAGTAAAGGAAATAGTATCACAGTAAGGGTCTATAACCTTTATTTCCTGATCAAACTTCCTCCTTTAAATTGCTCCACATTTAGACATCGCTTGTCATTTTGATAAAACAATATCTACATACTCTATACATACAACAACAAAAAGAATGTTACATTATCTTGGTATTTACCTAAACCAAAATTCTATTTTTTTTTTAACTATCGTATAACAAGGGGGTGCAGTAGTTATTTTATTTGTCAGTTTTGTTTATTAAAACATGTAGGTACGATTTTTATTGCGTCCTGAATCCAAAGACCATCCCTAATTAAACAGTCGTCCAATTTAGGTTTTCCACTTCCACCCTTTTGTCCTGTTTCAGCTCATTGTGTCTGACAGTCTTACAAACTTTTTCAAAGAAATTGTTAAACTCGATTTCAGTTAGATATCTAATAGGGTTAGTTAATGGTGAACGTACCTAGTTTTATCTGGCATTACCCCAAGTGTATATTTCTTCTTCATTTCTGCTGATGGTCTAACATTATTTGTATGTATGTATGTATGTATGTTGTTTTGTAGCGGTGCATTGCTGGTTGTCTGCCAAGTTTGTGAAAACTTTGAGTGGCTTAGACAGGACCGGATTTAAAACATATTTATTTGTTTAGGTACTTGCATACTAGATGGTAAAAGTTAGTTATTGTATCTACACAGTCTTATTACTTTATTAATAATTAATTAGTTGCTCAAGGTAAATTAAATTTCATTTGATGAAGCTACACATACTATAAAACACATTTATGGAAAGAAATAAAATAATACAAAATCCAATCAAAAACGAAAAAGCTTAAAAAATATTTTTATATAAGTGCAGTATTTTGCACAGATAGGTTAAGTTTTTTAAATCACCAAGTTCACCCTTATTTTATCTGTGTTCCTGGGACCCTATGAGCCTATGACTTAAGTCCGGTCCTGTGCTAAGACAGATATATCGATACGTACAGTATATATATGCTAGGCGCCATGGAAAGACTTATAAAACGTTTTACAAAGAAACGATAACGATAATAATAAAAAGTCGTTGCACGACGTATCTATCTAATTTATTGTTAATAGACAACGTTCAATACAAAACACGTATTTATGTACGAATGTTAACGAATAAACTTTAGATAAAATAATATAAAAGACATTGGCACGTGCAAATGTTATTAAGAAATTCTTAGTGATTTTTTATTTAACTTATTTTGTTTAGTATTTCTTTTTTTTTCTTCTTTTTTTTTATTAGATAATAAATATTCTATACTCGTATTGCAAGGCAATGAAAGTTTATTTGACATTTACACTACCTTTGAGTCCTTGATAGATTTATATTATTTATAACTAAGTATACAGTCAAACTTCGATAAGTCGAATTTTATATCATCTGTAATTACATACCTACATATGTATATATGTTATGAGTTCAAATGATTAAATTAACTTTTTAAAAATTGAACATTTATTTTACAGTGTACAAAGTGTACAAAGTCTAGTCTAAAGCTAGAATGTCCTATTCTGGCGTCTAAGGCAATTTATAAGTTCGTATATGCCTAGTCAGCAGAATAGTACATTTACTAATACAAACATGTTATCTTAGTATCTAACACCTCCCATGCTAAGTTGAAAAATTAAATTTTAATAATTTGATTTTTTAATTAACAATCGGAATAGTGGGTGATTTAAATTTTCGTGTATTAGGTCTTAATTCTAGTGATGGTTTCTCTGTAGAAACTCTTGGTAGGGACTGGTCCATTTTTTCTTCTTTTCTTGTTTCCGAAATTGAATTATTAGTTTTTCGGCAAATTTTATGTATTTTCAGTACTTGGAATGTCTTCGTGCAAAAATGATGGCGATACACGAGGTACAATAATATTATTGCTCCAATTGTCATTACTGGGGTTGTGTAATACCAGATGTGCTCCTTAACATTAGTATGACTTTTTGTATACTCTTCTCTTATTCTTTGTTGCAGGTTTATAATCTTCGTTTTAAACATTGAAAGATTATTGTCAGTTAAATAATGTAGACTTATTGGTTGGCTATCAAGTCGTTTCAGAATTTCGATATTTTGACGGCAACAATTTTTAGGTATTTCAGGTGTTGATAGTAGTATTTTCTTGATTGTTTTTGCTTCCTGGTAATTGGATGAGATTCTCAAACCATTGTCAAAGTAACATGTGCATTCTCCACTAATTGTTAAAAGGGACGGTTTCAAAATTGAGGTTTGTTTAATTGGATGTCCTTTGCACTTGAAAGTCACGCTTAAATTTGCTGTAGAAGTTATAATCCACGTAGTAGCGTTTATCTGTTCGATGTTGTTTTCTACTGCTCTGAAGGTATGGACGATACATCTATTTGGAA